>OY979718.1:19150281-19737781 GCA_963855995.1 Muricea muricata | reverse complement strand
ATTTTCCGGGTTTGCATTGAGTTATGCAAAAACACGGCTCTTAACCAATGAGCGTTCAGGATTCACAAATGCTATAATATAAATTTCTTAAAATAACTCATTGATAATTCATGAGCAAAACACAAAGGAAATCATAGCCGTGAAGGAGTCTTTGTAGGTGATAAAACATACATTTTCACAAAACTTTTGCCTCGATTTTCTCAACTTATACAACGTCTGTATTGAAAGTTCTTTCGTAAACAAACTGACAAGATGGGTATAAAATGGATCGTATAAAGCACTCCAACTCGTGTTTTACTTTGTAGCATACATAGTCTCATGTAATTCTATATTATTAGTCTAAAGATGTCTTAAGTTAAGGACGAAACGTTACAAAGAAAATGATTTTGAAGTCTTAATAGTATACGCTTTGATGGCTTTACTAAAAGTTGTATGTTGGGCTAATATTTAGTATAAAAATCCGTTTTGCGCCTGGCAAATCTCTGGTTATGATATTGAATAATGCATGAGCAAAACACAAAGGATCTAATCATGGCCGTGAAGGAGTCTTTATACGTGATAAAGGACAGGAAGATTTTCACAAAACTTTTTCCTTGATTTTCTCGGCCGGCTTATACATTTATCTATATCGCAAATACAACGGATCGTTTTAGAAGCTATCTAACATAGGACTCGCAGTTCGTACAGCTATCGGGTGCGCCTCGCGTTTTTTATCTAATAAAGCACTCCGTGTTTTAAGTATTACATACAAATAATGATGTATGCCTTTATTCAGCTTATTATGCAACTAATTCAATTACACGTTCAATGTGCGTTGAAACGCAAAGTTATTTATTCTATAATGTTCGGTATAACTTGGTCCTTCGGTACCTATGACCAACCCCCACCAGAACAATTCTCGCCGCCATTGGGGCAGATCTCTAAAAGTCCACCACAGCAACATAGAAAGCTCGTATCATACGGTTTTCCACCACAAAATGATTTTTTTAGAGGAGAACTTTCAACATCGTATACTAAAGAAATAGCAACGAAACGGAAGTTTCTATCAGTTGGAAAGGTTGACACATGTGTTTTAAAAAATTTGGTTTAGATTTTCTTCATTTCAAATAAATTCGATGTTGCAACCGATGATCATGTACACATGCCGTTTGCGTGACATCACAACTATAAGGTAATATTGCAATTCTCAGGCCATTTTTAAATGCACAATCCTAATTCGCACTATACTGTCCATACTACAGAAATTGAAATACAAGCTATACTTTTTTTAAATTTTCACTATTTTTTACATTATGAACACGGGCAACTTGCCCTTCGTTGCCCGTCGCACATGCAGGAAGATTGACCAGCAGGATAACTCACACCTGCCTTGCATATATATTGCCCTCAAAGCAGGCATCGAGCATAATAAAATTTTAACATTAAACAAGTTTGCTAATTACAACCCTTCTGTGATGTCATAGATTTTTGAATATCCAACATCGGCGAATGACTAATGTCTTTGTCCTTTTTCAGAAACGGGTGGACAACGGTTACGAATGACAATGAGAAATCGGCAAAATCTGCAAAGACTTCTATTTCTGAGATGGTTTTTAATTGATAATTATGTATAGTTTGCTCTACTCTTTACATGGGGCCTTTAAACTTGGGATCCTGAGCAAATTGCTTCCCCAGAAACTATATACAACTCAACATGGCCTAAGTTTGTAACTTACTTACCGTTTAAAATAAGGAAACAAGCAACAAACAGGAATACAAACTTTAAGGACCACATATTTCCAGCTGTTCTTTGTGGATCTTGTTGTGATCAATTGAGTTGTGACTCTACCTTTGCAAACCACTTTGATCTGCGACTGCTGCTGCTACTGGAAGCGATCTTTTATGTACCAGCAAGTTGCGTGACTATTTTTCAAATTGCCAAACAATTACCAAGTGCGTTGCTGGTGAACATCCTGTGCGGATGCCGTTAATACGAAGATATATAATTTTTACGAAGTATAAAGAAACTTTAAATATTAATATACGTCATACGATATTCCGATGAGTACATACAGGGTGTCCCAAAAAAACCCAAAGACTATTGAAAATGATCTATTGTTAACATTTGAATGCCCTAGCACTTGTTAAAAAATTAAAATATCTTTGTAAAGTACGTTTGTTTTGCTTATGGGAATTTACATTTGTAAATTGTTTTGTTTAAATCAAATAACCCATGCATAAAATATTTGATTGCATTTTTAATATGCACTCGTAGGTTTAGTTTTTTTTGTCTGGCATAAAAATGGTTAACACTGAGTATCACTATTAATTATGATAGTTATGTCAATACTTTATCCACTCGTGGGTTCAATTTAGTGCTAGGCATTGAAATTCTAACAATATAAATCATTTTCAATAGTTTTGGGGGTTTTTTGGGACACCCTGTATATTAGCAGCAATGCAATGTATTTCAAGAGACAATTCTTTAAAAAGTCGCGTATTTGCGATTAAATTGGCTCGAAAGTTCAAAAATCGGGTTACTGTTAGCATTCCTCTCTAAAATAAATTTTTGCTTCTTGTTTTGTTCACACATGATGCATGTTCCTGGCGGTTTAGAAACAAAAAATAGATAACACCTAGACACTACATAATTAATGTATATAACAATAGGGGTTAAACTTACTTAAACGAACTTAGATGTCGTTTTCTAAACGGTGTATAAAAAAACCTGAACATTTCAAATTCAAGTGAACTACAGGGTGAGTAAAAAAAACTGATGCCCTTTAAAATTCAAATTAGCAGCGAATTTCATTACGGAACTTTAAGTATTCCCATAGGTATACAGAGAACAGATCGTGACTATAAGTACACAGTACAGTGCGTCAACGAAAACACAACTCACATTCCTTTCAAGTTGCAAGGTCTACACTAATAATAGTCACAATTGGGTATGTTAGTCAAGAATTTGGGCAAGGAATTACAAAACCATGAAGCATTGGGACAAAGATGCGAAGGAATTGAAGCTTTATCTTAATTCTTTTGTCCAAAGCCACTCGGTTAATTTTTAATCGAGTATCTCAGCGTCAGGGCATAGCGGCTTAATTAAGTCAGGAGGAAATAAGTGATTGCACTACTTCCGACATCAGCGCTAATGAAGAGTATTGGTGAAGGGTAATACGTCAGTTGTAGGAGGATGTTGAATCACGAAAATAATTGGGCGAAAACCGGGACAAAATATCTGAACGTTTTAGAAGGTATGAGGTAGTCGCAAAAGGTTTCGATTTTTGAGCTATACATATAGGTTAAAGCACGTGGGAGAGGTTTTTATTTAACTGTGAAGACCGAGGGCCGTAGGCCCGACGTCTTTACAGTTAAATAAAAACCGATAGCCGAGGGCTTTAACTTGTTTATATGCTCATCAGACCATATTCTTTTGTTTTTCGGAGGTTTTCTCTATATTTTTTATGCAGTGTCGATAGGTTTAATTTCAATGGCTTGCCTTTTATGAGACACTCTGTATTGTTGTATTTGTAAAGGAAAATTAATTCTGTTGCTGCAATTGTCAAGCCAACGCATCATGAATTCATGTAAAATAGGCGTTCATGCAAAGCTAGATCGCATAAATCTTGTCCTAATAGTGTGCAGCCGGTCATGGACGACAGTGACGAAGAACTTTATCTGATAACTCAGAAATAGCAGAAAGTGATGTTATATTAGGTGACGATGTTTATATTAAATTGAGGACAGATTTGATTGACTTAGATTGATAAACGAATTACTATACAGTCTGTTCCTCTAGCAACTCGTTACATGCAAAGACGAATGGGCGTTAAGGACTTCGAAGCTTAGCGTTCAAATAGAGTGTATTCGCTGTTTTCCGATGACTTTACAGTACGTGTCGCCGGCCCAGCTCAATGATTCGATATCACTTTTTGAAGTTAGAACTCGCTGCATGGCTTGGTTTGCTTTTTGAAGATGTGTATAATACGTGGGCAATTAAGATTTGAAAGAGTTGAAGTATACGTTAAGCGAGTTTTGTTGTAATAAGCTGATTCTGAACGTAAAGTTTTCTGAGGTTATTATTTTCCGTAATAACCCAGTAGCCGGTTATTATTTTCCGTAATAACCCAGTAACCGGTTATTATTTTTCGTAATAACCTCCATCCCCGCATTTCCCCCGGAAAACTCAAATACCACCGCCTGCTTTTAGGATGAAGAAGGTTATCACGGAAAAATTAAAAACTGGCGAAAAACAAAAGAAATTGGTCTGATGAGTTTATAATAATCATTGGTACATTAAATGTACCAATAATTATAGATGCGGTTTCATATTTTTCATATTTTGAAATAACGTCGGCAAAATGGACAACTTATACCCGAGCGACATATTCAATTTAGAACAGAATTCTTCAACCTGATGCATTCCTTAGTAAAAATAGAAGACCATTTTGTATCTGCCGTATACTATACTGTATAATTATTGGAATTCTGGGATATATTAAAAGAAGTCATTTTGTAAATTCTTATACATCTCTTCTGTAGACGTGTTTTCGTGCTTCAATATTCGTAACAACAAAACACACAGCTCGGCAGCTGACGGAGCACACTCCCTTTGGAAAAACAAACACTTGATAATCAAGTGATGCCTATTGGCACCCCTAATTTCCGACTGCTGCCATACTGGAATAGCATCGGTTCTTTTTTCGCATCTTTTTAGTTTTCTACAGTAATGCCTTCAATTTCCAAGCATGTTAATTCGTCGGTCAGTTTTCTACCACTATAAGCGTATTTAGAGTGACACAACTCCACATACTCGTATTCAATCGCGTCGAATGCAATAAAAGTAGGTAATGAGATGAATAAACCCATTATCTATTGTTTGAATTGCATTTGACGCAACTGAAGTGCGACGTATGAAACAAGTCTAACGGTCTGAACTCTGAAGTAAACAAACGTGTAGAAATACAGAAACTAAAGCAGTGGTTTTAAATTGAACCCTAAGTACCAATAACCAGCCCGGTAGGCGGTAGTTGAACGTACTTGTCGGCGTTTTAACAACACCAAAAGTCTGCATGGCAACCAATGACAATGTTTGTCTTTCTGTCAGTTACTCCTCGTCAACGATAAATACTCTATACAGTAGCTGCTACATACATTTGCAGCAATCGACTTTTGGTTTCTTTCGAGTCACGTTTTGATCGTGTTCTTACAACTGTCTCATACAAAATGCTTGTCATTCGTATGGCTGCATGTCCATCTTTGTATCTTAAGTGATTTGACTTCATGCGAATTCTTTCATTCGCTTTTCCCAGGAAACGTTCCGAGAATGTCCTCGGAAATGAACTAATCACCATTTTGAGACTAGCTCACGCGATTCACTGCTATATACAAAGGGTACTGTATGATCTGCATACCTTTCAATGTTGTTGCAATGGAGTGCTTGAAATCTGCTTAGATCGAAGTAGATGTTCTGGTGCATATGGCCTACTGCATGAACAATGACAGTGGTTTTGCATTTGGAATATGACAAAATGAAAGTGAGAAGTTTTGTAAAAATGTCAAAATATATATATTTTAAACAACATGATACATCGTTTGGCGAAATAACAGCAAAGTCACGTGCGCACGTTTTTTGAATAAATGTTGCAGACTCAGGAATCATGCAATGATGGTATTTCGAGCTTTAGTTTGATTACACTAATCCCAAATGAGGAAAGCCTTTCCTAATTTTTACTTGAGCACAAATGTTTGAGAACAAATATAAATGCTAATGCAAAATGCAGGATATAGCGTCTTCGTCTACGAAACCAGCATTCAAGCAAAGATTAAAAAGAATTAAAGCTTTATCTCAATTCTTTACTAAGAGCTAATAGTCCGGTCGCTTTGCGGCAAAAATTGGCAAGATCAGTACAAAGCGGACAAAGTCAGTATTTCTTTCCCCGCGACTCCTAAGTCAAATTGAAATGTTTTTGGGGGTTTTAATGAAGATATTCACAAAAATTATCATCCCGGGGGGGGAGTTCCGTTTTTGAAATAACGGTTCGGGATATTTGTTCATGTTTTACTCAATCATTGTATTTAATAATAAGGTGTTGGGATATTGTTCAAAGACATAGACTTGACAACAGATAAATGGGCATATAAAATTTCCTGTTTGATGTTCTCACATTAAATATCATTGACTGGCAGAGAAACATTGCCAACCGTTAACGTACCACCTCACTGTGGAAACACCCCCCTAACTTGACTGGCAGAGAAACATTGCCAACCGTTAACGTACCACCTCACTGTGGTAACACCCCCCTAACTTGAAAATTTTAGGCACCCGTTCTTAAATTGATTAGGAGGCATAGTTAACAATTGTAGGCGGGGGGGGGGTGCTCAAGTTTGTACACGCCAGTACAGATCGTTTGGTTAAGCGACTTCATTATAATCCAATAGGTTAATATTTAATCGAGTGTCTCTGTCTCAGGGTATACCAGATTGACTCTGTCTTTCAAAGACAAGAGGAAATATTTTATTGCACTATACTTACGGCATCAGTGCTATTGACGAGTATAAATGAAGGCAACTACGACAGTGTCGACGAAAACCAATCAGCGAAAACAGGCATGAAAATTGTTAAGCTTTTCTGCGGTAGTCGAAAAATAGTTTCTTTTTTCGACTATACATACTAATTACTAAATATACGGCAACAATTTAGATGTTTGAACTAGATAATGTGAAAGACCAGACAGTGTTTAATATTTCGATCGCAGTCCAGTTTTATGACCATGACTTGAGTGCACGACCACTCAAATTTCGAAATAAAATAGTTGCTAAAAAATAAAGAAAGTTGTCGAAGCTTAAAGCACTGATTAGATAAGAGAGAGGTTCAGATTTGACTTCCAATACCTCTACCGCTACCTTAATCTATCTGTCAATCAGATGTGTCGGACCTATCAGAATTACTAATCAAATTTTTTAAGAATTGGAAAGAGCAGCGGTAGTGGTAGAGGAAGTCAAATATGAGCCTCTCTATAATCGAATCGGCATGCTCTTACAGCATGCACGAATGTTTGAAGAATGTGGTTCTGTGGTTCTGCAGCTAACGAGCGTTCTGGGAAAAAACAGTCGACCAACGCATCACTTGAGCCGCATGCACGTTTCGTTAGTCAATTTGTTACCACTAGTAAAATAACGGTACTAATGGAAAAATTGCATAAAGACTAAAGATCGAACTATAGGCTGAGAGAAAGATATTTTTTACTACGGTAAGAAAGAGCACCTTATTATAGAAGAGCACATTAAATTAGTAGAACTGCAAAGTTTGGAGGCGAAATATTGTTAAATTTGAAAAATATAGCACATCTGAATTGACAAAAAGATAGATTAAGGTATAGCGGTAGGATGCATGCATGCATGGCATTTCGTAAACCTCTTGCACATCGGTGGTCGGATCTTCAGGATTATCTTTGAAAAAACCATACTCTAAGAATTATAATTTCTAATGGTTTGAAGTAAACAAACAAGTAGAAATCCAGAAAAAAAAACAGTGAGTCAAAGTTTAACCTAGGGTTAGGGTTATAATCCAGCTATTTGCATTCAAAAACCTGCCGCAGTAGTTGAATGGAGTTGTGGGAGTTTTAACAACAAGCAGTCTATATGGCAACAAATAACAATCTTAGCTGAAAAGCTTTCTTTATCAATTCGATCAAACGCAGTTGCATAGTTACCCCTATGATAAACACTTAATGATAAACACTCTCTATTTATAGTAGCTGCTATAAAACATACATTTCCAGCTTTGGACAGCTCACGAGTCAAGTTTTCATCTTGTTCTTACAACTGTCCCATTCGCATGGCTGTCATGTCAATTTTTGTATCTCGTAAAATGTTATGACTTCAAGTGCAATGCTAGATTTGCCTTTCAGAGGAAACTTTCGAAGAACGCCCTCGGAAATAAACTATATACGGCAATTCGAATTAAAGTAGCTCACGCAATTTTCTGCTATACAAAGGGTCTTGCAGATACTATTCAAAGAGGTTTATTCATGAAGTTGAAATTGTTTCAACGTAATATAGCTTTTGGGCAAATGCATGACTAGATCCACAAAGAACAACTGGAAACATGCCTTCGGTGAACATAATACTGCTGCTTGGTGCTCTTCTGATTTTGAGAGGTGAGTACATGATTCAGTCTTATTACAGGCATTTTTCTCATAACTGCGTAGATTAGAGGTTTTATCACACGGTGAAAGGATGAATATAGCTGAAATTAAAGAAAATTATCATCAGAATATTACACTATAGATCTGATGCGAAAACATTATTGGATTTTAAACTCTAAGCAGACGCTCTCGGGCTTACGGGAGGAAATTGAAAGAGCGCCTGCCGCCATCCTACCGTAATTTGAAACACGCACATTTATTAATTAATGTCTAACCTTTCAGCGACCTACTAATCATAGCGCACTAGGCCGGCAAGATCCATTATACATTTCGCGAGAAAACGTGTTTACAAAAATAATACTCATTGTTAATTAAAGTGCATATGGCATAATCACTATTCTTTTCCCAAAAATCCGCCATAACAACACGATTCGAATGCTGTATACCATTCTTCGAACGGATAAATACTTCCAGAGATATTCGGCTTCAAACACGCCAAAAATTGGGTTTTTGAAATTATGGCCGGGAGAAAAGAGGCTGGGTCGAATTAGCTCTGTGACGTCAAACCGGGAACACGTCTCAATACTGCATATAAAAACAATACAAAAATATTGTCATATGCGAAGCAAAAAATAGCCAAAAATAATTACTTTTGGGGGATATTTGTTTGTATATGAACTTGTACATTCAAGGCGACTGAAAACTCATCATTGTATCTTGGAAACTGAAGGAAACAGCTGAAATTGAGAGAATTGAGTCAAACGCAACGTTGGCATTAGTTAGGCGTCATGTGTCACATAACGCGTCTGTTTACAAAGGAATTCTTCGCCTTGAAGCTGTAAAAGCACCGGACAAGGTGATATACTGGCATGAATACATAGAACACAAGGATATTGAATCGCTAGCTGAGTAGACGCGTGAAAAAGTCGCAAGCACTGGTATTTTCTTCGTTGATGTAGTTACCGTAAAGACCATACTTCTTATGTTGTTTGCAGTATTTGTACACACATCATCTTGCCCATATAAATCTAGACGCAAAGCTTTATCAAATTGCCACATTGGATGCTGAATACGTGCATGTATGTAATACTTTATTATTATGACTGCGTGAGGTATAGAGATTGAAAAGTATACTGTCGGGCCATATTAGGCTTCTACAACCACCTTATTTACGAGAATAGTAATAAACCTAAACCTAAAGGTAAAAAATATTGAGAAACACTACAGTTAGATTAAGCAGCTGCACAATGATGCATGTGATACAGGAAAATAAAAAGCTCATCTAAATGCTGACATTTACTCTACTCTCAAAATTTGCTATATATAGAGAGAGATACAGTGATAAATAATATATCCAATGTATAAAACACATAAAGATTCATTGTTGCAAGTTGCAAGCAGTTTCCAAGGTACAATGATGGGTTTTCAGCCGCCTTGAATGTACAAGTTTATATACAAACAAATATCCCCCAAAAGTAATTATTTTTGGCTATTTTTTGCTTCGCATATGACAATATTTTTGTATTGTTTTTATATGCAGTATTGAGACGTGTTCCCGGTTTGACGTCACAGAGCTAATTCGACCCAGCCTCTTTTCTCCCGGCCATGATTTCAAAAGCTCAACTTTGAAGCCAAATATCTCTGGAAGTATTTATCTGTTCGAAGAATGGTATATTTCATTCGAATCGTCTCGTCACGGTAAATTTTTGAAAAAAAATTGGTGATTATGACATATGCACTTTAACTACAATCGTCTCAACCAGCCAATGGGATTTTTTCGTAGCCTCCGAACGAAAAATCGAAAATACGGGCGGATGGTGGCAGGCGTTCTTTTAATTTCCCCCTTAAGCTCGAGAGCGCCTGCTTCGCAGGCTAGATTGCATAGTTATACAAAATGATTGTACTGGACACAAGCTAACGTGAGAAGCGTTTCCGTTCTTTGTACCGAAAAAAACTACATGTTATTTGTACAGTATAACTTTACACGAAATACTTTATCCCCGTCCTATTTCAATTGGGAAGGGAATCGAGAGCCCATCATGGCTCATTCGCTTCGGAGCGCCTGGATTGAAATATTTGCATGCATGTTTAACCTAATTTTGTATTTGTTCTCAGTGCATATCCATGTGGTAACTCAAATGTAGTTACAATTACGTACAAATCTTACACATGTATGGTATGGCACCTTATGGTTACTGTTACTAAATTTTCCGAAACATAGTTTACTGAAATTGTCATGCAGTCTCATAGGTAATTGCGTCCACATCTGCAATTTAACTTCATAATATAATAGACTAGAAATCGTTGTTTGTGTTTTGTTTGTCACCATGCCTTTTTGCAGCTTTACTATTGTTTATTCAACAAAAATGAGGTTTGCCTATGCAAATTGACAACCAAGTACACTCATTTATTTGAAAATATAATCTTTTACAAAAGCTTTTAAGTACGCAGAGTTGCTCTTCTAGGTGGGAAGAGCCTAATTTTTATTGCCGTTCCTTTAGCATACGACGTTGGAAGTTCTCCTTTGCCTAACGTTGCTTATTGTGGTAACCGACAGTATGATCCAACCGTTCAATGTTGCTGCAATGGAGAGATTGAAATTTTCCACTGCTTTGATACAACTAGATGTTCTGGTGGTGGCGGCTTTCAGCTAAAGTAGTATACATCCCAGGTCATACTCATCGAAGTACCAAGTTATATTGCTTGAACAATGATAATGGCTTTGCATTTAGAATAGCACAAAATAAACGTGACAAGTTTTGTAAAAATTTGAAAATAAAAATGTTTATTTTAAACATCACAATACATCGTCTTGTGAATATAAGAGCAAGTCATGTGTGCACTTCTTTGAATAAATGTTGCAGACAGGAATCATGTAAGATATAACATTAATTCGAGCATTGATTTGATTATATTGCATCCAGAATATACCTCCTAAGTTTGGTAATGTTTGTCATGTTTCCAAACTCATGAGTCTTTAGTTCCGAAAATTATATTGAAACTCGTTCATACTTCATGTTTCTTTAATCCTAATTACTGATACGAATTTAAATTTAAATCAGAGAGCTCAGTACGCGACGAGTTTGGCAAACAAGGAAATATTTTAGACTTGAAACATGTGGGGAAGCTAGGGAACATTTGGAATCATTGTTTCTGTTTCCAAAATATCTTGGGAAATAATTTTGGGAAACAAACATTGTTTTCGCAGCAATGTTTCCTAGTTTGTCCAGGGCCTACAGTCTCGACTCACATTTGTATTTTAGACTTTTTTCTTATAAATGAAACAGATATATGTTTATCCAACTAACAAAATACAAATACCAGTGAAACTTGCTTGTTGACACATACCTAAATATCAATTTGAGATTTTAACAACACTTAGGATTTTAGAACACCTGGATGTTACACAACATTTGATTGGCTCTGAAAAAATCTCAAGCCAATCAGATGCCCAGTAACATATTATTCCATTTCGCATTTGACGTCATTGTGAAGAAGGTCAATATAATGGTCTTAATCTTTTTCCTGATCTAGCTATAGTCCGGGAAATTTCCAATTTTACTAATAGGACATCAAAATGAAAGTTCAAATGAAAACACTAAAGTCGACCGTTCGCAAAGTGTAACCTTAACTGAGCTAAAGCATTTTTCGTTATAGCATGTTCATTCCTTTCCTTTTCTAAACAAAGTTCGGTTTTTTCCAGTCTTTGGAGAAGATCAGTTAACTCTCTTTCATAAAGTGATCGAAGAGAAAAATTCTGATTTTCTAAAAGATTCTCTTGTAACACCTGTTGTTTTTCAAATTCTAATTGGAGTACTTTGTTTCGCTTTTGGGCAGCTTCCAACTCGTTTTTCATCCTGAATAGCTCAAGTTCTGCCACCTTAGTTTCTCTTGCGGCATCTTCCAGACGAGCTCTGCAGTCTTGTAAATTTTCTTGTGCGTTCATTGCATCGTCTTTAAAGGCCTTGCAAGTGATTTTCATGGCTTTGTTTTGTTTTCTTATGTCATTATATTTCCTGGTCAATTTCAAAATCTCGCTTGCTTGTTCCTGGCAAGTACTTTTGACACGCTCGCAGTCTTTTTGCAGTGCTTGTGTAAGAACAGTTAAACGAATACTATGTAATTTTGAACATTTCAAAGAATTACGAAGCACTTTTAGTTCTTGGTCACTCCACATGCATTTAATTTTATCGTCTTCAGATTTCTTTTCCTTGCAAACTGACTTTGGATTTCCTGCCAGGCTTGTCTCTGTCATAGAACCGACCTAAACATTTGAATAAACTTCTTTTAAAATTACTAGTAGCTCACTGCACAAAAACTTTCGGCAATTCTAGCCATCCCCTCGTCTCAGTTTTTAGAACAAGTCTTAGATTTAACACTTATTGACTGTGCCCAAGCAGTCGAGCGCCCACAAAACATACTGTTTCCCGAAGGGCACAATATATAGAGAATAATACATGGGTGCGCGGAAATACCAGATTTATTTCGAGTGTTGAACATGATATTTCACGAGTAAGCGCAGCGAAGGAGTGAGAAATATCATGTTCAACACGAGAAATAAATCTCGTATTTCCAAGCACTCATGTATTTTTCTGTTTATTATATAAACTACAGGTTTTCCGCCAATATGAAATGTCCAGAAGCTATGATTGGTGATTGTTTGAAAAGCGATAATTTTCACATGTGAAATTATCATAAATAATCTCACATGTGAGATTATCAGTTTTATCAGTGCCCGAACTCCTTATAAAGCACTGTACTTTATATAATAAAAGTATTTTATCAATATATACTAAGTGTCAATGGAGAGACAAATACAAGAAATTATTATAAAATGTACATTCACCGAAAGTTTTTAACAGAAAAACAAAACCTTGTCACTGTCGACTTGCTATTCACCGGTGAATAAAAGTAATGTCCAGCGCTCAGATGTGTACCTAGGAAAACAGTAGAATTTCTGGCCTATCACGCGATATACTTTTGACCAATAAGAAGCAGGCATAATTGGACTTTAACACTTGGTACATAATGATTTTTAATATTATACTTCAAATTTAAATTATCCAATAAAAAAACTCTATTTGTACCACGTACCAATGTGATATTTCGTGGTGTTGCATGCACAGCCCCCGGTTTGTACATCCACAGTCCCGCGAGAGCTACACGCACCGATTAAAGACAGAGAAAACCCAGTATCTCGTCCCTAACTATATACAATAACTATAAAATACATTTATTTCCTATTGTTTTCAGGAATGTTTAGTATATTATCACACTGAATTCTTCATTTTTTCATGATAGTTTTCATTCCCTGTCTCTGCGTTAAGTCTGGTTTTTCCATGGCAATACATACATTATATGTATTTGCTCAATTCAAAGGCAGTTCAATGTTATAAACTATGGATTACCACATGACGTGTGCAACTGATGCAAAACAAATAAATTTATACTGTACACACAGTATCTGACTGTGCACATTTTATAAACAACCAAACTAATCACCTTGTTTATATTCGGTTCGAAGTGTGTGCTGTAACGAGTAGCATTTTTCTTTTTCGTGTTTTTTTTTCCTTTAAAAAAGATGAAAATTGATTCGCGACTTGACAAATCTCGCAAAATTATTGACGGGAACCGATGGCGTGATCCATATCTTCACTAATGGGGTCATGGAAAATGTCTCCGTTGCTACACAAGGCGGCCTGATAAACATGCGTGTCCACGATGGGAATCTGGCCTACAACCTGTGAAACGCCAGCCCAATGTTCTACTAACTGAAATGCACAGCACAATATAAGGAATAAACAGTAGGGCCACTTAGCAGTGCAACATTTCCCATATCTTTACGCAACTGACTGGCCAGAGTAATGGCGGAACAGTCAGTTCAGCGTTTCTATTGGTCAGAAAAGGCAGTTGACTGACCAGAAACTGCATGATGAACACGCGTCACGCGTGGGTACACAAAGTCAAAGGCTCCGACTGAAGTGGCCCCTTTTTTTTCTATTCAGCACATGCTACACAGTCATGGCGGTCGGAGTCGGTTTGTTTTTTTGATATTTCGATTCAACTAAGTGATATAACTACGTTTAGTTCCTTTACTCCTAGACACCCCTCGCGACACCTGCCTACTTATCAAAACAAACGACGACTCAAAAATTTCTGAAAACCCTAAGTATAGTCACCACTGATCTTAGTATTAAAACTAGACAAGGTTTTACATAATAGCAGATGCTTCTGTTATAGACTAGGAATATAATTGAAACCATAACTTTGCAATGTTTACTCGGCTGTGCATGTTCTATATTGAACGTAAGTGAAGATCATTCATTAGCGGTCTCCTGCAGAAAATTTTAACTTATTTAGTTTTATGTTGCTAGTATTTATCCAATTATCTGCATTAAGCGTCTATAGTTTCTATTACAGCTGTTTTCACAAAAGACTAATTGCTCATGCTTTACAACTGATATATTTTCTAAATTCTTTATTTTCACAGACATGTAGCATTCTGCTTTGTCCAGTACAGTTTTCTCAGCATTCTGCTTCGTCCAGCAGGCTAGGGCTAGACTCTTCGACATATTTTCATGCTTCTGACAACTTTCATTCCTTCAGTACGCAAAGTCTTGTTCTTCCAGAAAAAAATCAAGCAGTTGCATGTCGAATTCATTGAGCTGATAGTCGTGGTCCATAGTCCCACAAGGTGTCCTTTATCCAAAGTACTTTTTTCTGTGGAAGATATCTGTAGTCCAACAAATACAAATCCTGGAATAGATAACACCACAAAACAGGCGACTGTTAGCACGCAACTCGACACATGTTTCAAAGAAAACGATTTTTTCATCTCTGCTGAAATGCCGTGGTTTCTGCGACTTTTCCTGGCGATCAAAAACAATTTGTAGTTGGTGAACAACACTGGGGGAAAGTAAGCAACAAGAAATATTAGAATAACAACTTCGAAGGAAATAAAGTCGTTTACAGACATCAGCACCAGAAGAAGCGTCGCGATGCTCGCTACTGCGAAAGAAGTTAAAATGTTTGCCTTTGTCACGGAAGTCCGATGAAAGATGGGATAATAAGTTGCCAAATATCGATCATAATGCATAGCCAAATTAGCAAGTAAAGAAAAAGCAATGAAGACATTTGAGAACTTTATAGAAATCAACAGCCAACGTGGATATGTATTAGAATGTGCTCTAAGCCATAGCATAGCGGCAAAACCCATCAGTGGATGACACGTTAAAACCACAAGCAAATCGCAACAGGACAAAACCATTACAGTAAAATAACATAATTTCTTTCGAAGTGACGGAGACCTCCAGAAAATGAGTATGACTAAGGAATTCAAAAATGTTCCTGAGAAAAAGAACAAGATGTTCACAGCAAATATAAAGACTAGGTTAACAGAATAAACGAGCTCCATAGCAGTATTTTTGAATGAAACTCACTAGTCTGAAAAGCTGCACAATATATGACAAGAACAGCTGGTGATATTGTCTAGTTCTGATCTATTTATAACATATACAGAGTGCCTTTCAAAAAGGGTACCTTGAAGTCGAGCGCTATTCAAATATTTAACTCCCTTAAGTAAGTCCCAAAAATGCATATAATACCACTTCAAAGGGTAGACTTACCGTAATTTGAATAATGCATGCAGCTACGTTTTCATACTGGTGAAGCGTTTATGAGTGTGTTGGCGTTAGCACTAGAAGTATCACGTAGCCTGTTTATCTTGGTCAAGCACAAGTTCAATTAAAACATGCACTCATAATTATTTTAATACTAACTAAAAACTAATCCATACACTATTCGTGAGTCTATAATCCGTTATGTAGAAACAAAATACAGTATATATATGACTGACTGCAATCATCAACGTGTTACGTGTTTGACGTCTGTAAGAACATTTCGCACACACCACTGACAGCTGTTTTGTTTGACACTTTTTAACAAATACCCAACTACATTATATGATATTGCAACATGAATTCATGCTCGTCTTTTTTAATCTTCTCTAAAGTTTATGTCATCATCTTTCCGGATCATGTGATGTCCATTGGTGACGGGAATATCATTGCCATCTTCTTGGGAGTTTTTGGAATTTGTTCCTGTATGTGAAGCAACCTAAAGGTATTAAAATTCTCAGAACAGCTGCCAGTGTCAGGAAATTATAACAAGCCGCTTGTAGTAGGTTCTTGCTGTCGGCTGCCCACATTATCGTTGTGTCCGCCCTGTACGTCGCCCAACCTTCGTTTAGTTGTGAAGTCATCAGAAACTGTAATGAATTATCATCATTGGATATAGGTAACTAGATAATCAACTTCACAGCTTATCTGTTGCATCTGACAAGGTTTGCTTGTTGATGACTTTTTATACCATAGAATATATAGAGTAATTAGAGAGGAACTGTTTAGGCCAAGTTGAAATATGTTCAGTAGTTCCTAACATGAGAAACAAGGGAAAGAAAATCCTTTATCTTTTAGATCCCCCCCCCCCTCGCCCCTCACAGGACAAACAAACACATCATTCCAAATGTTGTCATTAAGTGAAGGTCAAATATATAGCTCTAACCCTTAGTCAAACCATGCCTGTCACAATCACAGCATGCAGTGAACTACTCAATCTGCTGTACTGCATCCAAGCTTTTAATGTTTGTTCCTAAGTCTACTTGTAATCTCATATCAATCAATGATTTTAAACAAAATTTGATTCTTTTGCTCAGGCACAACTTGTTGGCCAAAATATATCAAACAATCAAAATGGTTGCTTCCAATTTTTGTTGATCATGCATTTGCTAAGATAATATCTGAGCTTACATAGCCATTTTGTTATTCGTATCACCATCTCAATATCTTCAATCCCTTTGCTTTGTTTTAACTTTAACAAATATGGAAAGACATAAGGGGAATAACTTTACTTCTTCTTAATCAGTTAACCTACTTTGTTTCTTGTGTAAATTTGAATAGCAATTCTTGTCAATGGTTCTTGACTTCTTGCCCAATACTTTCATGTTTAAGTGCATGTGTAAGCTTTCATTTTATGTTTGCTTATTTATGTACCACTTTCATGAACAGTGTTATCTTCCTTCCTAGTAACATGTGGAAGCCAGTTTTGGCTGTCTCTAAAAGACAGGCATTTTGCCTGTCATTTCCTCCACAGTATCCAAGAAGCATTTTTCATCTGAAATTATGAAACATTGTACAGTTGACTTCTTGGTCTATGTTACTTTATATATTTGATTATTTTATCCAGCAGAAACTTTAAACATATTGTGAACACATTGTATAATTATAATTATTCAACTATATACAGTCATATACATTATGCTTACAGGTAAATACGAAAAAGTTACTGCGTAAATTTGTGTATGGTATACTAAATGTTGAAGATGCAACATCTTTGCACCATGAAGAATGATTTAATGATTGTAAAAATTACTATGAATTGACAGATATTTTTTGACATACCGGTAACCTAAATAAAACATCAAAATATTCTGGAATGTAAATATACTCACAATTCTGAATCTTCTGATAATGTGTTCCTAATAAAACAGCATGCACAACACTTGCCATAAGAGGGCCCAATAGGCTTATTCTAACCCATATACTGCTCCATTTTTTTGACTCGTCCCATTTCAGTTGAAAATCCACAAGTAAATCCTATATCTTGATATTGTTTCATTCCTGCGCTGTATTTTGTTGGATAATTGTTGTAAATCCAGTGACAGTGTCCGGCCACAACTTTCATAAATACTGAATCACGTTCCATCCATAGCATCCAGCTTCTCACTACCAAAATGTGCTTTAAAACCTGCTGGTCTTCCTTTTGAGGGGTGGTTTCTATTTTTTGTAGATTTTTTGTATCATTATCTAATGACCTAAATCCTATGCTTAAAGGTACACCTCTATGTTTGAAATGTAAAACACAATTAAAGGTTGGAGTTCATCCTTGCTTTTCACACATGTCATAAGTAGTACCAGTACTAGCAATGCCTAGATTCTTATGGAAGGATTCACCTGGAAGGATCGCGAGCTTAAGGAGCAAGATTGGCTTTTGTTGTGTTTGTGCACATTTTTCCATCCAACATCCATGAGCATTCCGTGGACTCTAGACTAGATATATCCGGTGTGGCATCGCTTTAGTGCCTGGCTTATTGGCGCACATTGAGCAAAATCATAAATGTTGGCGTGGAGTTAAGGGCTGTTAGCGCCGTTTACATTATGTAATTTGTATGTGACTTCTTGTATTTTGTTAAAAATAGGCAAAATTTGGACTCAATATGAATACTATATTTTAGTATCTTACACTAATCACTTTTTTATACTTTGAAAATGCATACTTGGCGTGGCAGCTCAAAACATTTGGCGTACCTCTGGAGTGTGTTTTTCATAGAATGCACCCTGGTCCAACATTTTATTCTGCACACACTTGGCAAATAATGAAGTTGAGTGACTCTAATTAAATCTCTAAAAATTCAAGACAAGTAACTAGCCCAAAATCAACCAAGACATCGAGCACGCAATTTCAATGTCTTCTATATATATATACATGGTTTGTATCTAACAAATATAAAACATTTTCCGTTTTGATATACAGTTATATCAACACGAGTGGAATTGCGAAAATGAGAAATTGTCTGGAAACATGATGCCGAAAGGGCGTTGTGTTTTCATACAATTTCGAATTTTCCCAGCTTCTGCAAGTGTTGATATAACTGTATATCAATACGGAAAAAATGTTTTATATTTGTTTTATAATATAGCAATGTCAAAAGCCCGAAGAAACGAAAAATTTCCGTGTTTACATTGACACGGCTCTTATCCAATCAGCGTTCAGGATTCACAAATACCATATTATAATGAATCTTTTATATCAAGGGTGTGCAATTTTCAAACTTTTATGATCCATTACACTAGGCTAGCTTGGCCAGCAGAGAACTTTCAAATACAAGGCACTTTATTCACTTAAAAAAAGTAATTTTTTTACACGCCAGTGAAAAATTTATCAGTGCTGTCTAGTGTCTACCCCATACAATACATATTAAAACCAAAACAAACCTCTTCTTCAAGTTCATGCTCTTGTTCATCTTTTTCTGATCTTTCTTGGTCCTTCTTGTTCGAAATCATTTCTTCAAACACATCTTCATATATTTTTCTAAATCTTTCATTTGAATCTCGATCGATTGTTTTTGCCTCATCAGTGTCAAGCAAGTCGTTTACTTTAAACTTTGGTGGAAACAACTCCTCAATCCAGGACGCCATGTTGTCAAAAAGGGGTCACGATGCACGACATGGGATCGCAGTGGATCACACGAGGCACAAAAAGCCACTGATTCCTCTGATTCCATAGAATTTTTACCGAAAGTCCTTAGAAAACTCTTGAAATTTCCTTTTTTGACTTTCTTTCGACATTTAAAAAATAGGTGTGCACAATGCTACATGCGTCTACGTTGTGGCTATTAAAATGCTGTAGTAACCACAAAGTTTCAAAAGTGTGTTTTTAAGTTGGATGCCAAAGTTTTAAGTTGTAAAAATGTGAAACAAAATATCTAATTATTTGATTGAAGTGCTAGTCAATTCCAACTTCCTAGTCAATTCCAACTTCCTACTCATGACAGTTAAGTCAAGTCATAGTCCCAAAAATCCCAGATCCTAGCTTATAACAATAAATCAATGTATACCCTTGATTGTGGCTGTTATATTGTTATTATTTATAGTTCAATAGTACAATTACTAGTCAATGTAAATCCCTGCTCGCTCCATATTACATGATATACAATAATTTACAAAGCATATAATAGTACTGTTAGTACAAGGAAAAAAAATTGACTTATTACAGGGTGCGATGTTGTTGGAGGAACATTGTTCCTGTTTAGACGTATGAGCAATATTGTTGAGCCTGAATATTAGCAATGACTCAAATGTTGCAACTTGATCCTCTGCGTCTAGTGTATATAACGAGTACTGACTCAACGTTGCCCAAGACTATGGGCAACGTCGTTTATGACTGCTCTTGACTATACCACGTCATGGTGCTTGTGAAAAGGAAACAATGAAAATTTTCCGTCATTAAGATTTAATCTGAATTTTTTATAGTGAAATAAAAACACGCATTTGCAAGTATTTTACAGCATATAGAGTCCATACACTAGTTTGAAATGATGACATTTAAAATAGAATCGACACAAACAAGATCGGACGGTCGACATTGCTTTCGAGCGAAACTCAATCCATTCCCACGCTGCCATACTGCAGGACCAGTATCCCGAGAGGTATACCCATGACGTCATTGATCATTGAATACGTACTCTTGACCCTTGGCGATACTGACATACGTCAGAGATCAAACTTATTCACCGGTAAAATTGTCCTCCGTGGAAAGCAATAAGTAAATCTAGGATTTGTAAATAGAACAATTTCTTTAGTAAGTAGTACTAAATGCGATATCATTTCTGGGCTTGGTACTGTTCCAATAACCTATTGAGTATCACTTTTCAGGCACATCATTACCCTCAATACCCTGTAAGTGTAAGTGTAATCATTTTGCTGACGGTGATTCAAATTAATAATTTTCGTTACTTTTTTGATTCCATAGTTTTGAAAATCAAACCTGCTTACAACGTGTCACTCCACTGAAGTGTATATAAGTTCAGGACTTTCCGCATCAAATTGTATTATATCTGTGATTATATTATATATGCCTAATATGCATGTGTGATCCAGTGTTAGCCAGCCTAACGAAGTAAATCTACTTTGTTACTTTACTGAAGTAAAAAAATCAGTATTTACTTGAAACGAAGTATTTTTTTATGAAGTACTTTTTGCTTGTAACGAAGTACGATTTTTGGTAAATATTTACTTTTTTACTTCGTTACTTTTGTTATATTTTGGCAAAGTAAAAAAGTATTTCTAAAAGCAAAGAGCGGACTGGTTGGAATTAGCTTGGCTCATATCTGAGTGTTCTGTTACTGCTTTAACCTTTCTTTTAGCAATTTTTATTTGTCGATCAAATGAAATGGTTTGCGAACTTATATTCTATTTAAATAGCACTTTTACTTAATTATATCTTTCTAATACTTTTCTTTTCCTTGAGCAAAATTTTCAGGCAATACTTTTATTTTTACTTAAGTAAAATTTTCGAGCAATATTTTTACTTTTACTTAAGTAAAATTTTCTGACAGTACTTTTACTTCTACGTAAAAATTGAGGTGTTAATTTTCACTTCTACTAAAGTAAAAATTTTGAGTACTTTGCTGAACCCTGGTGTGATCAAGATGTGTAGCTGAATGCTCTAAGGAGCGAAGGACGGTTTTATATAGCACTTCTATATTAGTAAATACACGATATTGACATTGATATAAAGGTAATCTTAATCAGTGAACTTTGTATAATTATACCTGGTACGATAACTTGTTTACTTGTCCGCCATCTTTGTCTTCTTTAAAGCCATGATTGAAGGCCGTCATTAATAACAAGAGTACAAAATTTGGCGGCCAATTAACAAGGTATAAGAGTGAAATAATGCTGCTTTTCGCAGCATTATTTCACTTTTAGACCTTCGGCTAATTGGCCGCCAAATGGGGGGTGGGGGGACGAAGGCATGGGCTAGGGAGGGGAGCTTTTGATGAGATAGAGCTTAATTTAGCATTAGTAGCACGAAATACTACGAATGTATCATCACGGTTTACCCCACCCCCCCCCCCTCTCCACTCCTGAATAGCTTACGCGACCCTTGATGAAAAGTAGGATAAAGCTAATTTAAGCTATACGCCGTCTTGAAATCACTCTTGAATACTCACATAAATCCATGACGTCACAAGCAGCAAATACGTTCAATGTTAAAATGCAACTAGATTTTTATGTATATTCGTAAATCACGAAGTGTTCAAGAAACTTATATTTAATTGAGATTTAAGTGATTGACAGTAAGTCACGCGATCCACTAAATGGCTGGTGTAATTTGTCTCAATTCAATTTTTTCAAAACATTTCACTACGTGAATTGACAGATATATTACATTTAGCTAAAAGCCAGGTTCTCATCAAAATGTAAAATCATAATGTACTAAATCCAAATCCATTGACCTTTTTTTATCTTTTTCTAAAATTCCTGTTTCTAAGGAAGAATCAATGTGAGACGCTGCCGCTGAGCTGATGTTATACTGGAGGTGTTTGTCACTGGTTCACATGATTAATTTTTCAAGATGGCCATGGCTTGGACGTTCATTCACATTGTCTTTGCAATTTCTTTTTCTTTCTGCAAAGCTATTTCCTATCCCGTTCCAATCCTGATATGGTCTACTAAAAGGTAAATTTCTAACGTCTATTTTTGAAAGTGTACGTACGCGATAGAAGGTTTTAAATTGATTTGAATATATTATTATACCGGCGAAAGACCGAAAGTCTCTTAATACACTGTTACACACGTATCAAAAATCAGGGCAGAATTCAATGAATTGATTAGAAAATAGAAATAAGCAAGGAACCATACGATCTCATCAGTAATAAGAATTGGGTATTTGACACGATTTTGTATAATTTGTATTTTGAAATGTAGTAAGGGCCTGTTTACATAAAGCTAGGATCAGTGGATGACCCTAGCAGAAGGAGTACCCCCCTAGCAGAAGGAGTACCCCCCTAGCAAATTGGTCAGAAAAAAGCGAGCGTCTACATGAGGCTACGTTGTCTGATAGGGTGACCCTATCTTAATGAGGTCGCTTAGCGTTCATTTGAACAAATGGCTTTGACACACAAAGTTCTTTTGGTAGTCTGTATGATACTATATCTGGCTCATTTTACAGTTGTTTCATTTCAGTTTCTTGTTTGACATTCACTGAAGGGAAATAACTTGACCTGCTTGATAGGGTAACCCTACCTGATGCATTTACATGGCTTATGTAAACAAAAAGATAGCCCTACTGTTAGTGTAACCCTAGCGTACATGTAAACGCTTCCAATAAAACTTAATTGTAGCAGGGTAACACACTTGCTTGGGAACCCTTCTGCTACCTTCATGTAAACAGGCAGTGGCGGACACTAGGGGGGGGCGAGGGGGGCGATCGCCCCCCCCCAATAATTTTAGGCGAAGCTTTCATTTTGAGAAAAGTGGAAGCGCAAGAAAATTTTCGATTGAAGACGTGCGAGCGCTACTCCTTACAATTAACAACAGCAGCAAAATGGTGTGTTTTATTGTAATAAAAACAGGCGAAATTCTAATTCCACAAAATAAGTTTGCATTAAGAAATTTCTTACATGTTACAACATGCTTGACGCATCACATTTTCCCATTGTCATATAAATGATGAAACTGTTGAAACTTGAAAGTATCCACAGTATTAAAATGATAGTTCAAAGACAAAGGACAAAGAGCTACATGTTTTTAATTAAAGGGTACAACTCGAGATTTTTGATTTACCCAACGATCAAGCACTTTGTCCAAGTTTACCTTTTTAGTAGGTCTTTGTTCATCGATAGCAACATAAAGTCATTGGCCAACGAACTGTCTAAGCTATTACGAGCCCAGCTCAATATCCGATTCATAGCACTGAAGCTTCTTTCCACGGTTGCAGTACCAACTGGCAAGGTCTTCGATATGGTGATCACCTTGAATAAGTTGGGGTACAAGTCAGGGTCGATGTTCCTTCCATCCGCAATTAGAATCTTCGCCCGTTCACACTCGGCTTTAAGCAAAGTAGAATCAATGTGGAGAGAAGCTCCAAATCTGGCAACGAGACTTGATAAAGTTGTGTAATCCAGGTATGTCGGTTTTGATGCATCTAAAGCCTTCAGAGCTCCCAGTATATCAGTATTCTCACTGGAGAAACGTCGTTCCAACTCTTCGAGGAGCATGGGAACAGAAGCTGCCTTGAGATGTTCACAGAACTCACGAGGGCATGCAGATTTTGTGGAATCTTGTCTGGAAACATGTACGGGATCCTCATAGTCCAAGGTAATGTTCACTGTCGAACATAGTTCTTTGGCGGATTCAATGATGTCGTTGGTTTCTATTTCAACGAGACGCTTCCTTACAGCCACCATCTCGTTGGCTACGTTTAGCCATTTAACATTGACCTCTTGCATAGCCTTACTTAGTCCATGCATTATTGACAAAACCTGATGAAGAAAACAAAGAGAGATAACAAATTTTCCAGAAAGAATCTTGTGATAGAGACCAGCTGCCGAATCGGCTTGGTTTGAATTGGAAGCACCAATCTTCTGAAGGCTTACGAGAATTGCTTGGAGTCTTTTAACCATTGTATTAACTCCCTCAAACTTACAAGCCCATCGCACTTCTGTTAGAGAAGAGGCTGCCATTATGGGATGTTTGGGATACAACTCTTTTTGAACAGCTTCGAATATTTCTCTGTTGCTGGCGACGTTAAAAATGGTGTGCAGAGTCTTGTAGACATTTATCACATTACTTGCTTCATTCACTGTACGAAAATAAGCCGCTACAATCAAATTCAGACGGTGCGCAGCACAGTGGATATAAAGCAACCAGGGATAAGATCTCCTCAGTTTAGCAGCTACGCCTTCGTAACATCCACTCATCACAGATGCTCCATCTGCTCCAAGCACCAGAAGACTGGCGGACGAGGCCAATTTTTCAATTGTTGGCAAAACTCCTTCATTCACAATGGTCTGGGCATCAGTCTCTTTAAGTCTGGTAAGATCATAAAATCGTTCTTCAATTCTTCCTTCGTCGTTTAAAAACCTGAAACAAGTCGACAGCTCTTCATGGCCCGCATTATCTTTGCATTCATCGATCAGCATTGAATACATCCCCGCTTTGTCTATCTGTTCCTTTATCAGATGTCGAACCTCGGAAGCCATGCCTCTTATCAACTCGAGCGAAGATCGCTTTGATGTGTAGTCGTACGCTTTGTATGTTTGAATCACTCTTCTATGCAGTTGTTCGAATGTTGGGTTGGTGCGTAGCATTACATTGATGAATTCTTTCCACTTTCCTTGATTGAGCGACTCGTCAGTTTCATCGTGCCCTCTATACGCCATCTCTTCAGAACAAAAGTACCGATGATACTCCAACAGCGTTTTCATGTATTCTCGATTGTTTTGCACTAAAGACTGTCTCTCAGGGTTTAACATATTTCTAATATTAGCCCCTGGATTCTTTTTCTGGATCTTGTAACTTTCCCAACGAGTCATGGAAAGGAGGTGATTGGAGCATGCGTCATGGGCTTTAAATCCGCGATTATTTTCCATTGCCTTTGACCAGGTGGAGAAACCAACTTTAGTGAATGCTGTGTCACTCTTTGACGTCGATGTGATGAAGTTCCTACACGCAAAACAAAATGCTTTGTCTTTTGCAATGCTGTATTCAAGCCACGGGTAGCTTGTATACCAGGTTGCTCGAAAACAACGGTTTTTCTGGCCTCTCGGATAGGACCCAAGGTTTGGCTGTGACGGCCCATCGACCAACGTTCCAAGATCACTCACCGCGGAGTCTGTATCAACTGGACGAACTCCCTCTTGCGCTTGAACAACACATATTGAAGGATTCAACGGAGTAACAACAGCAGATATTGACCCTGTATCGTTGTCTTCAGTGGTCATGACATTAGCGCTATCTTCCTCGTCCACTGTTGTGGTTGCCACAGCTCCAGCTGTTGACGATGCTCCATCTGATTCGTTAACCGTCGCTTCATGATTTGGTCTTTTAGCGAAATATGAAGTTATTGTACGATTAGCAGTCCTTTTCATATTGTTGAATTTCGCCTCTATTAATTGTTTCACCCCTCTCAACAATTCACAATATCACTAACGATCAGTTTAAAAAATATATTGGAAAAAATTCATAATTTCATATTCACGGTCTACAGAGTTTAGCCTTATGAATAATGCATGATTTGCACTTAGCTATTTATACTAACGGAGAGGTCTAAAATTGTGACCTAATTTCTATAGTTAGAACTATGACCATAATGACATATTTCTGATGCAATGCGGCAAGACATTATAACTTATAAGTAAGCAATTTATCTACAGCCAATGACTAAGCTTATATATAACGTGTAAGCGCATATATAACGTATCTTCTGGCTCCTCATAAAATTATAATACTTAAAGTTGTTGATTAAAGTTGTTGCGGCCGGCAGCCGCGGCACTTTGATGCTGCAATTGCTACAATAATACAATTGCACATTTTATATGTAAACAGAACGCCTATCCGGTGTAGTTTTTGCGTCGCTGCGAAAGGTTATTGACCGTTTTATTGTTTACTTATTTTGTTTGGAAGCATTCTAAAAATCTAAAATATTCCTATAATCTGCTCATAATTACGACAACACACACAACATAGATTACTGCGACTGCGAGTCTCACAATTAAGTAGATGCCATCATTGAAATTAACAAAAAATCGTTAAAAATCCCGCAAAACAACTCTCAACTCTTGCAACAGGTGCTTCTTTAAATGTCATAGTTGAATTTTTGCTGTTTTTGAAGCTAATACTCTTGTTTGTTCCACATTTTATTACATTAACGAAACAAAAGCGTGCGCAGAACGGAGTCATAAACGAAGAATGCATATACTGATCACATTCTGATATTTATTTACTTATAAAATAGTGTTTTGAAAACCTAAAATTTTTTACAAGATGTGTTCTCAGAATGCTGAAAACTCTATTTCAGAGATCCAAATTTCAAAAATTTTCCGGGGGGGGGGGTATGCCCCCGGACCCCTAGAAGACCTATCACCCCCCAAATAATTCCTCAAGTGTCCGCCACTGTAAACAGGCTGTATGATCGGCTGTCGAAGACTGTGTAGGCTTGTAGCCCATAATAAACTATCAAAACTTGGTAGTGTTAGGGGGCTCAAATATAATTCATTAATTTTTAAACCAGATCAGAATTGATCTAAAGGGTAATTCAAAACATACCATATAAATAGCCTAGACAGCTGAGCTGTAGAGAGCCACTTGCCAAGAGCCAGCCGACATAACTTTGGTATTTTGTCTGTGATTGCCCATTTACTAAGTTTTGAAAATAAGTGCTGTTGTAATTCAATTTTCCTTTGGTCGGACACAATGTCTTGCATTTTTCTCTTCATAAAAATTCTCAAATAGGTTGGACAATGCATGTGTTTAAGGCATGTGTGCCAGAGGTATCTGGTCATTTCGCCTCCCATCCATTTTGTCCACTGTCCGTAACCATTTTGTTTCATAGTAATTTGTTCTTTGATTTGTTGTTCAAACATTCTGAAAAACGATTTGGAAAATATTTATCTAATCGACAATTTAGCAAACGTTGTAATATAAAAATAGAAGGAGTCATTCTCTGACAGAAAATAATTTCAATTGACGAGCTTCCGGCCACTAGTTTGTGGTCTTCTACAGTATATGATGAAAAAAAACCTTGCCAACTTCCAACTGATACATACAAAAGTTTTTACCTGAGTCAAGTTTGGTTCAATGAAGTATTTCAAAAATGTTTTAGATTTCGTATTACTACAGCATTTAATATTTTTAAAATGAGAAAGTCGACGAAGCACTTACAGTGTAAAATTGTTACGGAACAAAACGGTAGGTAATGAAAGAAATGGGGGACCAAACGACCAAAAGAAAATGTAATCAATAGAAACTACTGTATATAGAGAACATCAGTTAAACTAACTTTCCAATCTGGGTACCACAACAAGCAAGGGTTTAGTATATTCAATATTAATTGGAGCAAATATCTGATGCACAAAATTCTTTCCATACAGGATGATTAGTGATAGGAAATATGCTTTCTCTTTCTACATGTGAATTCTCTTTCTCCTAGTATTTATTGTTCATTGCAGATAAATGAGAACTAGGTTTTAATGTGTATGTATTAGATGTTAATAAGATGATTCCTGTCCCACAGACTGTAACAGAAGCACACACAAGCTGTTACTTGCACATTTAATCATTGCAGCTGTGTTGGTGCAATCACTGTGATGGTAAAAAGGCTTATGTCAAAAAATGAGACAAAAAATTGCTGGTAAATTTTCAACAGAATTGTTATGGTCTGTAAATGGAAAAATATGTAGAGGAACACTCCTCAAACACAATTTATAGTTTCCTTTTTAAACATGTGTTGTGCGGAATATGCGTTACTATTTGGTATCAGTACATAAAAATATCATGGATTTTCATGAAAATAATTGTCATTTATTGATAATAATAATAATTAGTATTTTTAATTTTCATTTAGAGACTTTTTCATTGCTTACAGTGTATAATAATCAGTATGGTATTAATATTTAAGCCCCAGCTGCACTACCTAGCCATGACATACCTGCAAAAAAAGATAAACAGTGGCAGAATAAAAGCATTGTCTTTGCATAAAAATCTTCAATGTTTGCAACAAACAGGTTTTAATGCATTGTTCCAGAAAAGATCCATCCTTCCTCAGAGTAAATTAACAATATCCCCTCCCCCTCTCCGTCTTCAGACATCCTGTATGAATCTAAGACATTCTTTAGAAAATTTCCTTCTCCCTCTGGGCAACGGAAATTTCCTCTGTGGATCTTTCTTAAAACGACCCAATATGAGCTTTATGTCAGATACAAAATGTCTAATACCCAGACACCATAGTGTTCATGTCTTGCACTATGTCAGGAAGCCTTAGAGATTTGTTTTTAGGCTAGATTACAAGTTACTGTATGTATGAAAAATTTGCCCTTGTGGTGAGAAATGTGATAATCATCACCAGTAGACTTTTTGAATTGGCTGGAAGGCTAGACAGTGCCGTGGTGATATACCCAATAGGTACTAGACACAGAAGGGTACCTTCAGTGTGTTTCTGCACTTGCTATGTTAGTATTTATCATTGATTCTCTGCCTGCCCCCCTCCTAAAAACTATTTGAATAAAAGTATAAAAACCTCAAGGAATATTATTGATTATTTAAACAGATTTTTCTCTGGGTGCCAATGTGTTTGGTAAAATGGATATTTTATTCTGTCCATGGTCGAAACAAACTGTTTGCCTTTTCTGTCACTGGTAGTTGACAAAACTTGGAGGATTTTTAATTACTTGTTTGCCCTAAATGTTTCTGTTGCAACACAATTGTGGTGCAAGTGATTTCTATTGATTGATGTTGACATTTACTGTATTATCATTAAATCTTTTTTTCCACACAGCAATATTTTGAATAGTTGCATGGGTTTTACAGTAGCTAGGGCAGACTCTATCCAGGTGAGGTCATGAGGAACTTACCCAGTCAGACCTGAACAGGAGGTTCTCACTTGATCGGATGAATGTCTGTATATTTTTGTTTGCTTTTATTGCTACAGTATCCGCATTGTAAGGAAAACACCAAAACGACATTGACTGAGGTCAACAGTCATTTAGCCATTTTCTGCTTTAGCTCTTTACCGATTTACAGCAAAGTTGCCTAGGGCTAGGAACAATGTGTCCTCATCTGGTACCTAAAGTTGCTTGAGCGCATTCCCTGCTCGTTGGTTTTGCCAAGCTCAAATTACATTATAATAAAAAAAACAAAAAAACGGACGGACTTTTTTTACACTAAAACGGACTTAACTTTGGTTTTCTGACTAACACCGAGGAAAAATACTGATAAAGACCTTCATATTCTGTGATAATCATTACAACTATAGTACTGTAATAATAAAGTAAAATGTGCTAGTTTTGGTTTGCGAAATACGAAAGAGTGCTCAATGACATATAGACAGAGCGAAATGTATAATCGTGCAAAATACCTCAAAAACTTACCACTACAGTCTGTTTCATGCAGAAGGAATCTTCTACCTGAAGTGGTGGTCTATCACCTGAAGATTCCTTCTGGACGAAACAGACTGTATTGGTAAGTTTTTGAGGTATTTTGCACGTAATAATAAAGTAAATATTTTCATTTTTAATGAACAACCCAAGTGGAAATTCTAATCACAACACTCACTTGTAATAGCACTTATCGGGTTTTCCCTAAGGCTATTGTGCTCACCACCAAGCCTCGTAGTGATTCCTCACATCAAAGTGGGACTTGGTGGTAAGGACAATAGCATTAGGGAAAACCCGCATAAGTGCTATTAAAATTTATCTTGCCACCAGACCTGAAGATTAGAGATCAATTGTGCTCAGAAAAATCAGAGTACGTATTTGATGGATTTCACAGCGACTTTACTTATAGTGACCCGTTACAGAGTGACCCTAAGACATGCTATTTTTTCAAGTGGCGGAATGGGAACTTCTTCATTCATCCTCATTCTTGGATTTCATCCCTAACAAGGTTGAAGATTGAAAATCAAACGCGAAAAATGAAAATAATGCTGCCGATTTTAAGTGCCGATAAACAATGTTTTATCTACTACTTTTGGCATATCTTCTTTTTGAATAAAACATTAATTCACTTTCGGAACTACTTTAATTTATTTATTCAGTGGTTAAGGAATGCTCAAACATCACCCCCCCCCCCCCCCCACTCCCTCTTCATGTTATTTAGCTTACAACGCCATAGTGAATTTACATATTTAGGAATTTAAGTATAGCCACAACAGTATATTTTCCCCACATTAGTAAAACATTCAATTACGAGTATAGCGTTTATTAGTTAAAAATATATGTCTGTTCCCAATTTGATATTTTTCCAGTGAACACTGGTGAATAGTTATAAATCAAATACGCTTCTTCCTCCGTTATGGATTTAAACTTATGGCTGTTCAGTCGTGACTGATTCACGAAAAAATTAGAAACGTATTGGGTGACCTTGATCGACATAGGATAGTGAGGAATATCAAGGGCTGTCGACCATTCAAACGGGTTTTTCTCTGGGTGCCACTGCGTCGCATAAAATGGATATTTTATTCCTTCCATGGTTGATACAAACTGTTTGCCTTTCCTATCGTTGTTGGTGGACAATACTTGGAAGAATTGACTCAGTTTTTTGTTTGCTCGAAAGGTTTCTGTTGCAACACAATTGCGGTGCAAATTGAGCGTTGTTGGTGCGGTGCTTAGGTACTTAGCCAGTTCCGGTGAAATATTGGCAAACATCTTGCTGTTTTGGTATTTCGGTGTAAAGTTAAGTGGAAGAGGTAAATTTTCAGAGTCGCTTTGTGATAACACTGACGACGAACCGCTTACCATTGTAGCGAGTAGCTGGAAGCCCAGACATGTGCCCCAAATTGGAAAATAGTCATTATTTGCGAAGGCTTCCATTGCCCGCTCAAAAATTACGTTTCCAATTCTGGCATAATCAGAATCTGTAACCGAGACCTCTCCGCCTGGAAAGAGAACTCCATTTATTGAGTTGAATATACGCACCAGTTCTTCGTCACTGAGTCCCGTCTTGATCGGCACGACACGAGCTCCCGACGATTCTAAATACTTCACGTACGTTGCATCGATATAAGATTTACCCAAATTCTCTACCGGTGTACCTTTTGTCGATTGTGCCAAAACACCTAATATTGGTCTGTTATTTAATGCTAGGGCTCCGCTGTGTAGTGTGTTAATGACACTGAACGATACAAATGCCACTAGCAATAAACCTGAGCTAGTCATCTTGAATTGTTTGTTGGCAGTCAACTTCCGTGCAATCACCGCATATGACAGTCACGAGATTATTCAGGAAGTATGCATGACCATGAAGTGCCGGACTACAGTGCGTTTAATTCTCAACCGCTGCCATCAGTTATAAAGGTTAAAAACTTAATTTAATTTCATAATTTGTCCTGTTTCACAAAGCACCAGTGTATAGTAAGTTCAAAGTATAACTGCCGCGTTACCAGCTTTGCAGGCATAAAATATCACTAGCATAATTAATCTGATCATATGCATGCATGAATGATTTAAGCATAAATATACGATTTTGTTGCATTTCACTTGACGTAGTGTACAAAGCGTTGTTATTTGCTAACTTGAGTAAGTTGGAGCTGAAATCCAATATATGTTAAAATCCCAACTGAAAACAGTAAAAAAATGCCATTACTGAGCTAAAATTGCAGCGAAAATGGCAACTTTTTCCGCGTGTGATACAATTATGTACAAAATTTGGAAAACTTCGTAAGACAATATTTTCCCGTATTTTACCGAAATTTCGCTACCGAAGTTTGCAATTTTACTGGTCTTCTTAGGATACTCATTCTAGCTGTGCATGGTTAAGACCATGAGTAGAGAGGTCCGACACAGGATTGAACTCAGACTCCAAGCTCAGATACACACAAGAACTCTCGGAGTTTCAAATAAGCGACGAGTATGCGGGTATTACCCGTGAGGAAGGGTTTGCAAAATGGGCAATCGGTTAGGAAGGTTTCATGTCAACACACCACATAATGTATCTCAAACACTAACTTAAAAAAATTAATAGACGATGATGTATTCCAGAAATCATGCCTTCTTTCTGAAAAGAATAGTGATTCACTCTTAAGATTAATTATAATCTGCAGTTTGGAAAGCCCAACTTTACAACATTTTGAGGAAGGTTTGCCAACTTTGAAAATTTTGCCCGGAGGAAGGGTGGACGCTTTGTGCAACCCTCGCACACTGATCTCGATAATGGTCATGGTCGTTTTAAAATTGTCTGTACACTATACAACCTCGAGCTAAATGTGTTTTATTTTAAATTATAGTAATCATAGAACTAAGCTCAAAATAACGTTGCATGTTGGCCAATCACCACAAGGCTTGTGTTACAAGTTGTCAATTTTAGCGGCTTGTTGCAACTTGTCAACAAGTTGCAACAAACTTGTAAGTTTCATTAAGTTGCAACAAGTGTGCTAAAAGGAGGCTTGTCGCAGATTGTCATTTGCAGGCTTGTTACAACTGTTGGAACGCCAACTTGCAGCAAGCCTGTAGATAACAAGTTTCGACAATCATCTTGTAACAAGTCTATTGACAATTTGCAACAGACTTGTCGTCAACAAGGGATTTAACAAGTTGTGTCAAGATGTCAACAAGCTTGTTGCAACTTGTATGTTTTTGGCTGTGTATATTCTGGGTACCGATACTTGTAGTATTATACTTGATTGAATTGGAATTTTGTGTACAATTATGCACGTGATCTACTTAGCTTCACGTGCACGGTTTTTTCGCCTTTTTGGTACTGCCGTTGCTATTGATAAAAATGTTATTAAAGCGTATATAATTAGAGAATGCTTCACACCAAGTTATTTAAAAGTCCTTCCTAATAACCCTCTTTCATTTTATAGCGTGGATATTAACGATGAAGTCCTAGCTGGTTATACTCTTAACTATGAAGATATTCAAGATAAATACATAGACAAACTGAAGACCCAGTCGAAAACTATTTGTCTGTTTGTACAAGATAAGGTAATACAACAACGCGAGAATTTTGACAATGACAAAAGCATACTCCAGAGGTCGGTATATTCAGTCTTGCAATTGCCACAGAAAGGCACAAAAAGCAATGACACGGTCGATAATATTCAGTCTTTCAATTGCCACAGAAAGGCACAAAAAGTAATGACACGATCGATATTGAACTCGCAAGCGATACTGGGTGATTTAACTTGAAAATGATGAACGTTAATATGGGTCTTACCAGTTACAGGACATGTTTAGAAAGTTTGAAAAAGTCACTATCCGATGGATAGCGCAATTCGCCTTTCGTACAACCGACCACTGATATTCACAGTTTTAATTCGTACTAAATTACAATATCTTTTTACTTCGCAGTTAAGTATCGATGATTTTGCTGCCAATCGGGGTCAACACATGAAACATTTGAAAAAGATTTTACATTCGTCGCCCACGTCAATAGTGTTGCCTTCAGTCTCTTTAAAACAAGATTTCGATTACGATAAAAAGAGCAACAAACTGGTTGAATACTTGGAAAAAACTTCGCATGGGGCAATTATACCGCTTACAGCTCAAGGTTGGTTTTTGTATTTACTCTAGCACATTTTCAGTTAAATAAAATAGTGATTGATTGATTGATTGATTGATAAAATAAATAAGTTAATAGATTAATATACAGCTTGGTAAAACGAAGAAAAAATGTATATGTATACTGTACTCAGAGTTTAATCTATTATGTATTGAAAAGATATCAGTTTAGCTTTTTTTTTTTAAAAATCATGTCGTTATTGAAAAGGAAGATATTATGGCGGAAAGCTTTGTAGAAAGCATTAAGGTTTACATCATACGATTGTCAGTATTGCGTACCAAGGCTTATAAAATATCGGCCTGCGCAGTCCGTCTGTCAAAGTGTCCGTTGTCTTTCTAAATAGGCCGAACATTGCTGAAATTATGTATGTCGGACGCTATACCGATGGTATAATTTGTGCTGACGGTAAAAATGTCAGACAGTCGTGCATCCGAACGATTAAATATTATGTTCAAAATGAACTTGCTTGCCAAGAACGTAATTTATTAAGAAATTATAAAAACTAAAGATTGGTGCGTCCACAGAAATATTATACGTTGCAAAAGCGTATTAGCGTATTGCTCTCTAATCTAAAAATCCAATTAAACTAATTGCTCTACGATGCTGGTAAGCTTGGCGCTCTGGTAAACATTTACGGGGTACGTCAACAAGAGTCAATGTGCATGGGTCGGAGAAAAATTAATCTACAATTTTCTTTTGGTCGGACAGAATGTCCGGTGTTTTTCTCTCTTCGTCCGACAATTTCACGAGGACTTTTTTACTTGACCAGCGCTTTTTCTGTTTGATTTCAGATGTTACAGAGTTCTCAAAAAGGATCAAATCATTACCCACAGATGTTCCAACCGTTATTATAGTACATCTACCTGAAGCAAAAAGGTAAGCTTGCATTTATGAATAAAAACACTGATTATATAAAAGTAATGATAAAGCATTTGATTAGCGAACTTAATTTTCAGGTTTTTCACTTTTGCTAAAGTAGATATTATTATAACATGCTTACGAAATTCTGTTTTCTATAGTGGAAAGGATTCACTGCGGAATCTTGAGCCGAGTGGTGAGCAATGTTTTTTTCTAAGTGCTATTTTCTCTCTGATAGATTTGATCGAGTAGATTAATCTTAAACGGATGTTCTGAGTGTGTTATTTGATCATTTCTAATCTTTACTCTGTGCTTCTACTTCTTGTTCACTTATACATTACACACACCATGCACACCAAGAGGAGCAAATCGCTATTAAACTACAGGAAAGTCTGCAAGTGTGCACAACTTAGCCTTTACGTAAGCATATACAGGGACGCATCCAGCATGATTTGTGGAGGAGGGGGCGTGCTTTGCCAGCTCGAATGACTGTCTACTGTTTATGAAGTGCGTAAGTTGTGTTAGTCTTAGACTGCAAACAACACAGGAAGAAATCAAATACGCGTTGCCCACACAACGCGAAATTCCCTTTGGTCGAAACAGGGCGCTGTAAAACACTGTGCCCTTTACAGCGCCCTGGTCGAAATCGATGTGTCCGTCAGACAAATCTGATGCGTTTATAGTATCTTTCCATTCCTTACACTTCGAGACAGCTATTGTCGCTTTACCTGCATGATTATTCGGAAGGACACATCGACTTTGGCGGATGGAAATTTTGCGTTATGTAGGCAACACGTATTTCATTTCTGCCTGAGCTGTCTGCAGTCCCTCCTTTCATCAACTCATTTCCTTTAGGAACTGCTCGCAGTCTGTCTTGATACCGGAATAATTTTTCCATGATACAGTAAATGCATGATCACATACATCCAACAAGAGCTAAAGCAATAATGAAAATACTTTATAGTGTGTTCTTCATTATGTCTCCAATATTTTTCTCCTTTATCATCATAATGTAGCACCTCTTGCACATCAGCTGGCCAGGTCTAGGAAGCCCCCTCCCCCTCATATATATACCAGGACTACGTGGAAAGGAGGGACGAGCACACAGATATAATAGAAAATTACAATATTCTCTCAAAATTTATGTCATATACACCCTTCTCATTCGTTCAGAATTAGTAGAGAACAACAAAGCCTCGGGTATGTAAATTAAGAAAAAATGTATGTAAAATTTACGTTTGGTTTTAGATGAAATTATTGGTAAGATGTCAGATCTACTGTCAAGTCATTTTTCGGATTACGTTGCTTTGCTAACAGCAAACATGCCACGTGATGTAAGTATAGGCAATCCAAATACATGTAAACCTAGGTTTTGAAATATCATCATCAATAAAAAATGATTGCCGGGATGTACTCAATTGCAAGTATTTGCTCTTAGATTTTGATTGGTGTATTTTCAGAGTGTATCAAAGTAGGGATATCTAAATTTAACGTGTCCGTTGCATAGATTTAATTAGGCTTGTAGCACCTGGGCCCAGTTGTATAAAAAAGCCGTTAAAGTTAACTATGATTAGTAGAAATGTCAAACAATCACAAAAACAACGTATTTTGTACTTAATCACTATTTAACTACAAAATAGTTATTAAAAAAATGATTAAGTTTTGCCCAAACTGCCCCTAGTTGTCTCTGTATATATAGTAGTTTATATATGTGCTTAACTAGAGTATCTATCTTTCCCCTCCAATGAGTTTTGAAAGGCACACAGTGATTTGGAGGGGAGGGGGGACATCAAATAGGCCTATTTTCATTTGCGTGTTTGTACAAGAAATGCTTGATGAACTATAAATTATAAATCGTAAACGTATTGACAGGATGTTCGAAGTGGAATGGAAGATGCACGTCAGCTTTCAATTTCCCACGTTCGAAAACGACGCTTTGTCTCTGACGATAAGAAACCAGTCCCGTGCAATCAAACTGGCATCTTGGTAGCTAAAAATCGTACCATGCTGTATATATCCAACCTTTTTATTCATCGAAAAGATAACTTAACGGACGCGTTCAAAAATACCACGAATGAACAAATTGATGAAATCAACATTGAAATAAGCAACGTTGCGTCTGGTTTATCGTAAGTATTACCTGTGTACCCTTTTCTCAGTGAATTACGGGAACCTGAGAATAAATAGTAAAAATTCGTTTTGCTTGAGTAATAGATAAGTCAGATCGAACGAAAGCAGATTAATATTACTGTGATTAACTGATTGGATTAGGTGGTGACCGATCCACACTTACAATTTTGTTCTTGCGAAATGGCTTAGTGAACAAGCAACGTTATCATTTCTCCGTGTCGATGAAACATGGTTGCACTGCGCACATAATGCCTCAAACAAAACATGACTATAATAGTTAGAGTCATCTTCAACTAACCTTACACCGGAAGTTTGTAACTTTGTTAGCAACTTCTTGTTTACGCTTCATATTTTAAAAATTGGTCGGGAAATTCGAAACGAACTTTATAACAAACATGAGTCCCAGTTATTCACGTTTATTACACTGTCCTAGTTTTAAGTTTTAAGTTTTGTTTTTAATGTCACTCCAATAGTGTGGTCCGGTATTGTGTAATCGGAGCCTTAGTTGAAGAAATTGTGAACTTGGCGAATGTTTTTGAATGTCATTGGTGGATTATTTACTGGAAATTTAGACACGAACGAATTACAAGACGTAACATTCTGAAACAAAATGAAAAATACGATATCCCTTTCACGCTAGAGTTGAACTGTTGAGCTAATTAGCTCTCTGCTCCTGCATATATTGTTTCTGTACATTCAACAAAATTGGGCATTTTATTGAAGGAGTACTTTCACACCTTAGTATTGCGGGCCTTTATTATTTTTTACATTCTGTTTTATTTTGTCAAAATAAAATCAATGTCAATAATAGCTTGTTTGTTTTAACGCCAGTAAGAATCAGTTTGTACTGAATTTCTTTTTGAGAACTAGATAACTATTAAGTTTGCTCTCGCAATGTTGTTTCTTTCTTTTTCGATAAAAATGGGATATAATGATTTTAAAAGTACTAGCATGAAGAAAAGCATTGTTATAACGCGTTGTTAGAAAGCGTTGTTATAACCGTCTCTATGCCGGCTTTCTGCATGCTGGAGTTTATTTTGTTGTTTCTATTTCAGAGTATCATTTCCTTTGGACAAGAATGTTTTTGTCAATGGCAGTAATGTAAATATCATGTAGGTTGTTAACTGAAAATTGATGTCGGATGCAGTGGAATTGAGGTGCAGTGGGAGAGGTAGAGTAAAAGTGCGAGTGAAAGTCAAAAGGGGGGCAGTGGGAGTGTGATGCAGTGGGAATGTGGTGCGGTGGGAGTGAAATGCTTCGTTTGCCTCCCATAAGAAAGATATTAAACTACCAATAAATTTTAAAAAAACCTGCAGTGGGAGCGAAAACGAGGTGAAGTAGGATTGAGATGTAGTGGGAGTGAAAGTTGGGTTCCAGAGGGAGTAATATTGGGTTGCTGTAATAGTTTGGTGTAGTGGAAGTTGGGGAATGGGAGTGCAATGAAAATGAAGTAAAGTGAAAAGAAGCAAAGTGAAGTGAGAAGTTCGCCTCGCCATTGCCAAATGTTAGTTGGAGCCAGTAGTTCAAACTTGTAACACAGTAATAATCAAGCAAGTACAATAATGATATGGAACATGTCACAAAGTAAACTTTGCAACAATAGTGTCATATCATGGCTATGGTATTTCATACACGTATCATACAGGTTACTTATGCCAGTTATGTGCGATCACCAATGACTCATAATAGACTTATATTTACTTAACATTTAACTTTTAGGTTATACATTTTATATTATTATCTGCTCTCTCTTCAACTGTTCCTCTCCGTCGTGTTTTGTGGCATACTCCTTATCATACACGCACTGTTCGCTATACATATAAATCAAATTCCCGTTCTATTTTTGTCAGATGATATAGCAATGACCTTATGGATTAAAAAAGACCTTTAGGAATTAAAATTCTTAGATTTTTTGCTCCCAGGAATTTGGAAATAACATTGTTAGAATGACTAACGTTGGAATTATAATTTTTAAAATGATTTGCCATGCATATAAATGAGCATTTCGTGCAAACTAAACAGTTAAAAAAATGCGTCCTGAGTTACAGTTTCACGATAGTTTTTGGGACGCCATTTTCGTAGCTACTAATGTAAAACAATTCCAAAGGAAAGCGTGAAATATTTACCTCAGATAGTTTGTCGTGGCATAGGCACGTTTATAGAACAATAAGACGAAATTTAGGCTTGAATATTGCTGTTTGAAGTAGGAAAATAGAGCGAGATAAAGAAAATGTCGAAAACAGTTCCAACATTCGCTATATTCGTGACATCACAAGTCGCAACTAGGTTTCAACAGTGACGTCAGCGAACGTCCTATCCATTTGTTTAACTATCTGTGATAAAACATCTGGTACGTTTTCCTTTGTGTTTCTTCATGAAGTATAGCTATGTTATTATATTACAGTCGGGAGTCTTGTTGAAAGTCAGTCTCCATTTTTATAGCATGGCGTTTAACATATCAGGGGTCCGTTGGCAATGCGTTTCTATTACAGTGACTTTAGCACATAAAAAGAGCGAATTCGACTGCAAGAGTATAGACGTACCACGTGACAAATCATATGCCTGCCAAGTGCCTCTGTACTTCAGCACTTCTAATAAAGGAAGTTTCATATCTTATGTGGTGTTTGAAGGTCTTCAGGTAAGATTCTGATAGCACGATAAGCTTGTCGTTATAGCTGGTCGTGCTGGGCCCATAAAAAAGTTCCGACATCACAGTTCTTAGTTATCATTTACTACACGAAAAGCTTTAGATATGTCGGTTCTAGGAAATATCGTTGCGGAAGTGTTTTGGGCGAAACAAACGCTTGTTGACCTCAAAATTGAGCACAGTTTTTGTTATTATAGCAATTCAAAACAATTCTAATATTTTCCAGCTTTTGGGAGACTTATTCAGTATTAATTCGCAAAAAACTGGATTTTATACTTGTTTAGGTGACATTAAAATCAAGTACTAACCTTCAAAAACTTTATCTAAGTTTATGTGTTGTACGTATGGCCAAGAAAGCCTGCCAAAATGCTCAAAACAAGATTTTTTGCGATCGAAAAACTTTCGGCCGCCATCTTGTTTTCTCTACTAGTAGGATATGAGCTAATATCCTACTACTAGTAGCGAGCCAATCAGATTACAGAATACTTAATATTCGATGGGAATCTATATAATGATATAATTTTTTCCTGCAAAAACTGTTTACCGCTTTCATTTCGACGCTGTTCGTGCTCGACGCTTCTGCTGCGTACACGAGTATTATAAAGAGGGCCGAAAACAGCTCAGAATCGCACGAAGCAACAGCTTTATTGCGCCATGTAGCAAATATTTTAACCCAACCAGCATCAACGACCAGCCGCAACACAAGCCACCACGAGCTCTACTGGTTCCAGTCTAAGAAAACCACGAAGAATTTTTGTCACCCTTCGTCCCATGTAATTCTGCTAACGAAAGTAACGTCGTACACTAAATGTAAATGTGTTCATATGGCTGTCAAAAAACATGTATCTTTTTTACAGATTCGTCTTATTACAATCAGTATGACAAAGCGAGTCTACGTTTACATTAATATAATGTTGCTTTGCTTTTTGTGGACACAAATCTTTATATTATTAACGTGAAGTCACCTACTGTAGCTTGAAAAAAAAACTGGCTTCAGTGAATGGCAAAGGAACCATCCTCATATCTCTGAAATAAAGAAGCAGTGTCATGCCATGAATTTTGGACCAAAAGATACATCGTAATTGCATTCAGTTACAATATATGAGCAATATTAATTCATCACATTAAAGTTTCAAAATACAGTATTAGACAGAGTTTTGTCACAATTTACCAAGAAAACGATGATTTTTCGTTTGCAATGCAATTCAGATCGCTTAAACATATTGTTCGCTTGAGTTGGGCTTTGTTTAAAATTTTTACCGAATGCTAAAAATGTTCCCAGTTTAGTAATTTTTGCTACTTTTGTGTTCGTTGCAGTTGCAACCTGTTGATGTCTTGAACCAGACGTTTGCAAATGCCTACGACTGCGTTGGATTCTTTACTCCTCCAATATGGATGGGTCTGATTAGTGTTGGTGTGCTTGTCGCTATTTTATATGGCGGAATGTTGGCGCTTCTGAGCATCAAGTCCATGGATAAATTTGATAATCCTAAAGATCCCCCTCTTGTCATACATAGCGAATAGCTACCATAAGATCGCTGGAGCATAGCGAAGAAATATAAGCTTACAAAGCGTGCTATAGGCAAAAATCGACAAATGAAACATATTAATATTTAAACTTTTCTGGCGAAAAGCAATAATGGTAAAATCATGACCTGTAGGACACCATAAGTCTGGGAACACCACAATATTTCCATGTTGTTATACCCTACCATTTACTGGGGGGGGGGGGGATCCTCCAATGAGATATTGTTAATTTGTCGGATGGGGATACCTCAATCAACTAAATATTTATCACAAAAAAACTGTTTCAACAGGTTTGGGAACCAAAATCGAAAAACAAGCTTTGCTGTGCTCCAGTTACTTAGCTATTGTGTGAGTTTCATTAGTTGCTTCTTTTTGCATGCAAATTATCTCGTAATTATTTAATCCCAAGTAATGAATGTAAGATGTAGTTAGATGCGTTTGGTGTGCTTAATAAATTGTGATTTACTTGAATATATACTGACACTAGATCCTCTATAGTGTATAAATTCGTCTGCCCGGGATGTAATGCTTCCTACATTGGAAAAACTTTTGATGTAACTGTGTCTAATCATGTATTCTTTAAAAGTTCAGCTAAACGTAAATACTTTACTATTCTTGATTCTACACCCTGTTAATAACTATTATGCAAATGCAAATATTCATAATAATTGACAATATAATTTTACCGGGGTTTTTTTCCCTTTACACTCAAAGTTTACGAAAAAAATTATTATGCAATGAATATGAAAAGCCGCTCATTATTTTATCTAAACTTTCTAAAACCGTACACTAAGCATTGAAAACATATACAACGTGGTGGTTTACCTCAGATGAACTAAAAAACCTGACAACATCTATTTCAATAACATTCAATTAAAATCCAACCTTTCTCTTGCATTAAACATACTGATTCTAATGGTTAGTAATGAACATAACCCCCTTTTGCACCTATCACTTTAATAAGTCTATTGCTCATTGAATCTGTTAATGTTTGATGGTGTCTTTGTCTACAGCAGCTGCGCAGCTTTGAATTGCTTCCCAAAGACAATAATTCTTAGATGAATATTGCTTGCCTTCTTCGTATATTTTGCGCTTCAGCATTGACCAGAAGTTCTCGATGGGGTTGAGATCGGGTGAACATGCTGGCCACAGCATCAAACGAGCTTCCTGAAACCCAAATTTGGTTGACGCTCCCCAAGTGCAACGAGCTGCGTGGGAAGGGGCATTGTTGTGCATGCATGAAGATCATCTTCCTTTTTAATGCTAGCGGTTGTTTCTTATACCAAGGAAGGAAATTTTTTTAGCAGTTCGGCATACGATTCAGCACACGTCTCAACCCCATAGCGCACACGAAAAAGGCCCACAATTTGATTATTAATTATTCCCGCCCAAATCATTACACCTCCACCGCCTTGTTGCCACCTTGTTACCACCCAGAGTTGCTCGAGACTCGTCATGCAGTGAACAAAACATTTTCGAAATTGCACCGTTCAATTCTGGATCTTAACGGGACTCCAGCCTCATGAAATATCTTGGCACTCGTTGAATGGGGATTTTTTGATAAAGTTTTCTTTACTGAGCTGATTTCCCTACCAGAAATCTTTCGGAACTTTCCTTTATCCGACCTCCCCCTCAGTTTATTACTATTTTCAATAAACTGCGCGATGATCTCGATGAATTATCTTTGAAATATCCAAATGAACTTTGAAATATCCAAACTGGTTTTGCCGTGGCTTAACAATTCTGCAATTCTTTGCTTCTTCTCAGGTTTTAGATCTGTTTTACGTCCCACATTGGTAATTTTTAACAGTCTTAGTGAGATTTTCGCTGGTTTTTATAAGTGTTTCATAATAATTATGTACATTAATTAAGGAGAGTTTCATGCAAAAAATTCAATTACTTTGGGGTTAACTGTTCTTAAACCAGTATGTAAAGCTCATGTTGTTTTATTCTTATTTTTATGGCGTCAATGCTATTGGAGATATTGATAATTTTCTCATTTGCATAATAATAGAATTTGAGTTTGAAATTTATTTCAAAAAGTAACTGGCTTGGTAACCATAAGTTAAATTACACCAGTATTACATAGATTTAGGAAAAAATTAGGTTATATATGTATATTACAACTTTGAAGTATTTATATTTCTAAAATCTAATTTATTTACCATTTATCTTTAAAATACTTTGAGGTAAAAATGAGTTCTTAAAACGCTCAGTTCTACATATGCAATTATGATATTTAGACACTAATATCAGTTCATAACTATGAGAAATTGTTTGGGGTAAAAGGTCTTTAAATTGTTCATTCATAATATCTCAAAGAACTGTTCGCATAATTTTTCTCAGCGGTCTCTCAGCGACATGATATTAGTCGTGATTAGCGCTTCATCATACTTTTGTAATGGAAAGATGATTCTGAGTGCTCGTTTTTGAATTTTTTCAATGTCTTCGCTTAAGAATGTTGAATACTATAATGCCAAACTTGGCACGCATACTCCAAAACAGGACAGATTATTGTGATATATACAGAGATCAATGTGTCCGTACTCGCATTCGACTTCCTTAACAGTCTTAGCATATAAAGCCTCTTACCAGCTTTTTATTCAGTCTTAGCGTATAAAGCCTCTTACCAGCATTATATTCGTGACGGTACTCGGTTTGAAAATATTTATCATTCGAGATGATCTTCTGAATCCGCAATGTATTGGTCAGTAGTGGTGTAGTAATCTTTCTAATACTCGATTTAAGAGGATTTAAGGATATTTTTCATTGTTCAGCAGCGGGCGTTATAAAACTATAGCTATGCGCACGCACAAGTTTAAGGAATGCAACTACTGTACTCTATACCTCGCAGCATTCCCTGTCTATTAGAAATTTCTAGTTTAACTATATTGTGAATGTGCTCGTTCCACTTCATGTTCTCTTGAACTTTGTGACCAAGGATACAGGTAGATTTCACTCGTTCAATGTTAACGTTATCCACAGTTAAAGGTGGAAAGTACTGCTTATTTTTGTCAAGTCGATAATCAGCTCTTTGCACTTTCTTACGTTTAGTTTCATATTATTGTTTTTTATCCAACTATCAATGCAATCAACTAAATCCTGCAGCTTGCTGTTATAATCCGGGCCAATGGTTTCAGTAGTAGTGGTGAAATCAACGTACTTCCACCGATCCTTCCAGTCAGTGAGGAGATCGTTTACCATTATTAAGAAGAGGATCGGTCCTAAGACAGTTCCTTGAGGAACTCCACCATTTAAGGTTTGCCATTCTGACACGCAATGAGAAATCTTTACTCGTTGGCTTCGTGTAGTAAGAAAACTTCTTATCCAAGTTGTAATAGTTGGCAGAACATCTAAATCAAATAATTTGTTAAGAAGTATATTATGATCAATATGATCGAAGGCTTTTGAATAGTCTAATACAAAGATTCTCACAGTTTTTTTAGCGCATCAGTTTCGTTCAATAAGTGGTGAATTAAGCTCAATAACGCATGTGTCTGTGATGAATTTTTGAGAGATCCAAATTGTCGATCGCTTGTCAATCTTCTCGTTAATTAAATGCATTAACCAATCTGCAACAAAACGCTCGCATGTTTTTGACAAAGTGGCGGTAAGTGAGATTGGACGCAATTCTTTGTTGATATCACTTGGTGCCTTATTTTAGGGACGGGGATGACATCAGCTTTTTTTCCATATCTCAGGAACAAACGCCTGTTGAAGGGAGGCATTAAAAATCAAGGTAACGGGGAGAGCTAACACGTGCGCATAAGATTTTAGAACCCAATTTGGTATTTCATCTGGACCAGCTGCCTTTGAAGATGACATTAAAAGATAGCCTAGAATATACATCTTCTTTAATGATGAACTCGGCCGGGATAGCGCTGTAGTTGCTTTCCGATTGGTAATCAGAGAAAATATTAGAGCTAAGAGGAGGGATTTCTCGAGTAACGGATATGAAGGTAGCTATCGTTGATTTTATCAGCAAGTTGTTTTCCTGAAACAACTTGATCTCCTAAAACTAGGCTCGAAAATAATTTCTTCGGAAATCCAGCGATTTGTTTTACACTGTCCCGCCATTTCTTTGGATCAGGGTCTTGTTTCAAATTTTTTCTTCAAAAATGCTGATTTGAGTTTTTTACCCTCTCGAATAGTCTGCTTACGTAGTTGGCGGTACAATTTATCGGGGATTTTTTCTGAAAAAATGCTTTTTGTCTGTTTCTAACAAGTTGCTTGTATGATGGGGTTATCCAAGGCTTATCTCGGTCATGAATCTTAACTACTTTACACGGAAGAAAGTAGTTTAAACCAGTAGATATAACTAATATTATAAAATAATATTCTCACACGATGTAGTATGATACAAAATAGACCAGTTATTATTAGCCAGCCATCTTCCAAAGCGGTCTTGGCACCGCTATTACAGAGTTGCAAAACAGCCACGGGTATGCGGGTATTACCCGTGAGGAAGGTTTGCAAAATAAGCGGTCAGTGAGGAAGGTTTCATGTCAACACACTACATAATGTATCCTAAACAGTAATATAACAAAAAAAATTAATAGATGATGATCTGTTCCAGAAGTTATGCCTCCTTTCTGAGAAAATAGTAATTAAACTTTATTCTCATTTACAACATTTTGAGGAAGATTCATGCAAACTTTGAAATTTTGCCCGGAGGAAGATTGAACGCTTTTTGCAACTCTGCGCTATTACGGGGTCGAATTTTTGTTTTCTTGCATTTATTCTTTAATTTGCATTTTTTTAAATACACAAAACAGAGTCATGCTCACTAAGTTCAATGGGTGCAATCACTTCAGGAGTATCGCATATGTCCGACATATTAGTGAGGATAAGATCAAGGACAGCACTTTTCCCGGTGGGATTTTTTACGATTTGTCTCAACGGAAAATGTCTCAGTAAAGATGAGACAGGACATCTATTAAAATCTCCAAGCAAAAGTATACCTGCATTTGGGTACTTATTAAGAGCAAGGTCGAGGGTTGTGTGCAGGTGGTCAATAAAAGCGTCAATAAAAGTTTCTAGACAACACAGGCAATCAAACAGGAGAAGCCACGATAAAGTTTATGGGGTCTCATACAAATCCACATAGTTTCGAAAATTGTATCTCTCAAGATTTTAAACGGAATAGCTGATTTAATAACGGCACAAAATCCACCACCGATATAATGGTAGACCTACCACCTGAAGATTGCTTCTGGATGAAACAGACTGTAGTGGTAAGTTTTTGAGGTATTTTGCACGATTATATATATGTATTGTATTGTGATAAAAATAGACAGCAGCTCCACCCCTTCTTTAAATAGGTTTGATGTTAGGTCGTCTTGCGTGCGCTATTTTTTGACAGCCGATATGTTTGAAACGAATCGCTTAATGGCTTATCCTGTAGCTGTAGAATTTTAGGAAAACATATGCTGTGCTTACTTTCAATGATTTATGATAAAAAGTAACATATTCTTTTGCCCGCAGATCTTTATTCCAGTACTGATAACTCTAAATAAAAAGATAATAAAACCAAACTTCCACTAGAGCTTTTTCCGAAAAATGTATGTTTTACATTTTTGTTTTAATATACCCATGGAACAATTAAAACGTCGGGACGGCTCAGTGGCTTGTTTTAACAGCCAATCTTCTTTACGTTGTACAGGCAAAACATTGCCTCTAGTTCAAGCGCTGATAATTTTACAACTATTAGCGATACAACGATATCCCAGCGGTAGTTTTTTAGAAAAATCTATATTTTATTGTAAAAAATCCTGACCCGTATGAAGCTTTATTTTCGCACGAAAAATTTACGGGTTTTTCCGTGCGGATTACGAATTTATGCAATCTGATTGACTTACACCGAAAATGCAATCAAAATCTCTGATTGGTCGAGAACATTTTCCCCTCGTTGGGTAAGATTGATAAGCCGCTGTTGTTTAGTCAATTGGAATATTTTAATTACGTCCCAGGTTGTCATATGTGATCTTTCTAAACATTGTAAATGCTTCTTTTTTCAAAGCATTCCAAGTAAAATGTGAATGCACCAACTATCAACCAATGACAAAATAAGATGAGAAAGCAGTGATAACAACCTCAGAAGTAAATCACTAGCCGTGTCCATCAGAAGATGCAAATAGTATACAATGTACAGTTGTAAAAGTCATTTGCAATCAAATTTTCGTTTAGTTTCGACTATTTTGTAGCATTATTTTTTTTTTAATTTATGATGATCAACTGCGCTTGAGTGAGCTGCGCATGATAAAACGAGTCCAACGAAGCCCATTGGCCCACAATGATCCAAAGATAGAGTAAACGTAAGTTTGTTAATTTATTTGGCCGTTTCCTGGGTCAGCTTTGTGTCAATAAAAATTAATATCACAAAATAGCGTTGCAAGTGGGGTGTTTGTGTTCAGAGTAATGAGTAACGAGTTATGAGTAATGAATTTTTTTACATACATTATAAAGATAAACCATGAAAACATTGATTCGACTGACTCATTGAGTCTTCAAACGATAGTCTTCAAAGTGAATAACATGTTCGCAATAGTAGGATACTAGTAAACGAACCTGCATGCTATACTGCTGTCCTGTAAAAGTTTATAATAAATTTTCGACCGCCATCATAGGTGGCCCAGAAATCGGTTCTTTTAAACCTTAAATAAATCAATCTTGTACATAGTGTTCCTTTTATTACAGCTGTCAGAAACTCCGGAAATTGTTTTTTCTCGTGCGACAGTCGGTCAGGCTCGCGCGACGTTCGTTTAGTATTACTGGTTTAATATATTCCCAAGGTTGGCAACTAAATCTAAATAAATTGACTGCCGTTAATGCAAACACTTTAAAAAGATACAAATATCATAGAAACTAAGAGCAACAACGGAACAAAAACTACAGCATGTTGAACACGGATAATTTTACTACATTCTTACCAATTTTCCCGTTTCAAATCCGTTCCAAAGTACGAGAAAAAAGCGAGAGTTTTGAAGGTTTTTTCTGCGGCAGAAATATTTTTTTTCGAAACCTATGCTGGGGTCACCCAATCGGCCAATTCGTAATATTTTTAATTTTTCTGCCTTCCGTTATTGGCTCACATATTTTTGCTGCAATTTCAGCCAATAAGCGAAGGCGGAAAATTCAAAGATCAAAAATAATTCCGCCAGTTTCTGACAGCTGTAAAAGGAACATCATGTACAAGATTGATTTATTTAAGGTTTAAAAGCACTGATTTCTGGGCCACCTATAATGGCGGTCGAAAATTTATCATAAACTTTTACAGGACTGCAGTAGCAGGCTCGTTTACTAGTATTCTGCTATTGCAAACATGTTATTCACCTTGGAGACGATTGAAGACTGAATGAGTCAGTGGAATCAATGTTTTCATGGTTTATCTTTATAATGTAAGTAAAAAATTCATTACTCATTACTCTGGATACAAACACCCTTGCAAGTGTTGGTGGTGCAGTAAAAAACACGAAAATACATGGGATCTTTCACTACATGAAACTATATACACAGTATTCGACGTTCGATCTATAGCCCTTCGTCGGGAAATTAGTATTTAAGTTAGTGATCCATTACTATGTTTTCTACCTTCTATATCTTTTGTTATGTCACGCCTGTAACCATATTACTTCAAAGTTCTTAAAAAAGGCCCTGGAGGTTACCTAATTAGGGTGGACCTAATTAGGTTTCCAGGTTCAATTCCTGGAGCCAGATAGATGTGCACTAACTGGTATGTACACTAACTATACGTTATAGTATAGTTAGTAGAGGTAAGTATACTAAATTTAAAATAATAGTGGGTACTTACGGTTACCATTAGGTAGGTAAGTCTATATGACATGCCCAGAAGTTAACTCTAGTCTAGTAAAGTTAGTATACTAGAGTTAACTTAGTTGACTAAAGTAACCCTAATCTACCTTAGTGGTTGACTAGAGTTACGTTAGTTAAGGTAAAGTTATCTGACTCTACCTTAGTTAACTAACGCGACTCTAGTCTACCACTAAGGTAGACAAGAGTCAACTAAAAGGAGCAGTGTCACATTTCACGCAAATTTTATTTCTTTATTTTCTTGCTATTTTACGAATTTCTTGTAGATTCAGCTTGATTAAAGCACATAAATTGCATTATTTTTACCTTCTTCTGTATGCAAGAGCAACAGATGTGCGGTGAAATCGCTGCAAATCCAACGGTTACATCCCGCCTCGATTTTTGCATTTTCCATGCTTTAAATAGATTGCACACCGAATAAATTCTTTAGCGTTGATTTTCGTATAATTTCCTTCGAAGTTTGTCATTCTGTTGCTTTTTTATCATCCGGAAATATCGAATTTCAGACCATGCTCGCCCTCCTTTGAGGACGCCATCTTCGATTCCGAACTTGAAAACGTTGGCCCAACGCTTTCAAGTTTATTATGCGCAAAAGCATATGCGTGAAATATGACACTGCTCCAGTAGATTAGAGTTACCTTCTGAGCATGTCAGATAGACTTATCTACCTAACAGTAACCGTAATAACTAGATTGTTGTGAGAACTATAAAGCTACGAAAACCGGTAGGGGTGGAAATTGGAAAGGTCGGGGGTGGTTAGTGGGATTAGTCACAACTGTAAGTACCCACATAGTACTATACTAAGGTTAGTAGAGGTAAGCACACTAAATATAAATAAAACTATGTAGGTACTTATATAACAGTATTTATATTTAGTATACTTACTTCTGCTAACCTTGGTATGGTTGGAGGTAAGTACTCACCACTACCAAACTTAGTATACTAAGTTTATACCTCCACTAACTGTACTCAGTTCTTTGAAGTAAATATGGTCACAGGCGTGACAATAAAACACTGTAGAAACTAAAGTTAAATCCATACAGCCATAATATAACAAAACATAGTATAAAATATAGCAATGGATAGCCAACGTAAAAACTAATCTCCTCCGACGATAGATTTTCGAATGCTGTTTTTATAGTCTACGTATCTTTGAGCTTTTCACTGCACCACCGTCACTTGCGGTTAGTTCGTGATATTAATTTTTATTGAAGCGAATGCTGAACTTGCAAAGAGAATGGAAGTGGCAATAAATTAACAAACTTACGTTCACTCTATCTTTGGATCGTTGTTGGCTTCGGTTAGTCTAGTTTTATCATGCCGCTGCTTATGATTTCATCTGGTTCGTCACGCCGGTGCAGTAGGCAACACGTTCACTCATATCCAGTCAACCATCATTAAAATGAGGACAAAATTAATGTAACACTATTTTAAATCTAGTATACTTACCTCTACTAAGTATAAATGCCAGTTATCATAAAATACCATATAAATACCAGGTAAAGTATGTATACCAGTTAGTCCACATTTATCTGGCTCTAGGAATTGAATCTGGAAAGCTAATTAGGTCCTCTAATTAGGCACCCCCCCAGGTCTTTTTTTAAGAACTTTGTGGTAATATGGTTACAGCCTTACAGGCGTAAGATAACAAAACAAACAGTACGTAGCAGATATAATAGAGAGTCGTAAACACTAAATTCCCGACGAAGGGCTATCGAATGCTGTTTATATAGTCTCTGGCAGGGAAGGATCCTTGCGTATACTAAGCTTTTCACTGCACCACCGACACTTGCATAGTTCGTGATATAAATTTTTATTGAAGCGAAAGCTGAACTTGCAAAGAGAATGGAAACGGCGAAATAAATTAACAAACTTACGTTCACTCTATCATTGGATCATTGTTGGCTTCAGTATTAACATCTGGAATAAATTTTCAATTGAATTTCAAATAATTCTCATTTTACCGGTCCATAAACTACACAGAACTGTCATGCAAACACTCGTTTTTCTATAAACTCTCTGAAGTAAGAATTCGGCCTTTGCCTTCACATTCGTAAAAGTTGATTGGATATCCCATGCACTTCCACTTCACCACGAAAGAGTCGTGTTGCAAAACACTTAACGGTGATTCGTGCACGCATTTCTTTTTCACTTTCTCACAAGCGTATGTAGTTGTAGTCGTTTCACCATTACGCACAAACATACCCTAGGCACAAATTAAATTGTGTAAGAGAAAACATGTTCACTACACGCCAATAATCATCAGCACGCGTTGTTGTGGTTACAGACTTCCCATGATGAGCTACAAGCTTCCGTCTGAGAACAGCTCTCGTTTCCAAGGTCAGGATTGTGATTGCCATCCACCAAGCGATTCCGCCATTCGAGGTACTGCTTTGAGTAGCAGGTTTATTCAGGTTTCTACGATTGATACAAATACAATGAGACTCTATTAATATTAATACGGCCACTGCTCGAACAAAATTCTCTGGTAGTTTTAACGGGGTGCTCATGTATTAATAGGCGTCAGGATAAATTTCTGAGCATATTTTTCGATGCAATATCATGCAATAATCCGTCTATTTCTTAGTGCAATTAAAACGTGCTAATGTAGGTACTTTGTACTGATAAGGAAATTGTGAACATCCATCAACTTGTATCCGTCATATTCTGAAGGTTGTCTCGACAATGTTTTATTATTCGCTACCTAAGTATCTCAGTGACAAATTAGAACGAGAACAAAAGTGGGCTATTCAAATTGTGTACCCATCCGCGCATTACAACGAAGCCTTGATTTGAAGTGGTCAAGAAACATTGTGCGCAAGAAAGCACGCTGCTTGTGTGAAACATTTCAGCCTGATTTTACGTGATCAAAACAATAGTTTCTTAAATTATCACCTCCGCAAGAAGAAATTAAAACTTTTGAATCCGAAATTCAATCTGAGAGCCTTTTGGGAACTCTTTTTGAGAAATTACCTGGTTTTCATATCTCGTAATTCATCGCCGATCTATTGTGGGAGATCACTGAAGAAGAAAATGATTTCAGAAACACAAAAGATTTTATCCATCACTGGTAACCGACAATAAACCACAACGACATCGCCGATGAATATGAAAGCCAGGATTAAGTAGAAATACTTATAGGTACATATACTTTAGGGTAAAGTGCTCTACTCATGTGTAAGTCGCACTTGGGAACTGGCCGGGGAATTTTACAATTCCCATGGGAATTGAATTTCTAATTAAAAGAAGTGTCGCGTAAATTTTGTAAAAAAATTAATTGACGAGAATTCGTAAAGATTTGAATAACAATAAAAAGAGATTACTACGACACATTGTACAGGTATTGAAATACCAATAGAAAACAGAACATTTGCAGCAGGGTTGCCAGATCACTGCATTTTTGAGGCCAAATCTTCAACAATGCTCTTTGTTTTTCTTTGTACTTGCCTTTTGTTTTCTTTGTTTATTTGACTACACTAATGACAATTTGGCCTCAAAAATGCAATGATCTGGCAACCCTGATTTGCTGTAGTAGTATTGCTGTGAGCTGCGGTATATATTGGGGTAAAAACGCGGTTTAAGTATTGTACTTAAATTAGGTAAATTTAGGAATACAGCTCACCTGTTTTTATATATGACCTTTGATGTTTGTCCATTCGTAACCTCTCTGTTTACATTTAGCCTAAATTAACCGAATAAATGACATTTAAAATGCATATTTTACCAAAATTTTAGTTCTTTCATTCAATTTCTCAACTCCATAGGAATTGAATTTTTAATTAAAAGGGTTCATGGTTAAAAAAATTTGTTAATTGAAAAAAAAATGTAAAGATTACAATTTGAATAACATTAAAATAACTATCACCCAATTGTATACATATTAAAAAAAAGAAAACAGAGCAGAGCAGAAAAAGAACAATTGTCGTTGCGGTTATAATACAAGTGATTAAACAGTGGTCAATATAAGGACAAGTGAAAACGCAATCTTACAGCCGATCCGTTTGACCATGAAACAACATGTGTTGGCAATGTTCGTTGGGCTATTCAAAATTGACAGTTGCTAACGGGTGAAAGGCTTGTTTCTAAGGCGCGTGGTTTACGTTGCCGCATTTTACCTGTGCTTCGTTCACATTGTTATTATCATTTACGCGAGTCTCATACGTCAAGCGATCATCGATATGTTTTTATAGGTCCTCTGATAAAGGTTTTTCCCCAATATACATGATCATCCGAGTTTTTTTGTTTTAAAATTGTCCATTTGCTGGTTTTCAGATTATAATAACGACAACATGAATAATACATATAAATGATGTATAGAAGTCACGCCCAGCAAAGTCAATTGTCAAACGCAGTAGGTTTAAGATGCCAAGCGCAACATTTTAACTGCACAAATCAATGTTTATATGCGTAAAGCCTGAAAGAAACCGTAACCTTGAGGCTTGAACGTGAATGGTAATAATAATATACACGAAGCACATGTAAAATACAGTAAAACGGCTTCTATCTAGCGTGCCAACGGAAACCCCGCCCCTGAGCAACCGTCAATTTTGAATAGCCCAACGTGCGTCGCGAATGCATGTCGTCTCACGGTCAAACGGAATCGGCTGTAAAGCCAAGGTTTTTTGAAAATAGATGCTTATACTTCAAGACATAAAAAAGTATGAAAGGACTGAAAGTGATAATTTTTTCTAATTTGACAGAGAAATCATCTAACATACAACACACCAAGTTGTTTCACGATCTCAAAGAAATTTTATGGCTCATGCATTCAATTTATTTTGTCGAAGAGGAGTTTTAAATATTTTTAAATATTTAACATCGTACGGGTCGAATTTGAAAATTTTCTCAGAGTCATCTTTTCATGATCTCAACTGGCCTGCCATTGTTTCCTATGGGAGAAACCGGAATACCCGGAGAAAACCCACGATTTGTTTACACAAGTAATGCAAATCATAAGTAACAAGTCCGCTAATGCTGGATTAATAATGAGAAGACGCTGACCAATAGAACATGAGCACATTTCAGAAAAAATGATGACAAGTGAATTTTTTAAACTTCTTATATTTGTACATGATGTACATCGTCCTATTCGTGCTGAATATGGTGTTTACCTCCCGACGTGTTTTAACCATGCTTTGTAAATCCATCCTTACTAACGAAATTTTTCATAACTCTGACCCATCCTTACTACAATGGTTTTTTTGCAAAGTGTATTTGATTAGTTATCTTTAAAACTATTATATTTCAGCCATATACATACCCACAAAGCTGCTTCATCCTTGGTAAATCAATAATGACTTTGTTGCCTGTGCAGACTTCAAGAGACTTTGGTCTTTGGTCGATGTTGAATAAACAATATAAAACTAAAAAACACCAAAATATTTGCTGGAACAAATATGATAAATCTGCAACACATAAACACAATAACATATTCTGCTACCAAGTTGACCGTATTTATAGTGAAATCACTGGAAATTAAATTCTTCTTTAAAAAAATACTGTCCACCGAGTTTAAATGTCCTGCAAAGCGTGCTTCCATTTTGTTCCGTGAACGTTCCGTGAACAATAGTGGCAATTGAAATACCAGGCGTAATCTGTGTATTCTAATTGCAAGCAATACTAATTGCATACATATAAAAAATTCAAGTTTATATTAAATTTCATTTGCCGACATTTAATTGCTACAACAACCCATCAGCACAACAACCCGACAGCCCAACAACGCAACAACCAAACAGCTAAACAACCCAACAGCACAAAACCAATGAGCATAACAACCGACCAGTGCAACAGACCAACAGCAGAACAACGCAGCAACACAACAAAAACCAAAAAAACCCAACCAAACAGCACAACCACTCAACAGCACAAAGGCCCAACAGCCCAACAGCCCAACAAACAAACAGCCAAAAACCCTAATAGCACCTAACAGCAGAGCAACCTAACAGCAGAACAATGCAACAGGACAAGAACCCAACAGCCTAACAGCACAACAAACTAACAACCCAAAAACCCTACAGCACAACAACCCAACAACACAACACAACAACACAAGAGCATCACATCCTAAACAGTACAAGAACCAAACAGTAAACAACCCAACGATAAAACTACCCAATTTAAAGCCAAATAGCATAACAACCCAACCACACAAACACCATAACAACCCAACAGTACAACAGCAAAATGGCTCGACAGCATAACACCCAAACGGCACAACAACCAACAGTGCAAAAACCCAAAAAACAACAACCCAAAACTACCACAACACAACTGCAAAAAACACAACAGTACAACAGCCCAAAAAGCAAAACAAGGCAACAACCAAACGGCATAATCCAACATTAATAATATATGGCTGTTGGATTGTTCTGCTGTTAGGTCGTTGTGTTGTTGGGGTCCAGATCTGGTCACACACACTGTTCGGTTGTTTTGCTGTTTTGATGCTCCCCGTTCGCCAGTTGGGTTGTTAGGCTGTTGTGCTATGGGTTCTTGTGCTGTTGGGTTGTTCTACTGTCTGGTTGTTGGTCCGTGTTAAGTTTTTATGCCGTTAAGCTGTTGAGTTTTTATGCTGTTTGGCTGTTGGGTTGTTGTGCTGCTGCGTTATTGTGTTGCTGGCTTCTTGTGCTGTTGGTATGTTATGCTGTTGGGTTGTGGTGCATTCGGTTGTTATGTAAGGGGTGTTGAGTATGCGGTTGTGTATTTGGTTGTTATTCTTTAGGGGTGTTAGGTAGTTGGAGTGTTGCATTGTTGGGGTGTTTGTTTCTTGTACTACTGGGTTATTTTGCCGTTCTGTTGTTTGCTGTTGGCTTCTTGTTGGGCTGTTACGCTGTTGTGCTGTTGGGTTTTTGTGCTGTTGTTTTGTGCCGCTCTATCAATAGAGCTATCAAGTCAACTGGGATTGGTAGCGAATCTTGTCCAATTTTAGTGACGACGTATTGCTTGTCTTTAAAGGCTAATGATTTTTACCCGTTTTGATAGAGATTATTGCGCTGATTTCAAATCTGAGAACCGTTTTTAAAATTGACACTTTGCATGCGAAAATTGAAGTAGAGTTGTGACGTCATAACCATGACACAGTTTTTTGTCCCATGTGTTTTGTTATAATAAAAAATGTGTAGCATTGTGTTCGCGAATAAAAAATGTAGATCTTGTGCTGCCCGCGGCCCAGGTCGTGTTAGCATCGTCAATACACATTATATACAAGGTATATCTTTGCACGGTTTCCCTTCTGATGAAAAAGACCGCAAACGAAGGCGGCAGAGGAACAGATTCGTGATTAAAGCACTGACGAAATTTCGTGCTATCTGCGCCTTTGTATTGACATGTTCGACGCACTTAGAAGAGACGAAGAATCTTGGAATCTCTGCTGCTGTAGGTTTGACAAGAAAGCTTGTAGCTAATGCTATTCCGTCAATCAATGCAGTGCTAGGTTGCTATCGCACATCTGAATTTATATCCTCGCGCGAATGAAGACAGGTGAACAACTACTGAACTACATGATGCATATGTTCGTTATTTATCATTACCGCATCTATTCATGTATGTTTCATACCCTGCATGAAACGCGTGAAACCACTTATGTTGTGAGTACCTTGAGAATAGGCAACATGTTTTTTTTTCTAATGCGCGTTATTATATACTTTATCCATTATTATATATTTTACGTATTATACACTTTACATATTCTAGAGCCAAAAAGAATGTTTTTATGCGAGCAATAATGCAATATTTTGGCTCTATTCAAGCAATTTGTAAAGCTTGAATGGTCATTTACCAGTCTTATTTGATTTGAGATTTGGCCTTTAAATAGTAGCTACACAATAAAACTAAAAAAAATATTACCAGCCATATCGGTCAATTGTACAATTTAGTATTCAATAAAAACTCGAAATATTATTCTATTTAGAACAAGAGCAAGTACAGCAACAACAAGCTCGCTTAGCTTCTACATAAGCTTCTGCATCACGAGCAGCAACCAGAAGACAGCCAAAATGCACAAAATGTACCTCCCGTTGTGAGATGCCTAGTCCTCAGTGACTGACTAAATAGATTTTTCTCAACTTATGACATGTCTTATGTCCAGCGGCTTTTGTCAGTAACAGTGGCATAACAATATATTAAATAAAAACGGTCTATTGATCGTCAGCTGGTCTGTATGTTATCTATAGTAACATACAGCAGATTATTTTACCATTATCTCTGCAGATTGAGTCTGATGTTAAAAAAGCAAATGATGTACAAATTTTGCACATATAGTTCTTTGCAATATAATGTTAATTTGCTAAAATATATTACCCCTTGTATGTGACGGTTTGTATTCTCATGAGCTTGTATTGACATTTGCTTCTTATAGTATGGTAGATGCAAGCTGGTAATGGTCTTGTATTGCCCATTCCATGCATTGCCATTGTATTGCTCATTATTTGACACATCCACATGATGAGCCACCTAAATGCAAGTGTCCTCAGTCATTTATTTAACAAATAGATAACATTTTGCCGTTGTCTGTTCAGTTATAGATACAATATGCCGTCATAATGTGGTAAAAACAAAAAAGTGGCCCACGAGCCGCCTAGGCGAGTGGGTCACTAATGTTCTTACCACATTATGACGTCTACCGTGTATCTATAACTGAACAGACAACGGCAAAAATGTTATTTATTTGTTTTATATAACAAAAATGTGAAAAATTTTGCCAAAATAAGCTTTCTAGCGCGACGAAAAGACTTTAGCACGCCATTTGACGTGATCATGATCTATACAAAAGAAAGCACGCCATTGGCTGTCGATAATTCTAAAATTGTTGTGATTGGCTTGTCGCTGAAATGGCGTCAGCGTGCGTCTGTCCTCTAATAGATCACAGTTCTCGACCAATGGAAATCCAGAATGAACTCAGATTATTATATAATTAACAATTAGATGAGGAGCTCGAGATTTCTATGCGGTGATAGTTGATGAGGGCGAAGCCCGAATCAACTATCACCGCATAGAAATCGAGGGCGAGTAATCTAATTGTTTTAGTAGAATCAGAGGTCAAACATGGAATATTCAACAAAAAATTTGATTTTTAAGCAATTTTTTTAAAAGAAATCTCTATAGGAAGATGATTGTTTCGCTACTCGCTATCTATCGAGGAATAGATAGCGAGTAGAGTAACCAATCAAATTACAGCATATGCAATAGTATACTAGTATGATTCTACTAATTAAAAATAGATAACGCAAAATAGCAGCCACTAATATATTTTATTAGAGCAAGAAAATCCTACGACCTTTGGAATATGTATGTGGAATATGCTAGCCTAATCACAGGCATCCCAACAAATAGTGTGAGTCACGCACGTTATGTAATTGCAGACATCACTATATAAATATCCTAAGGTTTGCAACTCTTTCACCACGTAAACTGACACATGTTTAGACTTTTGCTTGAAACAAATAAAATAACAATAAGTTATTGTAAAAAACTAGATGCACATTACCTTGGATACCTCTTCTAAATTGCCAAATAATTTTTACATAAAAACAAGATTCCCAAATACCAAAATTTGTTCGGTAAAAAGTATTTTTTGATCGAAATCTTCCGTGTAGATAGGCGGGATACAAATTGCCTTACAAACGTCATCTTCGGAAACAGCTTCGGCTAAGCAAGACTGCTTGGCTGCTACAATTTTTTTGCAGTAAATTGTGTTAATTTTTTGTTTGAAGAGAAAGTCTGACGTTTGTCAGTTTAATCAGTTTAATACAGTGAAAGAGTTGCCAGCCTTAGGATATTATAAATGATAATAATATGCACTGACGTAACGTGCGCTATAGGATGCCTGTGGCCCAATTCTGCGTTAAAAAAAGTCAGGTCGGTTTGAGTATGTGCATATTTTGGACCTGAGTCTAATCCCATCGATACCAATGCATGCAATCCTGTCGGGTACCTTTTTATGTATGCAGGCATTGTGTACTCGTTCCAAAGGTCGTCGGTTGGATTCTCGCTGTTTCAACATGCCCGGTGTTGATGTAAACTCAGAATAAAACCACAAATATTATCTTCATCACGCTACAAAAACAAACGTGCATACATAAAAATTACGATTGGTTAGATTGAAACAGTCCAGAATGATTCTGTTGATAAACCAATGGATAGCTTTGTCAGAGTTCAACTATATAAGGGAGTGTAAATTTAAATTAGTCCTATTAATAGCACTGATTGAAGATCCGAGCTTACGGATCGAAAGCTTTGCGATGTAAACTTACGCGGTATTTCCACAAAATTATACCCAGAATAGATTTCATTGATAAAAGAAACATGTGTGCTCAAAAAACTTTGAATGGTCTTGATGCTCCCAGTTTCAATTATTGATCTTACATCATTACTCCACAAGGCCTTATGGGGTTTTGTTTTCTGGGTTTTTTTTATCGATTTTCTTCAGTGAACATGACACTTGTCACTCGTTCGCTGTGCTCACTCGTAAGATTTAACACTTATTGACTGAGACCGAGGGAAACAGTATGTTTTGTCGACCAGAGACTGTCGATGTTTCTCGAGGCGAAGCCGAGGGAAACATCGACAGTCGAGGGTCCACAAAACATACTGCTTTCTCGAGGTCTCAGTCAATAAGTATTTTATTATATACTGAATGTCAAAAGAGAAGAAAAGTACCACAAATCAATCAAACATGTATAAGAAAGATTACCTTTTACCTGACATGGCTCTGTGGATTTGTTCTTTACCGGTGAATAAAAGTAATGTCCACCGCTTAGCTACGTTGCCAGGGAGACAGTAGAATTTCTCCACTATCACGTGATACGTTCTTAACCAATAAGAAACAGGAATAAATGAGCTTTGACACTTAGTATATAATAAATCATGTTCAAGACTCGAAATAAATCTGTTATTTCCGCGCACCCATTGTATTATTCTCTATTTATATTATACAACAGTCCTATTTGATTTTTGTACACTGTAGAATTAAGACATAAAATGATTTTATGTAACACCTATATAACCGGCTGGTAACCATTTAGCCTATAGGTCGAAATCCTCCATAAATGTATTAAGCTACCGATCAATTGCATTTTTATATGTAACGATAAATTTGCTGCATGTGTGTATGCTAAAGCTATAAGTCGTTTAACTTAAGTTACAAATGTGTATATATTAGTTATATAATATTGTAATTAGTCCATATATGAATCCATGTAGAAAAACATTGAAATTGCATGTGACAACTATAAAATGTGAAATTTCCATCAATGTTGACCAATTGTTAATATTTTATTAAGTTTTTTTTGTTGCCATGGGTCTTGTGCGCGACATTGGGAAGCAGTGCGATGAATAATTTAGACTGTGGCAGGTGTATGCCACACTGACCTACGAAAAGAGCCCGAGCGCGTAAATATTTTAGAACAGTTGTTTTAAATCAATTTAGCTCAAAACGAAGCTTATTCGCAGACATTAGTACGTTTTAGAAAAGGCCTGTGTGTTTTTGAGTGTTTAAAAGGGTCGTGAAGAACACACGAATACACCTGCGTTCCTGTTGATTGGTTTGATGATGTGGAAAATATCAATAATATTAAAATAGGAGCAATGAGTGGGAAGAAAATTAAACCGCGTTTGAAAATGACCCGAAAAGCACAAACGACAGAACAATGTATAGCCATATCCCCAGCACAATGCCCAATAAGCCCGGGTTTGCTTTCGTCGTATTTTAAAACACTGACGGTTTCCTTTTTCAAAAGCGATAAGGATAAAATACAACGAATGCTCCGTGCTAAGATTGATATGTCATTTCTCATTAATACAGCAGGTATAACCTTAACGGCACCGTAACCATAGTAACGGAATTCGAGATCCTTTTTTGTGTCTGTTAAATGACAACTTGCATAATTCATGTTCATACGCATTCGGTATTTCGTGGTTTCGCAAACAGGACGATAGATATTTTTCAAAGCAAGTCGAACGAAGTGTGTGAAATTGCACACGAGAAAGATCGCTTGGAATGAGTTCGGAAAAACTCACAAACACCAAACGCCGAAAGCAAAGCGGTTCTCAAGTGAGCCTTGGTCAAGACCATCCGATGGAAATGTCTTCAAGGCCCGCATCAGCTTACTCGCGAAGTGCTTGGAATGAAAACGATGTGACGGACGACATCGATTTCTCGCCACGAGCTACTGCCACGGCTGTCGATGTTTCTCCAACGGGTATGGAGGCCGAGCCCGTCGCACATCAGAAACAAATTGCCGCAGACGGTCGCGCCGGAGTTGAAGAACGCAGTGTGCCTGTGGGATGTTGGACGCGATTCAAGAGAATCGTGCGCAGTAAGTTTACCCTTGCTTGGCTAAGTAAATACTTTGTACTTTATTCCCAAATCGTGCTGCGCTTATACGCCGTAGCTCTTCGTAGCATTTGGACAAAAATAATATCAACATACGCAAGGAACAGGAAGTCGTTATAGGCTCGTCGTTCTACATTTCACGCAAATTGCTGATCGAAGAACGAAATACCATTGCGGAAGTTGCTTAAGTCAACTGAACTTTAAAACATATCAGGCCATATATTTTCCCTTCCCTCGTAAATTTGTGCGCGTATACCTTAGCCAACCGCCGGTGAATGTGCGTAGTAGTTACGCGAGAATCTGACATGCAGGCTGTAAATCAAGCGTTTTTAAATAGCACTAATCTATTTAGAAGTAGAGCTTTAAAAACATTCGCGTGTAAATGGGAGAAATCACGAGTACGAAATGTACAAACAGCGAGCGCTGCAAATTTGTCGTCGATTGGAACCTTTGGATGGCGTAATATATAATAGCGATTTATATCGCAATTTAAAATCACGAATGAAAGAATACGATCCAATCTAAATCTGATAATACAAAATCTAATGCGACTTATTTTGACCTTGTTCCGAAACAAAAGTGTCTCCATCTCTTGCATTTAAATACTTAACACAGCGCGTTTAATTTCTTTTTTGCCCTTCCATGTATCTGGTAGTCGCTGTATGTTCTCAAAAGCTTCCCTAGATATTTTTGTAAACAATTTGCAGCACATTACGGAATGACTGATGCTTTCTAACTCCTGCACATTGTGTTTTAGTGTTGTGTGATAGCTGGCACGACCTTAGGGCTAAATGATTTTTAGCCAACTTTAATATCATTTTGATGAAAAATGATACTATATCATACAATTTTTTTCACACGCGTGGTTGTGCTTTGCGGATTGGTTTGACTATGTTGCATTTACACTCAATCGTTGCACAAATAGGCATTTGCTTTTTGCAAAAAAGTTATACAAGAACGCAGATGTTCGTTCTTCGTCTTTTATATTTTTCGTGTAAACTAATTTTCGTATGGCTTTATTAATTTTTTGCGAGTGTTGACGATTTTAAACGGTTTGCAAGTGCAATGCCCCATCTTAGGAGGCGAAAGAATTTTATAATAAGGCTCTTTCCAACGAATTTAAAAGTAGTAATTTTCTAAGCGAAGAAAATTCCAACTGCGAGCGCTTTAATTTATTTTCTAATTAAGTTAGAAAAGACACGACGTGTGTGTTAAATTCTAATCCTAAGAGTTTTGCCATAAAAAAGTTGTAGTTTGTCTAAGGTCACTTTATTTTTTCATGCCGACAATATTACAGGCAATTTTTTACAGTTTTATATGCAGTTCGTTCAGTCTTGGCTTGTCGCAATTAATTTAAAATCCTCCGAATTTTGTGCACCTGCTGAACAAGCATGCCATATTTGGCAAATTAATGATTGAGTCACAGAATACATAATGACCTAGCAACAAGGGGTTTAACGGCAGCAAAATTTTATTGTACATCTTTCTTTGAGAAAAGTCTTTATGGAATGTACTAAGACCCCAGTGAAAATTGTAATAATAGGTAAAACGTTCACATATTAAGGCAATGTTAGCTAAGGCAACTTACTGTGAAATGACGGCATCTCGAAGTATGCCAACACGTTTATAGCAGGTACTAACGTTACATAGAAACGGTGGCGTAAAAGAAGTAAATATAAAAAAAAACTTGGAGTGCAAAAGCACGCAATACTGATACGTGCAAAAATACACATGACAAACAAAATTTGGGAAATAACACAAACATATATAGTAATATCCCTCGTTCCCTTCGAATGTCAAATTGTCAATTGTGTTTATTCTTGTGTTAATAAAAACTCTTAATGTTTTTGTAACTCTAAATTTTCTTGTGTGCGTAAGTTTCCTTATTTGTTCTTGAGCATGAAACCGTGAGGGAATGCGGGTGTTGTATTTCTCGTCGTAATTATAAAGAGTATTGTTTCTGAGACATAAAAATTATAAGGAAAAATGCGGGCAAATCTAATTCATCATGCACTAATTTGTAACTACTTTGTCGCCTTTATCTGGGAAATTTTAGTAAAACAGAACTGTATAGAACCGGTTAAGATAGGAATGTTCGAAATATTCCAAGCTGCATGGCGTTTTGGTTAAGCTGTAAATGTCAATGTTAATGTAATCTACTTTGTTTTACATCAGTTCTATTGCTATGATAGTGTCTGCATCACTCATTGTATTAGTCAAGAATTCGAAACTTTTTCATTTAAAAATTTAAGTGCAACTAATACAGTATATTAGATAATTGTACCATGAACTTGACCGGCATTAGTCTGGACTCAAACCGCAAGTGATTAAATTTTAATTGTCTCAAGATACTGCATCACACACGTAACATAATTCACCAATATAGACAGAAAGAAATTGATATGAGACAATCTATTAATATATTGATCGAGATGCAATAGAGTCTAATTACATTACAAAGACATCCGTAGAGCCAGCTAGCCACGTCTTTTGCGGCCGAAATAGCCAAATCACAAAACCGAACGCATAGTTTCAGATATTCCTTATGTACTGTTTGTATGCTGCATTTTAAGATTTCTTTTCATATCAGTTAATTCTGTGCGCTTTTGTTATTGGTTCATACATGCATTTTCTATCCTGTATAATTTCCACTCCTGCATAACTCTCCAGCTATTTGTAAACGCAAAGTTAACATTTGAATGCCATTTGAGTCTCTTTTACTACCATTTGTCGACTTTTTTCCTTTATAATCGCGCATGTGTGCGATTCGGTTGAATCAGTTTAGATAAAACAATTTCCCGGAATATCGACGATTTTCAATTACGAAACAGACGTTCACAACTAGCTAATATAATCTTATATGTCTTTCAAATTTACCTTAGACGAAGCTGCTTGAAGCTGCTATATAACTAAGGTATACAAGAAATTAGTCAGCCCAGCTGTCATGTAATCAAAAGTTGGAAACCCTAAATTTAAGATTATTATGCGAAGCAAGCTCAAGCGGTAAAGGCTAGCCTGGCCGGCAAAGAGAGCCAGTCTGGTCGATGTCATCAGGCAATCGATAAAGCTTATTTTGTGAAGCCGGCGTGATTAGATGTGGCTACAGGTGTAGGTAGCAACAGCTACGATCGAGAGGGACTTTTCTCTCTCAGATCTTTTATCTCCCAATGAATCTCGCATTTTTGGGGTAGTGACAATGAAATATCCTTCAAATTTCCGCTGAGCTTTTTTTCGTTTAAAAACGAGAAAATGCTAACCACAAAATTTAAAGTATATTTAATTATTACTACGCAGAAAATGAAATGCAAACAAGAAGTCAAAAAACTATATGTATAGCGACAATTTGAGTTAGCTAATTTGAAGTTAATTGTTCGATAACGTCACTGTTTAATACAAAGTGTACTATCACTACTAGTATGCCCTAAAACTGACTGATTTCTTTTCGCCTAGCAACTCATTCCATGTTGTTTGAGCTCTGTTTCAATACAAGGTCATCGAGAAATTGCCATGGCCAATTTGAACTTATGACTCGACTTTGTCAATACAACTAGCTTCTGTTCAGTTTTTTTCGAAGCAATGTCACATACTATTCATTAGAAATTTTGCTAGTAGGAATTTCATTGCACATGACGATCACAAATGCCGAAGAATTACGTGCTGTGAAAAGTTAATGGTCAATGTACATGTCTTTAGGTGGGCAACATGATTATTGCAAAGACAGTCATCGTATTAACTTTTTTTGAGATTAAATCTGATTAAATCTCTCTGATTCTCAGTCTTTGCTTTATTTTGTCCTACACTTTGTGCAATTTATTTCACTTTGGCTCTTGCCTGATGTACAATGTAATTAAGTATAATCAGCCACGACAGCTTTGCTCGACATAAATTGTATCTTAGCTCTGATCTATGCCGCTATTCTAGACTCTTTTTTAAATGTATGCCTATTAGGATTAGATAATAAATATATTAGTGGCTGCAAAACGCAGGAAATGATGAGGCAGATGGGAACAACACAAGCGGCATATGCGATTAGGATCTTGCCGGTTGCTTCACATCACGTACAGAAAAATTTAACCAAACCTGGTGTATGTAGCGTTTCGTATAAGTGACCCCTAAGGTGTTTCGAGGGTTTTTCTCTCAGTATTGGGTTCTTAAAATGTGTAGTTTCAATTTCCAGCCCCATACCCACCCCTAACTTCCAATGATTAAAGTTTAGTCGAGTTTATAAGATATATCAAGCCTCAGAGCATATTGCTCCATGAATGTGTAGAAATCATGACCTGAGATGCATGGACACAAACATTGCCTGGGAGAGTAACCCCTGGTATTCAGCTTACTAATTTCACATTGTAAAATTTAACTATGTGGCAACCTACAGATATTCCAGTAACTGCCAACAGAAATATATGTTGCGATTGTTCCGAGAATTTTGCCAAAATTTTGGGTAATATTTTCTACACAAACTCCCGCTGCACTCGTCGCCGTAAAGTTTTACCAGGGTTACTGTGAGTGTGGTGCTCCACTTTGTAAATTCCTGTATTGGCAATGCGTCAATGCACATTTACGGTAAACCTTCCTCGCACCATAGTTAATAGAGCTAGATGGTTTAGAAACTCATTAGAACAACAATATATAAGTAATTATCTATGTTTTTGTTCTGGTTTATGAAGAAATAAGGTCCTTCATCGTCACGTGCGTGTTGCATTTTTACCTAACTAACCAATAATAACGTTTTAGCAAAGTTAGCCATCGCGACTTGAACAATAGGGCAATTGAAGAATTGCTATTGGTGGATTTGGCAAAACACAATACACACGTGACGATAAAGAACCATAAACGTTGACCAAACACAGATAATGAGTTATATTGTTATTCTAATGAGTTTCCAAACCATCTGCTCCACTAACTATGCATCTCGCGTAATAAATATATACGTATATTAAATGCATATCTGCAACTCTGATCTATATACTCTACAAATTGAACTGAAAAAAGTTTGTAACTCTTCTCAGGTTTGTGGCGCACGAGGCAAACGGAAGATATGGACACTGACCGTGAACTGCACGTCAAAACAACCTTGCGTGAACTGGTCATTTACATTTTCTTCATTGTCATTCTCTGCATACGTAAGTATTTATTTCATTATTGAACAATCATATATTTTTATTTTTGGCTTAACACTAAGAATATTTTGGACAATTGTGATATCATTTTTTAAATTTTTTGCAATTAATATTTGCTAGTGCAACTTTCCAGAAAGCATACGTCAACAAACACAAAAACGAGGCTCTATAGCGAAAGTCCTATTTTATGCGAAATTACATGTAAAATTCAAAGGTGATACTTTGAATTTTACATGTAATTTCGCATAAATGAGGACTTTGGCTATAGAGCTTCGTCTTCGTGTTTGTTGACGTGTGCTTTCCGGAAAGGTGTATTACTTTTGGAAGAAAAAATTCTTGCTTGTGACGTCATGGATTCTTTCAATATCCAAGATGGCGGATGGCTAAGATATCCCTAAGGCATTTTTGCAATACTTTGTCATACACCTACAAATGGCATATTTATATTCACTGAAATGAAGAAAATTACAACCATCGCTTTGTTTCTTCATAGTGACATTTGGAATGACCAGTTCAACCATGTATTACTTCACAAAAGTAATGAAAGGTATGTATATAAGCATGGGTACAAGCTGGTGAAACGAAAAACGCAAAATGAAAGAAAACAATTAGGCCAGAAACATTTGAGTCAAGAGGACTGGATACGTTTCAAGAACGGAAAGTTGCGGGGAAATACGATAGCAGGAGATAGACAAGTCTAAAATATTCGAGTAGGATGTACAATTCTTGAACCATACTTAGGGCGAGTTGTTCAAGACTGGGTTAGCGCGAACCTATAGGTTAAAGTTTAATCCATTGTGTTATTGTCCGTGTCTACATCCCCGTTTCATTCAAACACCCAGAAACCAAACTGTACCACTGATCCAGACAATTTTTTCAACAATATTCCCAAGCATCTAAAAAAGCTGCTTGGAAGTATAATTCTTTTGAATCTTACGCTAATGAAGAAACGCCCCCTGAACACTACAGCAGGTGTGTTTTGGTTGCAGCTACCTAGCTAGTTGCTTTGGTTTCACATGTTGATTCATCGATTTGACTGAAATATATTTTAGATCTTTTTGTTGAAACAACAATGGACAACAGGAACACCTTCAAGGACATCACGACTATGAACGAATTCTTTATGGTAAGACCTTAAAAGGATTTCATCGTTGTTCATTACTGTTGCTGCGTTCCGTTGCTACGCATTAAGTTTCTTTTCCGGGTGACAAGACTTCACCTTTTACTACAATTATAAGCAATTTCCATGTTTAATTGGTGTGGTCGCATGGATAAATATCAGCAGTAAGTTTTGATACTACTTAGAAAAAATAGGACAACTGTATGACAGTAGTTGTCATTTTTAGTATGCAGATGGACCACTCTCGTCGGGAATATACTGGGAACAATTCTACAATGACGACAATGTCAGCCGTCAGAACCTGAAAGAGGGGGAGCTTGGATATATCTACTTTGAAAACAAAATTCTTGGACGACCACGGTTCCGACAGATAAGAGTGAAGAATGATTCATGTGTGTAAGTATCTTTTCTCTAGAATTTTGAATACAACGAGTTAGCATAACGTCTCCTGATTTTTTGTGCACGTGCGAAAGCAAGAGCTGAGTGCTAGTAAATGTATACGGAAATATTTTCGACGCAAAACACCATTTGTCGGGAACGCTCTGATGCCGCTACGTTCCCTATAAATAACTCACACTCACCGTATTATTAAGACCCCGTTCGATGACCATAACACGATCTTTCAAGACATGTGTTCTTAAACCTATTTGTATCGTATAACATGGAGTTTTCTTCACATTCTCATACTTCTTAGAGTCTTTTCCTTACTAGCGTATTCGTAGTTTTCCAGTATTCAATTTTTTAAATTTTTTGAGCAGTCTTCAAGAGCAGAACAAAGTAGGCGCAGTGTTTATTTATTTGTAAACACGCGTATTGTAAACTAGTGCAGAAAATGTGCACTTTCTGGATGATCAATTCCAGGGACTTTAGCAGTCTCGCGCGTCCAAAAGGCCCTGGGGACGAGAATGCAATGTGCAAAATACACACTTAACTGTAAGCGCCCCGTTTTCAAAATGGATGATGATTATAGTTAGGGTTAAGCTCGAGGCTGAGGTTGGGTTTAGTGTTAAAGGGTTATTTAAGGCTGCTTTCCAGTATCTGTTTTTTACTTGTACGTGCAAGCACGTAAAAGTTTAAACTCTTCTAAACAGTTTGTATTTACAAATAGAATCACTAAAGTATGTTAACTTGTAGAGAATGCTGAATTCCCTCCATCAAAACATTTGTTGATTTTAAATGTAATATTGAAACTGATTTACATTTTTACGTACGTGTTCGTGCGTGTGAAAAACGCGCAACTGGAGTTTTCCTTAAAGGTGATAGTTTCAAGACTGGATTTGATATATAACAATATCTGGAGTTTATCTGAGTGCATTTCTAAAATTTCTCGTGCAGAGTTCACGAAGATTTCAGCAACGTCATCAAAGAATGTTATGCCCCATATTCACCAGCTGTTGAAGACAAGGCTTCATTTGGAAAGCAAAACGGAACTGCGTAAGTAACAAATCTTAAATTTCCGGAATTAACAAGCAGAGAAACAGAATGCACGAAGCATTCATGTATTGTTCTGTTTCTCAATATTATTATGTAAACTTAGTATGTGTAAATTTTCTCCTGCTTACAAAATTAGCAAGTAATATATGTGGTACTATATGTATTTGATATGATTTAATGAGTTGCAACGTTCGTTATTTACAGGTGGGTTTACCAAACTGAAGAGGAGCTAAAAGGTAGAAGTCACTGGGGTCAGTTGACCACTTACAAAGGTGGCGGATTTACACAGTTACTTGCACCTACCAAGGAAGAAACTAAGGAAATTATTAGCGATTTAAAGGTAAAATAGACTTCATTGATCGACATCCACTGGAGAAAAATGTTAAAAATGCATAGCATATATGAAAATTAAATGAAAAACTAGAGAAGAAAAAAAAATACGAAAAAAATACGATTAAAATGAATGTAATTTACCATGTCTCTGAAGATGGTTCTGAAATGGAAGCTGTGATATGGACTTTTCTCTGAAGTGGAATGGATTTTTCATTTTCAATGAAATAATTGTATATTTTCACAGCATAAAAAATGTCTTGCAAATATTATGTAGCGACCAGAACATTTAATGGGGCAAAACCACACGTCGGATTCCTTACTATGGAAGGTTTTTGATCGTGACCACATTGAAACTTTTCAAACAAATGCAAAGATTTTAAAGATTACCACAATTACATAACTAATTTAATCCCGTTGTTTAAATTACAGGACAATCTGTGGCTGGACCGTGCTACCAGAGCAGTCTTTATCGATTTCTCTGTTTACAATGCTAATATCAATCTTTTCTGCATTATCAGGTAAAATTCTCGTTCGTTACCACTATTTTTGTTCAACAGGCTCTCCAAATGTTTATTTCCCTGCAGGATTTGTTCTTTATATCTTGGTTTTTCTTTTGTTTTAGGTTATTATTTGAATACCCAGCAACTGGTGGGTGTATTCCAAGCTTTACCTTCAGAACGTTGAAGTTGATTCGCTATGTCACTGGCTTCGATCACTTCGTGATGGCATGTGAGGGACTTTTCTTCCTATTCCTCATCTACTATACGATTGAGGAAATTATTGAAATCAAGAAACATAAATTGCAATATTTCAAGAGTTTCTGGAACGTTCTCGACATTGTCGTGCTTGTCCTTGGCTATGTTGCTGTGCTCTTCCATCTGTATCGTACTGTGGTGGTTGGAAGTCTGCTTGAAGATCTCTTGGATGACCCCAATCAATATGCAAACTTTGATAGCATTGGTTTCTGGCAGACACAATTCAACAACAACGTCGCCATTGCTGTATTTTTCTCCTGGATCAAGGCAAGCTTCCGTATTTTCTATTGTTCTTATATAAACATCAGATTATACTTTTGTTTCCATTCATTAATCTTTTTCATTGATCGATTTTAAATTCGAGCACTGTTGGGAAGATTATTTTGTCATTCTTGTATAACTAAAATTAATCTTAATTACTATGTACTATGTTTCCAGGTGTTTAAATACATTAGCTTCAACAAAACCATGACCCAGCTATCCTCCACACTGGCCAAGGTAAAATTACAAATAATACATATTATGTATTGTCTGATGGATCGGGAAAATGGATTTGCTTCTCGAAAAAGACTTTTCACGATTTAATAATTACTTTTTTGTACTTCCTTAAAATGTGATCGATTTTGGTTATTTTTTTATTTCAGTGTGCCAAAGATGTTGCTGGCTTTGCCGTTATGTTCTTCATTATTTTCTTCGCATACGCTCAACTTGGCTACTTGATCTTTGGTACTCAAGTTCGTGACTTCAGTACATTTGGTAACAGCATGTAAGTATAGATAAAAATTTCACTATGACTAATTAATGTATTCCCAGACCCACTAATCAATGCGTATTTTTTGTCGGTGTTAACGTGCACGTGCTCCCCTGGCGACAGTAATTTTGTTTTAAATACACATTATATTTTTAATCGGTAAACTGTTTTTCGATCGTTGTACCTGATGCTGACAGTAAAGCAAAAATATAACTTTCATTATAAATTCTGTTTAGATTTACGCTATTCCGTATCATCCTTGGTGATTTCGACTTCCATCAAATTGAGAATGCAAACCGTGTACTTGGTCCAACATTCTTCATCACATATGTGTTCTTTGTCTTCTTCGTGTTGCTCAACATGTTCTTAGCTATCATCAATGACACGTATGCTGAAGTGAAATCTGATATTGCACAACAGAAAAGTGAATTCGAGATCGGAGATTACTTCAAGAAGGTTCGCATATATCTACTTCTGTATTCTTGCTTCGCAATTGACCTTGTTGATGAAATGCTTGCAAAAGCTACATTACACTAGCATATATTGTCTTTGAAACGAGTGTTCTTCTAACATCGCTGTCATGTTTTATGATATCCAAGCGAATTATCACAAACCAGGCTTCTTTTAGTGCTTGCCTAATGTATTTTGTAAACATGGTATTCTAAAACACAAGATTTGTGCATTAAAATTTTACGTTCTGTCTGTCTAAAGGGATACCAAAAGGTGGTTGACAAACTATCAGTGAAGAGAGAAAAGATTGCTGATATACAGAAAGCCCTCGCAACTGCAGATGTGAACCAAGACAGCAAGCTTGACTTTGAAGAATGGAGAACTGAACTTAAATCGTAAGATTATTTTCATAATGTACTATCATTTTTACAAGTGGCCAATAAATCAGTGTAAATATACAGAACACAACGAGAATCCAGACATGGAACGGAAGTCCCAAAGATATCTAGTAGCAATTTAATTTTTTCTCAGTCGTGGCCATGCTGATGCAGAGATTGAAGCAGTATTTGCTAAATATGATGTCGACGGTGACCGCGTCCTAGATGAAGAAGAATGTAAGAAGATGCAAGAAGATTTGGAAGGTCAAAAGGTACTGTTAAAACATTGGATTTGCAAGAGGATACGAAATTCTACTATTGTTATTACTTGTGAATGACCTGATGTGGTACATAGCCAGTCAACATTATATGTTTTCGGCCAATTCAATAATTGGCAATAAATTTGGGAAAATTGGCTATTTGTGTCGATGAAAAAAAGATTTCCTGAATTGCAGAGAAAAATAGAAAAGTCTTAAGGTGGCTCGATAGTCAGAGTTCATTAGAAATTTTATGTCTCTACGATTAAATTTTTTGTCGTGAATGCTTGAGCTTCATTTTAGTTCATTGCACAGCTCTATAGCACTGTTTGCTGTATTTAAAAAGAATTTCTTAAAAGTTTGCCTGAACATAGAAATCACGTTTCTCGTTGGAACTCGTTTCTAATTATAAGTTCATTTGCATAAACTCCACACCTTACCTATGACAACAATGTCTCTGGACATACGAACGGTAGGAGTATAAAACTTTTCCAATTATGAAGACAACCAGCAGAGCTATGCAATGAACTAACCTAAGCTTTACACGCGCACTGTAAAAGATTCTATGGCGAAAGAAGTATTATGTGCTATGAGTTAGACTATCGAGCCACCTTAAGAAATGGTATTTAAACAGTGTCAACTATCTATTTCAAATTGATAATTTAATTAGTGAAAGAGATAGCCATTTATAGAGGCATGCAACGCCACGAAACCAGAAGAGATCTTTGGAAAGTCTAGTCTGAGTATATGCGCGCAGTTTTTCAAATTTCCATTCCCTCTCCCCAATTTTTCATCGGACTTGAACGAATCTAAAACTACGCCCCCCGCCCTTGCAACTGGCGTTATTGTGCATAGCTTAGACTACAATTAAGTGGAGACACCAGAGAATACCATCTCATAATCTGTGCTATTCATCCTACATTGTAAGCAGTTGCGCTATGCATCTAACGATACACTGAATTTTAGGCTGAACTTAATGAAGAAATCGAAGAGATGGAACGAGCTAAAGAAGAAGGACGACCAGGAACAGCAGCTAGTCGCGTGAGCTTCCGTGACAGTGATATGGATAGTGATGACGAAGGCAATTTGAGAGGAAGATCCGGTTCACCAACATCACGACGTCGTGGTGGTGGAGTTGGTGGCGGCGTACCTTATGAAGAATTCAATGTGTAAGTATCAGGCACTTTATAGAATAAGTTTTATTTAACTTTATTTTTCATTCAAATCTACTTTTTTCTTAGGCTGAGTCGTCGTGTAGATCGCATGGAACACTCCATTGGAAGTATCGTTTCTAAAATTGATGCAGTTCTTGTCAAACTGGAAGCGATGGAGAAAGCCAAGTTGAAACGCCGAGAAACTATGGCCAAGCTGCTTGACAGCATCACCGAAGTATGATATGAGTATTAACTACTTTGTCTTCAGCTCTCTATAGTTCTACGATGGGGGAGTCTGTGGACTTTTATGTCTTTCCATTCCCTTTCTCATGGTTGATGTTTTTCTTTTTTTGTAGCTAGTTTATCTAGATTTACGTCTTTCTTCTTTTTATGTTTCCTTACAATTTTAATCTTGTTATCCTTGTTGCATGCCTGTCGCCCACCCGTGCTTTTGCTGTTTTTATTATAAGTCTTATTACAAAGCAACTTGATGTACATTTAAGTTGCTCCCTCAAAAATTACATTTTTTGGCGAAATTCGCGAAAATCGTATGCATATTAAACAGAGATGACTAATGACAAAATTTATTTCTGACTATTTTTGCTACAGGGTACAAACAGCAAATCTGAAGAGGATTTGAAGCGCGATCAAATGGAGAAGCTTGTACGCGAAGAACTGGATAACTTCAGCAGTAATGCTAGCTTGCGTTCAGGTGGTGACTCCCGACCTGGAACTGCTCAATCTCGAGGAGGATCGCGAGCACCTACAGCTAAGTCATTGTACAGCCAGGGTGGAAAGAGCGCTGCTTCCCGTGGACGTAAAACTGTACAAGGGAGCGTTGGAAGCCTTCGAATGGAATCTGTAAGTTATGTTTTTACATGTTACATGTGCAACTGGATGTACCAAAAAAGAGTTAATCGAACTTAGGAGATCTCTAGCACCATTAATATTTCATCTACGCAAATAATTCTTCCACTGTCGGGAAACCCAGAGTTTTAGCTTTAAATACCATCATTTTGGTAAAATTGAAAGAAAAAATTGAGCAAATACGAACGAAATAAAAAATATCGGTTGAAAATCGAATATTTTCGCCTCTAGGAATTCTTTGAAAATCTGCTAAATGAAATTTACACCCACTTGATAATTTTTAAATTAGATATTGAACGCGCTAGAGCACTCCAAAGTTTGACTACTTTCTCTCATACATTTTCTGTATGACTGTATGGTACCCAACTGGTTAGCTGATAGATAAGTCGTGCAGCACATTATCTCAAAATGTCTGTGTCATTCCAGAAAATGTATTAACATTCTACTTTTTCTATATAGGATGATGGAATCCAGCCTACTTTCAACGAACACAGTCAAGTGTAAATGAGAAAAACTCGATCGTAAACGACATGTAATTTATAGAAATTGTATATCTGCGTAACTTATTTATTTCTGCATGAAAATCAAAATTTCTGTCAATATGTATTTATAGATATATTCACTTGTTTTCTGTCTTACTATTCAGGAAATAGTAAGAAGTTTAATTTAAAATATTCATACGTATGCTTTGCACAGATAGGTCCGGTTTATGCCAATATTGGCTGCAACTTTATTTAAATTAAATTCACTTTGAGAATGTTTCAGCATTTTAACATATCATATCAAAACGTAACTATATAGGTGCAAGAACAACACAAACAAGATACAAAAGGTAATTTCAGGAATTGGTTAATGATTTGCATGTAAAGTTCTTCTGAATTTTCTTGTATATTTCACCGATGAATTCGGCTTTTTATTTCTAAGTGTGTTGATACGCGACATCTCTTAGAATTCAATTGCGCCAAGTTACGATTTGATAGAATATTGTGCCCAGCTAACCATGCTACATAGATTTAGTATGAACATATCAAGTTCAAATGTAGAATAGTTGAGTGTTTGTCGTTTCAGTAGCTGCTTTGAGTCAGAATCTTGTTGTATATTTCTTTTGCCATGACGGCTTATATTCTGCTACTCAATTTTAATATTCTTTGATTGTAAAACGTTGTCGTTAAAAGCCCGACAAACTTTCCTTATGGGAGTGATGATTTTGACCCTACATTGCACTTAGAATTCAATAAAGGATTGTAGCTTTATACTGTGTTAATGGTGTTTCAGCCTGATTAATTTGTAATTGTGTGATATATGGTAACGAATTGATATACACAAGTGCGCCATTTCTCTCAATTCATACCAATTCACTTGTACTCCAAATGGTAACAAGAGAGGAGCCCAAACGAATGCACGGAATTTGCTGTGTTCCACTACTGTCGGATCTGTTGAAAATGGCTTACTCTTGAACAGTCGTGATATATCTTATATTATCTTGATTAGTGCATAGGACGTAGCTTAATTATATTTGGTTGCACTATATGTTTTATGGCTGCCATTATAGGAATCTGAACATATTATTATTAATGATCCATATATTGCGTGTGTAAACTTATATAGCACTTCTAGATGGAAAAATAAAAAATCCAACCACAAAGACTCACTGCAGCATCTTTCATTCCGATCGGGCTCGAAATTACAGAACTTAAGACCCATCTTTGCTTCTCTATTAATTAAAGTTGCTCAAATTTTATTAATATAAGAGGGAATCGGCCAGACTGATCATCAAACAGCCAATGAAAGGACTGTTTTCATCGGCGTTTCCCAAGAACCACAAACTGGGGTTTGGCTTACAGCCAAAGCCAGAGATGTGTTTGTGCTTGTGTCAGAAGTTTTTCTCAGAACATGTAATCTAATCTCACAGCTAAATCTAATCAACCCAACCAAATTTATTGCTAATTATTGAGTAGCAGGACCCTGGTTTTAACAATTCTTTACCAAAATTTAACAGCAGCGAAGCCAGCCCGAAAATTTGATCATGCTATGCAAATTTAAAACATTATTCATTTCTTTAGAAATTGATTCCTAATACAGTCTACAAACACAGAAAAAAATGCATGGCATTTGCATGACAAAGCACCCGAAATTGGTTGAAGGGTGATGGGAGTAGTCGTGCAGATAAGTGAAAACAATGCACTTGATGATACAGGCATAAAACGTGCCATACAGTTATATAGAACAAGTCGTGAGTGCGTGATTTAGCTATAGGGCTATTGCAGGTTTACATCTGCTTGTCAAAAAATCAAGTTTTTGTCACCTTTATCTATTAATTTACTATACGTTATGAAAAATGAAATTTCTAGTTCAATTTTAGTAAAAGCTGCTAACATGAATAGAAATTAAAGTTCGCGAAAAAGTACATATAAGACAATTAAGCCATTTTTGCTACTTTGTTTGTCTATAATGAGGTATTTGCGCTCAAACAGGTGAAAAATGCGGCAAAATACTCCAAAGGGCTGTCTTTTAGCGACTTCAACCTCCTGTAACTCGAAAACAGGTTCAAAACTCCTACTTCCCGCTTAAATATCTTATATTTAGTTTTTGCCAAACTTCCTATAGATATAAGTGGTTTTCGCTCATAATGCAACTGAAATTTCGTTTTTTTTTTCAAAGAAATAGTAATTGAATATATCATTAGTAAGAAAACTCGATTTTGTGGCGTCTACGAAAAAACCTGTTATGGCCCTTAGCAAAAATGCTTTTCTTAAATACGCTCTATAATCATGGCAAGTTGTGTGCTTCTATCATAAAAAGCACAATTGCTTTATCATTTTACACCAATCGGCTGGACTAGTGAATAATACCATCAACCAATGTCATGAACTTGTTAATTTAATATATTTATATCTCAATATATTTTGTGAAGGTTCAAAAGCTCATTTTTGAAACATTATGCCGGTTTGCGAACCATCAGGTCAGGGGCCAATTACATTCTTTGCATGTTCACAAAACTGGCTGGAGAACTCGAAACCTCACACTGGAGTACGCGGAGAAAAACCTGGAAGCACAAGATAGACAACCACAGGAACTTGACTCAAGTGAAATCATAGTGAATTAATTATCAGAAGAGACGTTTAGAAACTCATTATAATAAGAATACGAGTCATTATCTATGTGCTTGTTTGGGTAACTTGGGTTTATGCAGAAATAATCTTTATCGTCACGTACGTATTGTATTCGCGACATTGAATAAAGTAATATTGTCTTCTTGAACCTAATTGTATATAATATCAGGGAGATGGTTGCAATTATAAAGCAGTTGTTTATTCATTAATGGAGGCAGAAATATGAAAAAGACGAAAAGAATTCGACGATTACTTATGTTTGATTGGAAACAGCTTTTTTGAAATATTCTAACAATTTGAAATGACTTAATGGATTGATTTCATCAGTTTAGATTTCTTCAATTAATCAAGTTCATATCCAGAGTATTTTTAGAACAGTTTACACCACGTTTCACTTTGACCTTACAAACCACTTTACCCGTTGATAACTTTATTAATGATCGTTAATTACTACAATACCTTATTAATGACCTCAATATTGCTCTAAACCAATTTGTTTCAATCGTTAACATGCATGTATTGCAATAATTAATGTTTTAAATAAAACGTGTTTGCAATATTCTTAGATAACACTTGATATTCTCACAGCAATGCTTACGGCAAAAGAATTGTTGCATTGGGGACATTTTTTGTAGAAGGTTATAATGCACGCAAGTATCAAGTATTCCTTCCGGGTAATCCGGTTTTCCTAAAAATGATTATTCTCTTTATAATTTACACATATATTTTATCTAAATACAAACCATTAAATGATGTGCCTAGGCTGAATTAAAATTTGATCGAGGATTCAAATAACGAATAACGAATATTCTTTCATAAACCACGCACGAGTGGCATAATGCCCGGAGTTTAGACGTTTGTCAAGGGGATAGGTTTGTCAAGGGGTTGCCTGCAAAACGTTTAAATATGGCTCTAAAATGCCACATCCTAGCCTTTGAAGCCTGAGGGAAAACTTTACGGTAATCTGACCTAAAAAAAGTTCTTAGCTCCTTTGTAGGTCTCGCTAACGAGCCATTTTTGCCTTATAGCCTGAGCCAGCCCCTCCCCTCAATTTAGTTTCGGTCCCCCGGATTTTTACACTTTCCATGTAATAATTATAGGAAGTTTTTCTCAAGAATGCAGCCTGGAAATTTTGTTCGATCGATGCCATGTGTGATCACCTCGCTTGACATCCTCTTAAATGATGACAACGGTTATGGTATTTTCCCATTTACAGTTGTTCACGAAGGTTCAGACAAGAATGTAGAAAACTGAACAATCTCATGGTCAAGTGATATGGCTTGAGGCTTTTGCATCTCGACTGATCGCTGAAATGACTGAATTAATATGCATTAGAATAGTACAAGATTATCTGTTGCCTATCAAGATACACATGCAATAAGAGGTTTATTAGATGACCCCGAGGGAGCCTCGTGTCTCTTGGCGGAAATCGGATTTGCTTGAAAGATAAATATACACATATTATATGTAATACGAGTTGAGCTCATTGTTGTTGGACGTACGTTTATATATACTTTGTCTACAAAATCCTTCGTAGTGGCTCTTTGAGAATTGATAAATTTAAATACGGCAGTGCGTGATATTCGTGCTTAAATTGATGCAATCAATTAGTCGCGTAATCCTGCGAACGTGCTAAATCACGGAAAGCTCTAAGTGAACGTCAAAGGTATGTATCTCTTGAAAAAATTTAATTTCCCAAGGTAAAACTACCCGATTTTAATTAGAGTGTGATTAATCTTAGAATAGTCGTGGTTAAATCAATTGAATTTAATTGAAATATAGTGCAATAGATCCGTGCTAAGCTTTCGTCAATAACGCAGGCGACAAAACACAGTGAGGAAATATGCACTCCAAAGTGGTAGCACACCCACTAAACAGGACATATATGGACATAACAGGAACTAAAACTTAAGTCCAATTGTTTTGGGTATTGTATTTTTGTTCGTGGGTTTCACAGCGGATTTGGAATCCTGGTCTTAGACCTCCGGGGTACGTGGAACTGGACTCCCATTAATTAAAAACACAAATTAATTAGTTTTGCATATAGCTTGGTTCCAATGCGCAACCAAATCCCTAGCAAAACGGGGGGGGGGGGGGGGGTAGTAACGGCAAAATTTTCAAATTTTAACTGTTTCTAAGACATGCTCTAGGATAATGCAGATCTTAAGTAAATTGTAAACAAGCAATAAATGTTTTGAAACTAAATAGGAAGTTAAAATAACTATAAATCTGCATGCTGAAAACATCTGCAAAATTCTTCTACAAGCACATGTTTCTCCATTACCACTAATTAAGACTACGTCAAAGTTTGTATCATTTAAGAAAAAACAGACATTGACGATATTTACTCCGCACAATAGAGAATCCAAAAAGCTATATTTGCAAAAATTTAAATGGTTTTTTCACAGTGAATCACGGTAACAGTGCGAATAATCATGAATATTTCACTCACAATAATTAGAAATCATGAAAAAATGGGGTATCAACCATCAGTTTCATTTGCCTGAGAAAAACAGTTTTAATTGTGCGTTTTTCATGGATATGAATAATCTAATGAAGTGGATTTAAGCTAGTGAAAATGACAAATTTGAAGTACTGAGAAAGGCAAATAAACCGCCTTATTTTAAGGGATTTACGAAAAATGAGCGATCCTTTAATAGTCCGAGATGCGCCATCCTTGTTCCTTGATACCAATGGTGTTTTTGCATATACTACGCGAAGCTGAAGTACACGAGAATTGGTATTCTTTTTTGTCAAATGATAACAGCTACTAAATTTCTGATTAGATTGAAATTGCGAAAAGATTAAATTAAACAACTCTTTAAAGCATTTATTCCATCTATCCTCTCTCTCCAAGTAAAGACTTTTTAGTTTTACAATTGACTGTCAGTCTGTCACTATATCTGTATTCTTTTACATATCACTTGTCCTTTCCTTCTTTGCATTACAAAAAATTATTTCTATGGAAATCGAGTTTATATCTAAACATGTTATATAATTTTAGTGAAATTTATTGTTTTAACTTTGCTCTTTGAGATATCTTGACTCTTTTTTTGCATTTATTATTGCACCATATTTATATACAGGACTGTCAAAGGTGAAATATAATTTTAACATGGAAATATTATTTCCCATTCAAAGAGCCGTTTCATGACTTGTTCTTAAAGGGAAATGGCAACAAATTTTTTTATCGTCTCATTTTAAAGAGACTACAAAACAACATATAGAAGTCTATTAAGGAATTTTTATATCTGCCCTATTTCGTGAAACATGTACGGTTAGTGTTTCGGGTTTCAGCACGGACTTAGAAGATTTCAAATAATATTTGATTCTTGGTAGGTATTTAGGAGTAGCTTCGACTGGCTTATCCCTGTTTTGACGTCACCAAAACATTGTTAATGAGGTTAAAAATAAATCTAAGATGGCGGACAGTTCATCGATTTAGGCAGATTTAGGTGAGAATATCTCCTGAAGTAAAACAGATATAAAAATTTTGCAATAGATTTCTATACATTGTTTTAGAGTTTCTTTCAAAAAAGACAATTAAATTTTTTGTTGCCATTTCCCTTTAACGAACGTCATCCGATCAGAATCATGAAACGATTCTTTTTTCACACGTGCGAAAATCGTTTCGTCCAATCAGCTCAGGCTTGTGTTTACATACCAAGCGAATTCGTTCACAGCCGCGGTAAGGTCTCGGAAAGGATTTTTCAAGTTGCTGGCTATTTCGTGTGTCTTAAAGCCTATTTTAAGTTTAAATTGGACAGGTTTGGCAATTTCATGTTTACAAAGATTTACAATGCTATGAAAACCCAAAATATATTTTTGAAAGAGAAATACGCAAGCAAACAACAGTTGATATGTAAGTTGCTTTATTCATATATTTACTTTTTGAGGTTTTTGAACGGACAGGCTATGTATATTCTTCGCTTATCTGAAGGAAAAATTAAAAATTGCTAGTTTATTTAGGTTTCCACTTCATATTATTAGATCTAGGGGGTACTTTGCACTTTACCGTACCCAAATAAGGTCAGTATATGCGATGCCGATGGCGTGATTAGTTTCTCGTTCTTTTATAACATGTTTTGATGGCGTATGCAGTCGTAATTACTAGAGTACGGTGTAAAATTTCCAGATCTAGCTTCAAAAAACATTATAATATAGCATTTGTAAATTCTGAACGCTGATTGACTAAGAGCCGTGTTGATATAACTCTATGTCAACGCGGAAAATTTCCCGCTACTCTTCTGTTAAAGTTCTTTGTGCTATATTATAAAAGAAATATAAAACATTTTTTCCGTATTGATATATACAGTTGTATCAACACTCGTGAAAATTGGAAAAACTCGAAATTGTGTGAAAACACTCCGCCCTGCGGGCGTCGTGTTTCCACGCAATTTCTCGTTTTTCCAATTTCAACTCGTGTTGATATAACTGTATATCAACACGGAAAATGTTTTATATTTCTTAAATGTAATATTCATTTCTATGTATGATGCCATAATATTAAAGTTTTGCTGTGGGTTTTGTATGTAAAATTATAAAGAAAGTGGGGTAGAATCTGCAATGTCATTGGCTAATATAATGAGCGTGCATATTTGTCATACGATAAAGCACGCTGCTGGCTTTTCGAGTTTTCAGGTCTATTAAAGCGAAGTTAGGAAAATAAAGCAAGAACGGAAACTTTTTGCGTATTTAAATACTTCTGCTGAACTAGATATTCAAGTGAAAAACTACATACTGTAGCTGGCCTAGATATCAGTGGTTTTACCCTAAATAAATCAATCATGTACATAATATTCCTTTAGCAGCTGCCAGAAACTTGCCATGTTATTTCTAATCTTTTGTCACGCTGTCATCGGAAAATTCTTGGGCGAAGTTCGTGTAGTATTATCGGAAACCGATCATATTATCAAAAACCAATCATACTACACGAACTTCGCCCGAGAATTTTCCGACTGTTGTCCATTGAATTGTAATACAACTGGAACGCTAAGATCGGACCGTAAATCAAATTAAAGCTATCAAAAACTTACATTTAATGTAAAAAATACGAAAACAACTGCAATTTTGCAAAATACAGTAAATTTCAATTCAAAGCTTAAGTTGTTTTTCTTTTGCTTGAAGTCCGAAAATTTTTGCATCAAATACAACTTTTTGATAGCTTTCATTTAATACCCGATTTGTAAAGTATTTCGATTGAGTAATAAGACCAAGTAATAAGACACGTTTTTCACATTGCTTAGTTGTTTTAAAAATTCTTATGCAACATTTTTGTTGCAAATATCACTGTTTCCTTAAGCATAGAAACTTGTCAATATGTCAAAGGCACCTTGTCTGGCAGGAACGACCGTGTCACCAAAGGAAGATGCAGTTAGCAGTGAGGTGACCCTGACAATGTAGATCAACATGAAATTGTACAATGTTTTGGAATACCTAGTTACTGTGCAGTCAATTTCAAGCGCTTTGGTACATCAATATGGCGACCAGAAATTATGTGCTTCTAAAAGCACGTGTTTCAGCCAAATCAGTTAGATTCTTCTTACAATTAGATCAGACCTTTGTTATTAATGTCTGGGAGCATAAAAGTCTTTCAAAATAATGCTGACATCAGCAATAATATTCCGATGAAAAGTAACTTGATGAAAGTAGCTATCGGCTAAAAAAATTCTTATGGATGCTCCTAATGATGATATAAGGCCTGACTTGCATAACTTAAATTTTAAGTTTTTTTGACGTCGCATAAAAACTATCTACATTCACAAAATGAAAAACTTGGGAACATGCACGAGGCCCTTGAGAAACCGGGAAAGAATTATCAAGTGACTGGACAATGTGCCACTTGCCACTCATGTCGGAAAGTTGGATGTTGCCAGTTGTTCTAAGCTAGCTTTAGTACTCCAAGATTAAGATTTAAGCCATTGTTTTAGTTGGTGTATTTCAATACATCCCTCTATTTTAACAATTGAGACAAGAAGCCAGGCAAGATTTAGGACAAAATATTTTTAAGTTAACAAATAAGTTCTTGGAAAATTGGCTATGAATTTAGTGTTTACTTGAGAGCCTGCGGCACTAGATTGATCTTTTAGTTTATGGAAAGGAAAGTAACGTCGTATAGCAATGATCTAGCACTTGCAAGACATTTTGTATTTTAAAGAACTATTCACTTCTCTCATCACTTTGTCCACCCCATCTTTGACACTTATCTTTAAGAAAAGCATAGACGTAGCTATAAGTAAGTAAAAAAGTAAAAAAAAAACATACATAACCTGCAATATTTTATATACACAGGGCAAGCTTTCTAGTGCCATAAACACGTACTGTAAATTGGAAGCCTTATAGATGAGCTGCTCTAAATTAAGCGTGATGCAGCACACAGAAATTATTTAGCTTTAAAACATAAAATAAATAAATCAATTAAACTTAAATCTATATTTAAGCAGAGAGATATAACTTCGAATATATAGCATTCTGTAATTTTATAATCAACGTTTCGACCATATTTTATCAAAATTATTACTCATACAGTGATCAGTGCCGTTAACGGTAGACGTTTCATCATCAATCAAGGAAGTAATTTTTGTTTCTTCCAAATTTGCGTGAACCCCCTTTGCCAACTAACCTTTGTCCAAACCCTCTGGTCCAAACCTCCATATCTTAAGTGGCAGATCCAGACGTGTATCACATAGTCATATAGATTAGACAGAAATTTAAAATTGAAAGTATTTTAATACCAACCTTGTTTGTTAGTCACAAAGTAAAGTTAGTCATTAAGTAAGATTTTATGATCTCGCCTTATGATCTACCCGGGATTAAACGAAGCGTAAAATGATTTTTAGGTACTTTATGATATTAAAAATGTTTACGTATTCTTGATTACCTTTCCGTTGAAATAAAAATGGTGTTGGGTATTAATTTTTGAGTTTGCCATTATATCTTTTTATCTTACTTACTCGTTGTTTCGTTTCATAAAACATGATGATCATTCCACAATACGTACTTTTTAACATAAGCAGGAGTGCTTCATCAGATACATTATGTACGTGTCTATTATATACTTTATCTACGTGTATTTAATCACATATAAAGACTCCTTCACGGACATGATTTCCTTTGTGTTTTGCTGATGAACTATGTTTCTGAACTCAAGATCATTGTACGCTTCACTTAATCCTGTAAAACAGTACTGCATATATTAAGCCCTTATAGACAACCATGGGAATTGACATGCTAATTTAGAACTATATGCTAATTTAGTTGATCCGTCTTTGGATTCATCACTGAGTCTCGTTATCTTCGTGAAAATCAATGTTTTACCAGAAAATCGGCACCACACTATCAAAACACAGAAAAGTACTAGCACCAGTACTGCAAACTAATTATTAAATTTCTCTTGAAATATAATTAATTTTCTTGGGCTCCAAATTTCTGGTATATTTTTTTAACCAAAACGTCAATTGCATAAAAGCAGATTAATTATCTTTACTTTTCCCGACATGAATTTAACAACCGAATGGTTGCTTCTCTCTCAGTACCAAACTGTTTCCCATGTGCCTCATTTTCATGCTAGTTTCAGGCAGTTCCCTTTATTAAATATATGTAAGTAAAATATTGGAAACATTACCAAAAATCCCAGACACATATACAGATAGTTAAAAACCCCGAATCACACTGCAAACAATCAAATGGTATTGTTGCCAGCCTCTTATTAATTAAAGTGTCTGATCTCAAGTAAAACAATTGTACAAGATTAGCGTTTTGGTATTAAATTTGTCAGCAAACAATAATATCCTGCTAAATATTCATGTGTACATTGCATGAATGCATCATCGCATTATATTTAGGATTTTATTTTGCTAACCTCAAATGACTCAGGGCTAACTTCTCTATATGTCGTGCGTAGAGAAAAGAGCCATTTAGCTGCAACGTTGTACAGGAAATCGCGGTTAAAACCTCTATTTCCAGTCTTGACGTTAATCCGTCCTTGGAGCGTTTGAAACTGATTTCCGATAGGAAAGCACGTATAATTCTGCTACGTCACCACTATTTGGATTCAAACACGAAGCACATTCCCGATTAACAATGCAAGATAAAATCTCCGCATTTTGGGAATCTTAAAACTCGTCGAAACTTATATTAGATTGGAAACAATAAAAACATTGGCCTTGTAATGTTAGTAGTGTGGAAAGTTATCACCTCCGCACCGTTTAAAACAAACACGGACATTTTCATCGAGTTTTGATTTGATTTCTCGCAAAAATTTGACCTCGGCGCCGAAATTCTTCGCGCGAATCTCTATTTGCGCCGTCATTGTACGAGCCTGGCGATTTATTGCTCAGAGCTATTGAAGATTGCAGAGTAATACGCGCTGCTTGTTTTCGCTTAATACTGAGTTGCATGTGGTAATTTCCTGAGGGAAGCCACTCTCTAAGCGTGCTGCAACGAATATTTGAACACTTTTCACAATAAACTGATTTCAACTGCGGGTGCAGTTGTGCAGCCACTGTGAAAAGCTCTTTATGCGTCAATCATTAGCTCATGTGGCATGTTTAGATTGAGTAGATATATTTAGAGTAGACCGCGCGCTCGTGGTATGTCATAGGTAACATAATATGTGCAATGATCATAATCAAGTTTTCAGGGCAATCATCCACCGCCTTTCCCCTCCCCCGACATGGCATTATCGTAACAGTTAAGCTATACATTGTCCATGTATTGTTCTCACTCTTGCAGCTTTATTGTGCGACATCATCTACATCACAATCAAGTGGCAGTGTATAGGTGAACACGACACGCATCGGTGCGTATACTGATAACAAGTTTTGGATTATTTTGTGCCCCTATGTTGCCTTGTTGGTGGTAGACATTCAGCGGATGTCATATGTCACTTGTAATCTGACTGTTGCCTCGACGGCAAGCTATTCCCATTACGCTACGCCGTTCAATTTCTTAGGCATTGCGTCAATAGTCAAACGCGGCGCTCTGACGGAATAAGACAACGTTTGTGCGAATGAAAACATGAACCGCGTTCAACTAGTTTCGAGCGCATATCATGTCTGAAGAATTCTACAATAGATTGACACTGGGCGACGAAGGAAACAGAACAGCGCTTAATAACAGTGTGGATGGTCGCTCCCATAGACATGGTTGCCAGCATTCTGCTCAAGTGAACGCTCCCGAAACAACAGCCGCGAACGTAAGACCGTATCGAAATGATAATCGAGTTGAAAGAACGGAAGTGAATCTACATTTGAAACATCGGACACAGAGACGGAGCACGGCATCTGAACCGGCAAGTTCTCGTGGCCGACACAGAGCAAGTGATCAAAACAGACACTTGGTTCATACGGATGAAGATTCGCGTGCATATCGTACAAGCTCGGGCGGTAACTATGAAGGGGACGAGAGACGAACGCCGGTCCGTTCGAATGCAAACGAGTGCGACACTGGGACAGTTTTAGATCGCGGTTACATGCCTGAAATTCCACGAGCAACTCCAGCTAGCAAAGAGCAAGCTGTAGTAGTGGGGGCAGAAAACACGAAAGCTTTAGTAGAAAGAATGAATTCGTATGTCGGTTCCGAATGGAATGGCGCAAATCTAGCGCCGTCTTTAGCAACATGTAGTTGTGAAGGGGGACAGTACGCGAACTATACACAGCCGTCAAGCAAACAGGCTCAGTTATGTCCACACGTCAAAGGTCAGCAACAAGACAGTCCGCGAGAAGACAACAACAACGTGTCCTGTGTTTCGTTTACCGACCGTGATGACAAGAGATACGGTTCGAACTCGGTGAAACATCACATTGCCAGTAAATACAGCGACAGATATATGTACCATCCAGGGGAATTGGAACGACAGTACAGGAACGATGGGCCGCCGTCGAACTATTATTACGGTATACAAACGGAGAACATGATGCGATGGAAAAATAGTAATAGGGAGAAAAACGCTCGTCAAATACCTGGCGCTTATGGTAAAAATGAAAAGCACGGTCTTGCCAAGAGCATGTCAAAGAGTTCACGGTACGGTTCTGCCTCAGACCGCAATGTAAACAGCTCCGATTCCGAATCTGGACCGAGCTCAAGTGAGCGAGAATATTGGCCCAACAGCTACTGCCTCGAGAAACGTAAGAAGCGTGTTAGAAAGAAAGGAAATTATCGTACGAAACATTACCAAGGAGAGAGTGATCCCAGCGAACACTCAGACCCTGGTCATAGGAGGTACAACGAAGAATATCCGAGCCATACTTGTTGGTCTGCAGACTGCGACTATGAACAACAAAGGTCACGCTCGTCTGTTTATGGCCTTAATAATCGAAGGAATATTTCGCGGAGTCTTACTTCTGTTAGCTCGCTCGATGACGAATCTGGCGCATTTCGAACAGGCTTTACGTTTAACCGTATTTCACCGCGTGGTAAAGGTAAAGCGCGTATTTCGAAAATTAACATCAAGTCCTTTTCGACCGTACAACTCAATCCGTCTCGATTTACTCGTGCCACTAGCTCGACTAGTGACATTGGAACTCATGATGGGGCACATCCGCGATTGCACGCAATAGAAAAGAACGGATTAAAAACAACTCCTAGAAAGATAATTAAAGACACTACAGCTTTAGTGACAGGGGATTTGAGTGACAGTTCATGTACATCACCGTCTTTAAAGAAGAGTCCATTTAATTCTCATATAAGGGGACGAAAATCTTCAACTAGTGGCGGTGAAACGCCATCTACTACCCCGGTGCCAAGAATATGTAGTCCAGAAATTGTGGATGATAAATTCCAAGCACCTGCATCCAGTAGCTTTAAAACTATTCATGCACCTGGCTCCCAAGCTCCTGGTGCTTTTATGGCTGATGAGGGCAATTTAAACACTAGTACTGAAGAGGGGGCAAAAGTTCTTAAAAATTTGATTGAAAATTTGGAGAAAGACGTCCGATCTGAAGAACCAGTTGAGGTAAAGAGACCTGAGTTGCTACCATTGCAAACATATACAGCTAGCAACACAGAAAATGTTTTAACAAATAATACTGAGGATATTACAAGTCCTGAAAGTGTACCTGCTTCGCCAACAGTTAGTGAAGACTTTTGTGTACCCAATGATGGAGAATTACCATTATCTCCAGGAGGAATGAATAGGGTATCATCTTTTCCATTTGGAAAGGATACACCATATTCTATTCAGAAGCCATTTGTAACACTTGTCAATATACAAGAAGAAGATGAAGCTGGGTATTCAGATGGAAGCACTGGACATTTACGCAGAAGGCGGGAGTCTGTTTCCAAAAGAAAAATATCAAAGGATAACCAAGGTAGTGATGCAAAAGAAACTGATGGTAATGCTGCTGCATCACCATTACGACGACCATCGTACGTGAAAGCACAAATCTCAAACCAAATATCACCAAATGTAGACGAAGATATGGTAACAGAGGGGAGCAGGACTAAACCAAATGGTAAAGAACAACATGTGTATAGTGACAATGAGAAAGATGAGGATGGAAATGTGAAACAAGGAGAAGAGATGAAAATAAATAACGATAATGGGAGTAGCAGAAGAAGGTCAAAGAAAATGGAAAGACCTCGGATTCCAACTATCCTTAATCTTGACAAAGCTCTTGATGAGCTGTTTGATGATGTGAAAAATCAAAAAGCTAATGGTGAGTACAGTTATTTCAATGTGACATTATGCTGATTTTGATTTGTAGAAAGCAGGCATTTATTCTACAAAGCTTTTGACTTGTATGCCAGGTGAAATTTTGAAAACCTGAGTTTACGAACCAAAAACTTTGCACAATGAATAAAATATAAAAAAAGCTAGGTAAGTATTCATACAACTGGGCGTCTGGGCATGATGCTGATTTTGCATACCTGTAGTAGAATGAATCATATATTTTGAGCACTCATTTAGATGGTGTATGTCTATTTAAGTACATTATGCCAGTGGCAATCTTGTAACCAACTAAAATTATACATATTAATTTTCAGTGTGCAAGTGATGATACATCCCATGTTTGCCAATTTGATTTACTAAGTAAATGAACTGTTTACAGTTTAATTGAGTGAGCACCCACTGTTCCTTGTGCACTCAATATGTATTTAAGATTTATAACTATGAAAAACAACCATTTTTGAATTGACACAATAGCAAAGCATTTGTAATGCTCTGCGAATATTTCCATCCTTATAGCCTTTAAAATGATCAAATTTATATTTGATACCATTGGGGCCTTTTGGAATATTTCACATGCACAGCTGATAATCATTTCAAAGTCAATATTTTGAAATATGTGTTACTGTGGAAGCCATTAGGCAGCAATTAAACAATTTACATTTATATTTCATATTTTACTTTGTCTGCCCCCTTATGATTGTACTTTTTGTTCTAATCTGTAAGTGCAAAGTGCACATTGGCATTTTCTGTCATCTTGATTGATGGTTTCGCCCAGGATAATAAAAACGTAATTAATATTAGCCACCATATATTCACAGAAGTATTTCTAGTGGGGAAATAGGTAATATTTAATTAGGATAGTCTGTAATGTCTACAGCAAGAAAGTATTCCAATTACTGTATGGCAAATGGTATTGTCAACACTGTTAGACACAACACATCTTGGTAAGCAAATGCCTATTATTTTGTTTAATTTGTAGCAGTTTGTCAATATGTATGTATCTGGGCGGTGGAATGTGTGTATAAATGAGCTATTGTTGCTGCAAAGCATAAATTACCTGACAATCTGCACCTGTTTTGTCGCATTCTGTATCAATCTGGCAGCAAGCACATTGTGTATTAAATTCTTCTAGAGTAAATATTAAACATATTCTAAAATGTCCAATTGGAATTTTCCAGGAAATTACTAATTCTTAAAACGCGTGTTCACCCAATTCATTCCAATAAAACATATTTCTAGCATCTTGATTTTTCTCTAGTATTTGAAAAACATTTGTGGACATTACAACTGACACCTGTGTTAGTCAGATAAGTAGAGATCAAATATCTATTTCATCGGTTTCAACAGTTTTATCGATCAGATATTATGAGTTCAGGTGCTATTTTATCTTCATGCTGTAAGAGACAATTTATGAGACAGACATTAGGTACGGTATTTTAAATTTTTTTGCGTTAGCTCACAAATACATTTCAATGGGTACTTGCTGACATTCAAGACTTCAATTTGCAGTTCACCAAAAGTTTCGTAAGTATATTAATGACTTATGTACACTACACTACAGTGACCTCAAATTAAAACATTGTAGTTGCAAGTATGTTTATATCACATTGTAAATGTACATTCATGAACTTATCAACCAAAAGTGACCATTTCTAGCTTGATACTGTCATGCCCTATTAGTAATATTATTTATACAAGAATGTAGTGGATGAAGGCAAAAAGTGGGGCTGATTATACATTTTTCATGGACTGGGCAGTAATGATTCTTTTGTATAGTTCATGACTGATTGTGCAATTATGACACTAGTTTGAATCTTGGTGCAGTTTCAAATGCCAAGTTACATTGACAAAATGATAATGGTTGAATATAAAAAAAATGAAATATTGCCTCTATTGTTTTTGTAAAATTTTCATTGTACAGTAGAAGTGATTTTCATGCATTTAGGAGTAATGAGATCATATTTTTTACACCTGTTATGGTTAATGTCACATATATTGCGTTTGTTACTGGTATTGTATTTGGAAGAACCTAAATCCATCATAAATTTGAATGAGCGATTCACAGAAAGATTGAGAAAGCCAGACACACTTAACATTTTGAAGTGCTTGGAATTTAAGAGATGAAAAAAAAACAATAGAATAATACCAGTATGCTGCTACAAGTGCAGAAGTAGCTGTTGCATTCTGTTAACAAAAGCATATTGACAATACAGCTCCAAATCATTGGGCACATTTCCAATTCTTAAAGACACATGTCACAACAGCATATCTGGAGCATGCCAATCAGCATATAAAAGCTTGATTGGCTTACCAAGTACCATATTATACAACTATACAACAACAGTGCCAGGGGTATAACGGGTTACAATGAACGAGGACATTGAGAATGGGCTAAGAAATTCCAGTAAGATCACATTTCTTTTGCATTTAATAGCATTTGTCTTTGGACTGGCAGAGAAAGCATTATGCATGTGGGATAAATAAACATTAGATCCCTGAAAAACATTTCTTTAGAGTATCAGTTTGATAATTATTGGAATATGAAGGTTATAAAAATAAGAATCTTTCATTAGCAGGATCTGAGGTGTATAGTGTGTAGGTAATGTTTGTTTTATACTTTATATAATAACCAATGGTATTTACCTGAACATGTTTGACGTTGCTTGGTTTAACACCGAACGTTGCTTGGCTTATCACCGGACGTTGCTTAATACATCTATTTCTTGGCAACTTTATTGTTACTACAAGATTAAAGCCAAGGTTGCCTGCCAGTATTCCTAAATAATGAAACCAAACCATCATTAGTGCTGTCAAAAACCCTTAAAGAAATGCAAATGCATTGTAAAAAAATGGCTAATCTGGCAACCCTGATAAAGACCATTGAGTGAAATTGAACATGTTTTGTTTGTGCTATTGTACACAAACATATCATAGGCAAGGTAGAAGCTAATTTACCCTATAAATTGATAAATAGAAACACTAACACTCAAGGTGCATATTTTGCATACTTCTCTCTTCCTAATGAAGCCTACATGCGTGAGGAAGTTTCCAGAACGGTATTCATCTTATATGTCACCACCAATAAACCAAATATTGTATTTTTACATCTGTTTGTTGATTCAGCACCGAATCGTGATTGTATACTAATCAAAGTTCATGTCTGGTCAATAAATATTAAGATCAAGGACCAGGTGTATCTGAGGGCACTTCTTACCAAGCCAATTTGCCCTTATAGACTGAGATACGAAAATTTTCAATGAACCTGCTTTGCCTTTGGCAAATGCCAAAATTTTAAAATCCGATTGTCTGTTGTGCTATACTATCCAATAGTCTGACGTTCTCACATAAAATCGTGTCCCTGAAGGGTTTATCACAGTGTCATTGACATTGAGTTTTAATACCACTGTACGGTACATTTCCCGGATACTTTACCGGATACGGACAGTCAGTATTTGTGCCAAATCATAAATTTTACATGCATGCAAAATAGTGATATTCCGCAGTTTTATAGATTTAACTGGTCACAGTGATAAAATCAGTTTATGCTCCAACTAGAAAAAAAACGTTAATGCTTTGTCCAGCTTGCGGTTACGCATGACTGTGTTCTATGTTTGAACCAAACTATTTATCAACGCGCGTATATTTGTGTACAATCGTATTATGGCTTCCTGTGTTTGATAACACCTTCCTATTATAATTAACACCTTCCGTTATTATTACCGAGCTCTGACTCTCAAATAACTGGACAATTAGTAATGAATATCACACTATCTCCACTTTTACGACTTATGCTAGGTATTCTTTCAACAAGAAACAGTAAACGTCCATAAACGTCAGCTTGAAAAGGATTAGACTTGGCTAACCAACACTGTGCGTTGTTGCTAGGCCCTGTCACACGGTGTAATTTTTTTTCTTGCAACTTGCAATGCAATTCTACTCTTGAGAGATGTAAAATTGGCAAATAGAAGTTTTCCATCACAGTTTGCCAATATATTTTTAACATACCAAACATTTGTCACAAATTTACATCTCTTAAGAGTAGAGATTGCGCTGCAAGTTGCAAGAAAAATTGCACCGTGTGTCAGGGCCTTAAGGGTGCTGTGCGCATCTCCTGATTACCTAGTTCTCATTTTCTTCTTAAGTGCAGTGTATATGTGAATGAATGCAGCACCAAGCATAGTGTGGATCGAATATTAAATTAATTTTTGCAAAGCTATAGACTTACTTGTAGCAGTCACTGAATCACATCGGCCAGGAGAAGCCACCTCCGACTTTTACGACAATTGTGACCACACTTTCAGGTCTATCGAAACTACTGTGAAAATTTGATGATATTGATTATCTATATTGATATATCGATTTTTATAGAGCTTTGACATATTTTTGATCGATTATACCCAAATGTATAGGCATAGTCATGACTTATACGGAGTATTTGGATAGTTCTACTGATCTTTAAAAAGTAATGATCTGCAACAATTTCAGATAATATACAAAATATACCAACCCCAGTATGATTTAGTGTATAAAATTAGTCACAAAATAAAATTACGAAAATTGGTTACAAGTAAAATAACTGGGCCCAATGCAGTACAGCAGTGCAACGTGCAATTCTATTTTTATGCAGTTTACTAGCTGCGACCAGCCAGAGCCCCTTTAGCTACAAAATTTTGCTATTGACTGGTTGAGATAGTTATAATGAAGTGTCATAAACGTCACGTGAGTAGCCCTAATGTCTATTTCCTCCACTGTGACTAATTTACGATTAGACAAAAGTGGTAAAACAGATGAGCATAAAGTATTTTTGAACATTTGTTTTGTTTTAGGAAATGAGGAAAATAAGCTAAGGGTTTCGAGACAGGAAAGTGCTCCACAACTAATCGGCATTGCTTCTGCCTCTGATAGTGGAAATCGGGAACCACGCAAGCGCAGTAATTCTATCGACGACCCAAGTACTGTAGTTAAACTAATTGCTTCTGAAGCAGATTCGACTTACATGCAGCGGGCAGATGGGAAAGTTGAACGAAGACATGAGAAAAATGAAAAAAGTGACATCGACAAATCATTAGAACTACTTGATGAGCTTGTTGTTGAATTGAGTGAGAAGCCTGGTAGTCACGAACGGCCTGCGTTATCACGTAATGTTGACGGAAAGAGTGCGGGCTCGGCTAGTGATGTTGTTATGTCACCAAGTCCCAGTCAAACTAGTATCAACAGTGAGAAATCAACCTCGGGAAGTGAACGCATTGATAAAGATGTTGGTGTATCGCCTCTGTCAGAAATATATCCTAGTCGATATCACAGTGACCCTACACCACGAGTAAAAGAGGACTACACCACTATCCAAGAAACGATTGCCGAGTATGACATCAAACCGAGGAACAGTAATAGTGAACCTGCAATTAATGGTAAGCTCTTGGAACAAGCTGCAGATCTTGCGAAAGCAAAGGCTGCTGAGCGCGAGGAGAACGCTGAACATAAAAATAACACTGAACACGCCGCATCAAGTCCTGCAGATATAGCTGGCAATGCACAACCACAGCCAAAGTTACGACGAAGGGAAAGTGAAAAAGCAAGACGGAGGCAAGCAGCCAAAGCAAGTGCCAAGGATACTAAACAGGCTGATGGTGCCGCAGACGGAGACTCGGGTGGTAAAGCTGAAACTGTAGAACAGCCAGTTACACATGGTACATGGCCGAGGGCGAAAGCTGAGCCAGAATCTGGAGAAGCACCAACAGGAAAAAAGAAGAAAGCAACGAAAAGTGTAAGTTGACGTTTTTCTTTTGTGTATGGGAACTTTGATTGTGGCATTGGTCTATCATGGACAGTTGTCATCAATGTTTCTATACAGTAGCATAATCAAAGAGAAACATACACATGACAAACGTTAAAATCTTAAAAATGTGGCTTTAGGGCTATATTGGGTAAAAACTCATTGAACAGTCAAGCATATTTTTATTTTATCATAACCAACAGTCGAATTTTGCAAACATTTTTTCATGATTTCCAAAAATATTTTAGATTAACAAATTAGCAACCATTTAGTTGTTTCTTGTAACATAGAACAGGGGAGAGCTATTTTTGCCATATGAACTACTATTCAAAGAAACGCTTCAGGCCCCGTTACCAAATCATGCACCTATTTATAAATCATTTCTGCTATTTTGATTTTTGATCCAGGAAATGAGATGGCATGTTATTCAGAACTTATTAGAAACTGAACAATCTTACGTACAAAGTCTTCAGTACCTCGTCAAGGTAGGATTGTAGTTATTGTACATGCTTTATTATATTGCATTGTTTTTCACTTCATTGCAGTATTGTACAATTTTCAATTTTTTGCTGTTTTCTCCGTGTACTGAGTGCTGTACTCTTCTGCTCTTCTATTTCATGATTCAATCTAAACTGATTGAACCACACTACACATTTGTACTTTTTGGTGTTGCATTAGCTTTCACACAGAAAAACACGTCTTAAACAAAAGGTATTTTGACATTTTTCGAATTTGAAAAAAAGATCATTTTATTTGAACGTTCGATTATGATACACTTGACGAACGTGGTGTAGATGATTTTAAAGCGCTTTCTAGATCTTTGTCGTTGTTCATAAATTTTCCTTGCCATGGATGATGGATTGCCTGATACACTTATTAAACATTTCATTGTGTCCTGTGTGTCAGTACCTTTAGTACCAAATTTTCACAAAAGTGATTTTTGTCTGGACTGTTCATCTCACAGCTTCCAACTTGATTATATCAATTGTCACTGACTAATGATGATGGATTATCTAAAAGGACGATTTAATTGTCGTTGATCAACGTCTGACAGGCAGTTACTCTAAAACCGGTTATTTTAGAAAGTGGTATTGCCGATTGCGCACTCAGGTCTCAGGTCAATAACAACCACAACATTTTATTTCCACACATATACAATACAGCAAATTGAAACATTTGTTGTTAGCCGTAATAAATGGTACAGGTTACCAGAAATAACTTTCGTTAATCGAGTGAGACAACCTCTTAATCATATAAAACATAGTACGCTTGAGATCAAATTGTTCAACAGCAAAAACCCCCATAAAAAAGTAACAAAATAACTTATCATAATTGACTGTTTCACTTATCGGAATCACTAATGCTTCTCCATCAAACTAGAAGCAAGTTGTCGCTTAAATGCATCCTTAGACAAAATTTTCAAATTGTCGTTAATTTCATTCCAGAAATAGGTATAGGGCCTTGGAATCGAAATGAAAATTTTCCATAATTAGTTCTTACTGTAGGATTATGATATGCTAATCTTGTGTTTTATAATTATGTTTTCTATTAACTTGAACAAAAAAGTCAGTAAACACTTCCGAACTTTAACAGGTTAAGATTTTCAAACAAAGGGCTAATGACTAAGAGGTCATGACTAGCATCCCGACGAATCGCCTTCGTAGGAGACATCGAACAAAAAGGATTTTTTAGAAAAATTTCAGCATCACTGCAGAAAATGACAAAAATACTTTAACAGCATGACAAGCTAGCTTATAAGGTGCTCACTTAAACATCCGTTTATTTATAGCTCTTATCCTGCACTTCCAAGAAACATGTTTTTTTCATCTAAATAAGCGTTTTAAATGCACATTTCCAGCCAATACGGTATTTACCTTTCAAATCCTAGTCAAACTTATCAAAATATTTGGAGGGTTTACAGTAATACACGGTGATTACATGATATCCACGAAGGATTTGTTTTCCGGGTAAGAGGGTTCTCGTTTCATGATATTATATAACTGGCTTTATCTATGTATGAAAAAAATTACCCGTACAAGATTTAAATAACACCACACAATACTATGTATTTGCTTGAATGGAATTAGAGAGTATGAGTATGATGGCGGCGAATGTAAGCCATTAAACTAATGTATCTTTACGATCGCCTGCTTTTATGTGGCCAATTGCTCGGCTTCAGATATAGGACGCAATGAACTTCTACCAAAAGCAATTTTCAAGCAGGGGGCGTCTGGACAGGAAGAGTTATCACTTATCAATTTCCATCAATGTAACTTTAGTGTTGCGTATTTTCCTTGGCTATGATTTCGTTTTTGATTGCATGGTAGCGTAATTTAGACACCATTTCTGGCTAATAGATAAGTTTAAGAGGACAGTAGATGTTTAAGTCTTGTTAGGGCACACAATGAATTACCCTATCAGGCTTCAATTGAACCATGCAGATCGTTTTCCCCACTATGGGCATCATGAATGGCCTGTTGAAATATTCTTTTCAAGCTCTTTTGTCTAAAAAATTCATTGTGCTGAGATACGCGTACAATAAAGGTTGCTAAAACAGCTACGTATGTAATTAATGCACAATAAAAACATTTAGGAACTGCACTCCTGTGCAGTTAAACAGCTGGCACTTGTGTAGCTAGGAATCGCTTACATGCAGCTCTATAGACTATACCTGAAAAATATAAGGCTTTCCAGTATTTCTTAGATACCTATAAATTCGCCTTCAATTTCATGTTGTCTCCTAGCTACATATATAAACTACTGTAGTCCCAATAGTCAAGACTATTTTTGTATGACATACAGTATATGTGTTTGCTGATTCATCCTCATTACCAAATTAATGGTTGGAGCGCGTTCCAATTATTAAAAAGTTAGCTCATTCGATTCTCTCAACCGTCGAGGTTTTTTTTTACGATACATGTAGATTCATGCACATCTGCTGCACCAAAAATACAAGGCATTTATATTTTTACTCTAATATTAAAAAGGTGCAAAATTTAGTTTGTGAACTTCGCTTTATATGAAGACATACATGATAGTATTATGCTGATGCCTGTCATGCATGGCTATATTTCATCGTTGGAAAGTGACGATGAGATGAGTTATTTTAAACTCATCCTTTTCACATGTAATAAAATATGAAGTAAAAAGAGAAACGAGAACTGTGTCAGACTGAAGAGATATTTTTGGTTCGTCTCTAGTTCTTACTAAAGTTGTGTGATAAAATGATGATGATGATGATAATGATGGTAATAATGATGATTACGATGTATGCATGCAATACAATTGCAACGGTTGCATAAATGTTAAGAATTAGTATAAATGCATGCACAAGCAGCTATATAAGAAGAATGGTTCAAGTCACCATGGCGATACCCAAATGCATGAGGACCAATCACTGCGATTGTACAAATTATTTAACAGTTAGGAAGATGTAGTGTGGAGCACTCTAACTGTATTACACTTTACCACAGTAACACTATATAACGACAAATTTACAGTGTTTTCTGCATGCCCAGTTGTACAAAAAAATGCTGCATAGTCATAAATAGTAAAGGAGCACCTTCGGGGTAGCGATAGATATACCAACCTACTTATTTGTAAAGGTATAAGCACAAACTGCCATTGAGTTACCCGTTATGTACAATGCAAAGGACGTATATGTACAAGTTTATATGTAGAGTTTTCAAATTGAACTGATTGATACCCTTAGCTAAAATCAGCAATGCCAAGGAAGGTCACAGACTTGCATGGTAATCGCCAATTGCTGGCGTAAATGATGACATCTGGGCAAATGCTTTAAATTGCTGTGTGGAAAAATGCACACGCATGATGTGACGTCCGTCTGAAGTACCTGAAAATTTGAATAAAAATGTGTAACTATATCGATAACTGCTCAGCAGTAGATAAAACTCATTCATCCCGTAATTAACATAGCTTGATGGGGGACTATTTAGTTCTATACTGCTGCCTGTAATGTTTTAGTTTAATGTTAAATGGTCAACGTTCATAACACTTGGACAAATATCTTTCCGTGTCCAGTATTGTTTATGCGAATGTCTCTATTTGTCTGCAATATCCGATGTAATCCTTGTGACATAACGTTATATAAATACATTAAACCAACATTGCTTCACAATAGCAATACTTATCATAATGAATTGGCAAGGTCAAGGTAGCTAGCTGGGCCGCGTATACATACACATTCTGAAAATACTCATCTCAGCAAGTCTGATCCACCTTGCAATACTCCTAAAACAGCTTCCCATGTTTTTCTCTCTGCATTTCCGCGATTTATAAAAAGTTTTGTAGTTCCCCACACTCGTTGACAGGCTGTAACCATAACTGCATGCTGCTTCCCACATTCTGAACGCCGCTGTTGACCTATTTCACAAACAGCACGGTAGATATTAAACCTCAATGTTCTGCTAAGGCGGACATTATCCTATTTTATCATTGTGTTGGAGTTTAGTTTCTCGTGACCAAATTTAAGACAAGATTCTTGCCGTTGCAATTTACTGGGATTTTCTCCTATTGATGAAGGATTTGAACTAGTGAACCTAGATTAAAAATGTTCTGGTCAGGAATCATGGATGTGAATGAAAGGATGTTCCGACGAGGGTACGCATGCTCTGTGTGCACAATTCCACACCTTTCAAAAAATGAAAATAGCCCCCAAAATGACAGAAAATTTGCAAATGTATAAATCCGACCTCAAGTAGAAACCTATTTTCTGGAACTAAAGGCTGCTTTCCAGTTATTCGTTTTTTACCTGTACGTGCACGCACGTAAAAGTTTAAACTCTTCAAAGTAGTTTGTATTTAACAAATCGAATCACTAAAGTATGCTAACTCGTAGGGAATGCTGAGTCCTCTCCATCAAAAGATTTGTTCATTTCAAATATAACAGTGATATTGATTTAGACTTTTACGTACTTGTGTAAAACGCGACACTTTTATCGTTTCTGGTATAGTGAAAGGACCTATCGATCGGCCACTCTTCTCCAAAGAGGCTTTTTTTAAAGCTAGTGGCTAGTGCCTTTTCATTAGTCGTACCAAACCTTTCCCCAGATATTGAGGTTCAAGGAGGATTATTCGCTATAACGTTCCATCACCGGCCTATTTTGTGTTTGGCTCACAAATCCAATCCATGTTCTGTATCACGCGGCGACGAACGGAAAACACTTGGAGATTCATTGTTTTCAGATAACAACTTGCTGCCCACGCAGTTTGTTATCCATAAAAAAGGATTAACGCAGTTTGTTGTGCGGAAATCGAGGATAAATTTTCGATCAAATGAGGTTTTTAAGCCGGATTGCTTAAATGTGCACGCCAACAACTCTCGCGTGTCAAGTTATTACAGGAAACGTACGCAAAGATTGATTTAAAGCAGGCTATGCGTTGAAGGAACAGCCTTAAATTTGAACCTTGGGACTTCAAGCAAGTACGATCGTCATTGAAAATGCTAATAATGTTTTGGACAAAAGATGGTCAATTAAAACTGTGTGTTCAGTTTTCAGATGTCATTGTCATCAGCTAAATTTCGATCATGGAGCTGTTAGTCAGTTATAAACCCCGCCCTAATCTCGAGCTGTGTGAATTTGGTGCAAAGGATAATGGATGCCGGTTTTCACGCTCGCTTTTATTAAGGTGTCTCCATAGGAAGAAAGTATGATGTGTGTATAATAAATTTCTTGCTTCTAAAATGTTTCATGGTGTTGATTGAGGCTTCCTTCAGGTTCCTTGCACGGCCTTTGATGGTGCTCGAAGAACAGTGGAGCCGGCTCACGCAAGAAGGAGACAAATCCTTGTTCTAGTTCGTTTAAAAATTCTAATTGGCATCAATAAATGTAGTAGTCCAGACACTCGTGAAATCGTAAAGTCTTTTGAATGATCAGTAATGTTTACTGCGAAACGTTTTAAATGAAAATTGTATACCAGGGGTCGGTTGCACGAAAGCTGAATAGTAGGGCTATCCACCGGACAGTGATTTTTGCAATTTTTTAAACATGTTTAGTAAGTAGTAAAACGTATATTAAAGTTCGGCACTTTCGATTTAAAGTCATTTTTTGTCTTCATTATTCCCGGTGGCAATCCTTTTTAGGCCTTTCTGCGGCAGTTGAAAAATCCACCTTTGTTTCAACCGACCCCTGTGTTTTGGCGCTATAACGTCTTACAGACGAAGAGGGATTGCGTCATTTTTTTTAACACAGATTAAAATTTCCCAAACAACTGTGCTGTGGTATTACAAGTAATTATCAAAGTGTACATACAGTTATCTCGAATCTCATTGCTTTGTAGTTGCTGCGCTTGTAAAATAAGGACATAAATATTGGAAATAACATACTTGGTTACATGTTGACCTTATCCTAAACCATAGCCTGCTAATACTATTGAATTTATCGCAATATGACTGTCTATGTATGTACTGTGTCGGTAAAATCAATAATGACCGCTGCTTTCGACATAGCTTAGCGCAAAAATGAAAGCGGATTTTTGGCACAAATTCTGGCATAAATTGCGCTCTGGTGGTCAACAAAAATAATAGCGCAATGACATAGGCACTGCGAGACCACGCTGCGCGTAACAAATTTCTCTAGAGACACTTTATCGCACAACTTGATCGTGGACACTTTGGAGTGCAGCTAGTATGCGCCCAAGGTATCGAATGATGTTGGAAAAAACACCAGTGAGGACAATTACATTATGAAATGTTGTTTCGAATGTAATGGTAGTATGCATTCACCCACTTTTCTGCATTCCACACCAAAAATTTCAAGGCTATGATTTTGCTTGCAAGCTGGCAATCACTTGAAAATTAAAATCAGCGCTCGCACATTACTAAACTATGAACCGAACCTTTTCTGCCGTAGAGTACGCGTATGTTGCTACAATGAGTAGCCCTACGGACCAAGCATCTGAGGCTGGGAAAATTTTGGTTGAGATTAGATTTGCTTGTTCCTGTTACTGTACATGCCTTTTTATCTCAATAGGTTTTTATCCCAATTGCTGAATAAAAGTCATTGAGTAACAGTTTTCATAGAAACATATGTACCAGGTTTAGGATTCTCGTCTTTTTTGGCGGGGGGGGGGGGGATGCAACCTTCAAGGGTATCTTCTTCACCTTGGAAAGTAACTTAAGCACCTGACATTTTATAATTTACACGAGTATTATTGTCATGTATTAACCACGACTTTATAAGAACAATCAATTAGTTATAAGATGACGTGCGTGGTGCAGGCGTTGTATCAGTTACAGCAACATAAGATAGTCTGGGAATTACATCAGGAACGTTTTTACATGACGCTACACATTGTTCTTTCTTCTGCATTGTTTTAAAGTGTGCTAGAAGGTGTCTTTGAAACTTTTGTAACATTTGCATCGTCGCTTTGATATTCTACAGGATGTCTCGCGCGCCACACGCATCGCCCTAGGATATTAAGTCGCTGGGCACGAAGCTGTAACACTTATATTTGTCAGAAATTCTTATTTGAGCGATGTTGAAACACTACAGTTACTGAAGATCAAAAACAGATGTTACCATTTTAGACCGGAGGTCATTTTAGCGTTAACCTACGAACTAATAATTGGGTTTGTCACGCAAGACGCTTAACTGCGATCGTTGTGTTATTTCAAACTTTGAAGAATGTCCATTGCGTCAATTCAACACAACCGTGTTCAAGACGTCATTAGAGTAGCGTTCATTTCGTCATTCTTTTCTTGGGTTCTAACCTTGCCAGCAGCAAATGTCAACAGTGATTTCATTACAATTGAATTTAAAGTATTTGTAGGCCGAAAATAGAACCTGTTGCTATATATATATATTTATATACATATACATGTGTACATTATTGGATTTTCGTTGCACGCAATTGCGCGCTTTTAATAACATCAATAGATGAGCACGATGATCCCAGACAATACGTAGGCGGCGATGAGAACTTAGAGCGCTCGTGACAAGTTCGAGTCAAACATTCGCGTTCCAGTGCATTTTTGAGTGTAAATTATGCATGACATACATGCTTTAACATTTATCATACCTTAAGTATAGGAGTACTATTTACAGAACAAGAATAACCCAGACTATAGGAGTTAATATTAAGCACACATGGTAGCATCATGTTACATGCTCCAGTATTACACGTTACAGGAAAGGTGGTTTATTTTACCTTTCCAGAAGAAATCTAGAGTCCTAGAGGAATTTCTCTGGAACTACAAGGCACACTTTCGCAAAGTAAGATGGTAAAGAGCGATTTGAGAACCTTGTAATAAGGTGTTAGTGTCGTACTTCATGTTACTCTGAGTGTGTCCACGGTGGTCAAGCTCAAAATTGCTTTACCAAGATGAAATGCAAATCTCGCACCTGAATTCAACACAACAAGTTTAATACTGTGTGTGGTTTGTTTGAAAGGAGTATAAATAGTGAACTAAATGAAACAGCTATGGAACCTATTCGGTGTGGCATCATGCAAAGAATAGTATCACTAGTATCAGCACGTACTTATCTCTGGACTTTCGTAATTTAATTCCCACGCATTTCATATATAATCTGCTAAGTACTGATATTAATTGGTTTAAGAGGGACAATTATAATTCTGATTGCTACCAGTGTTTACTTGGAGCGCGCTTTGTTTGCGGTGTTACAAGCAAAGTGGTAAAGTTATCCGATCTTATGGTAAAGTTATCCGAGTTATGCTTACAGGAGCATTTTGCTTATGCGTATAATAACTTGGACTTTTCGATACACATACACCGCAGCCATAAACAGTACACAAATACAAGCACGAATATAGTGCCTTCATGTTTAGGTACAGTTTAAACCGTCGTATCTCTCGACGATTTTCAGTTCTTATCCTTTTGTTTGTGATTTGTTTGATTGTTGATTGATTTTCTGTTAACAAGAAACCAAAATGTGAGTTAAATTGCAAAGTAATTGCTAAACACTAACGACCATGTCCATGTGAATGAAGATATATCACGTACAGGAGTGTCTTAACTTACTGAGTCCAAAACGTATGAATTTTAACTTGAGAGCAGCTAGCCAAGAAGAGCATCTTGTTTTTATCATCAACTGTTCATAGATAATGTATTACTGTATTGCAATGTCATACAATGCATGGTGCGTCTACTGTTTAAAAGTTCACTATTAGGAAAAGCTATATTATTTATTCACAGCCGGTTGGCCTTTATTCTGTTCATTTTTCTCTGCTTGTTTGTTTTGAGTTTGGAATTTGTTTCACGATATTGCGCTTTCCTGTCAACACATTCTCCACATTTTTCGCCTTTTTTGAGCATTTATTGAACATCTCCGCATTCTACCCGCCTTTTTGCGTCAATGGACTTGAAAACAATGAAACAGGAACGTTTATTTTTCGGATTTCTTTTTTTAATAATAATACAAACATTCTAGTTAGAGGCAGGAGGTTAAAATCCCATCGAGAACCAATTGTTAACAATCATGCAGGAACATGCAATTCCTTGTTCTTGACATTTTTAAAACTTCGTTACGTTTTCTCGCTTTTCTTGGCATTTCCTATATGGTTACGGTACTTGCATGGAGCTCTCATTCTAATGCTTGGTTACCAAGCACAGTCGAACGATATGTTTCACTTTTTACGAACTGAATTTTAACGAATTTTAGAATTAGCTCGAAGGTGGCGTGTGGTTTCTTCATTCTTATTGTTGGCTTTTTTTTTTTTTCTCGCGCTTTTCTCTTTTTGTACTTTGAGGTAGATACTTGGGTTAACATATATATTTTTGAAGCTTGAAACTTTTCATTCAAATTTTATTGAAGCGTGAAACCCACCGCCACTTGCCAGGCATTTGGTAGTTTGAAATTGGTAAAATTAATTGGTAGCAAACATGTCTAGTCGTCTCCAAAAAATCTGCCATTTGATTGAGGTTTTAGATGGGATAAGCTGGAATTTAATATAACCCATTCTGGTCCTCAGGCTGCTGTCTTGCTGAGCTTCTGCAAGATTTTTTCTACCATTTACTGATTTACCTGGGGATTTTTAATATGAAATTGACATTAATGAAAAGCCTTCGGCGTTTTGTCGCGTTGCAGTATGTAGCAACTGAAGTACAGGTATAAATTGTGCTCACCAATCCCATTCAAAGACCGAATGCATTTTGTCGTACTTTGAATTATTTTAAGTTGAATAACGACATATAACTATGTAATTATGTTGGATAAAAAACGATCCAACATCATCCCAAATAGTGTTGAAAACTTCAAACATATGCGTACAAGTTGATGGCAAGCTAGGGTATTTGCCAAAACCATTGCACAGATTAGGAAGATTCATCACGCGGCATATGTAAAATGTCTGTTGCCCATTCCCCCCCCCCTCGCCGCGTTCAATATTAGTAAGAAAGGCAATGAAAGGCCATGATACTGTGTCAAACGTTGAAATTAATAGTGCTTCTTGTTTTTCACAGGAGTACTTAAATCCTCTACGAAAAAGCGAAGGTATTGTCGAACCTGCGTTGGTGAACGAAATGTTTTATCAGATTCCTGAAATTTTAAAATGCCACGAAACTTTCCTGAAACAATTGGCTGTTCGTGTTCACGACTGGAGTGATAATTCGAAACTTGCTGACATCTTTGTATCTTCTGTAAGTCGTTTGTTTGCTTGGTTTCAGCTATTACTCTTTCATAAGCTGTAATTTGCCGTTGTGTCAATACAATTACCGTAAAAACCTCGCCATGTTGTGAGGGTCACGGAGCGGTTTCCTGTTATACAAACAAAAAAAGCAATAGCGTGCTGTAGGGTTGCTATTTATACAGGGTGTCCTCCCCCCCCCCAAAAAAAAGTCGTGACCATTAAGGAATTCATCATGTATATTCTTTAAAATTGTTATTATTTTTAATGGAATATAAAATTTATGGAGGTTTTTGGGTCACCTGTAGTACAGACTTCAGGCAAAAATTGAAATTGTCTTTCAAATGCAAATGAACCATAAGTATTTGTTAAACCTTCGATAATTGTGGGAATTTGCGAACAAACTGATGTTGTGACGTCATTTATAGAACTTGCTATACTGACTAAAGTCCGTTTTCCACTAGGCGAATTTGTTTGCACGACGCGAAGCGAAAACAAGAATCCGGCAACGTCATTGGTTGAAATTGGCTGGCGAAAAAATTCGCCGCGAACAAGTAGGAAGCGTTCCTACTTTTTTATCTGTTCGCGCGAACAAATTCGCCTAATGGAAAACGGGCTTAAAACTTGACTCTTTGTGGGCAGTGATTAGTAGCAATGCGCAAATTTCTGTTACCTAGGTCTAGGTAGGACACATGGTCAGAATCACGATTTATGTATAGTAAGGAATACTGTTATAAATAGTGCTAATAATCATTGTGTCAAAATGATGCTCATTTACGCGAGTCGTGGGTGAATCTCAGTGATTGCCGTAAATCGTCGGGTACTTTCTAAAGTACTGTAGACTTCCTAAAAGTGACATTATATTTCCCTCTCTGCTACTTAGTGCGTGCCTTCACTATCTGTAGTGTCGAGAGAAGCTGCACGACCGCGCGATGTGTAGCGATACCAGTAAATTTTTTGGAAACCATTCTGGCCAATATTCAGTACACATTTACAAACCAGCATCGTCATCTTATCCCCCCCCCCCCCCCCCGTTTGATATTATGAATAGTGTCAGAAAAGCTTTGGGGATTTTGTCGAATCTCGACATTGGAGTCAACGAGATAAGGGTGGAAGGTGGAGGCTTAAACAGCTTACAATGAACATGATCTTGTCTGAAATTTTGTCCTAAAGACACAGAGTCCGAGAATAGACCACGTGCAAGGTGCACTTCTTAAGCAAACGTTAAAGGTTTATAAAAGAACAAATAATGTAACGGTTGTCGAACAGTCAACATTTCAACACTTCCAGACGCCCAGTGTAACGCCCTGCGCAAAAGGCCTATATGCGAGCAGCGAGATTTGTGTGGCAGGGAAGTACTCTTTCACCAGTTACAGTGTGCATTCAAGGTTTCATGCAAATAGACAAATACTACATGCAGCACATCAAATACTAGCTCAAAATCGAAGCAGGAAATTAAAGATCGTGCGTAAAATTTTTTGCGAGTTATCCCTGTGCACGGTAACGAGCCCAAACTTTATCTTCTGTTTTTGTGTAGTTCACCAAGTGCGTACTGGTAGATGCGTATACTCAGTTTATCAACAACTTTCTACGTGCCAGAACGGCCGTTCGTTCTGCTAACTTGGCGAAACCTGGATTTCAAAAGTATTGCGAGGTACAAACACTACGCTTTTAAAAATTCGCTCGTTCTTACAAATCAATTTACATGCGATTCATACAAACACCGGCAGTAGCGTAGTCAACCCGACAATTTATTTCAGCTATGCAAATATTTCCGTGTTCATTGACTCTGAAAACAACAATTTGTAAAGAAATTGCTGATTATAATGATTTGAGATTTGCATAGCGGGACTAGATTGTCGGGCTATCTACGCCACTTGAAACACGTTTCTTGTAAGGATTATTTATTTGGTGTATTTACTTTCAGTGGGTTTTTTAAACTTATTTTGAATGCTCTGTTTTTTGAAAATTACGCGTAAAAAGTTCCTATTCTCAATACCCCTGTACATAGGAGTGGTGGTGTCATTTTATTTACTGGTCTCTTTTGAGCAGCCTGGACGAAGAAAACTTTTCAACGACGCTAAAAGATCGTTTAAACAACCTTACTTTATACTAATGCCTCTTCTCATTATGTTCATTGATTAAGGACCTCGTAGAGAATATGTTTAGTCGTATCATGTAATACCATGTAAACTGTAAACTCTGTGTTGGTTTTAGCAACGTTCACGAGATCACAAAGAAAAGCTTACTTTACAAGATTTGATGATCATGCCAGTTCAAAGGATTCCACGATACGTGCTAATAATCACAGTAAGTTGGTGTTTTTACACAATTCATTTTATTGAAACCAAATGCTTGCTTTGATGGGTAACCCCCAAAAGGTGCTTGTTCTTGAAGTAGCGGCATCTATAACTCAGGTCAATACTTCTTAATTCATACTGATACTGACAAATACTGAAGCTCAGTGCTAATACTGACAAAGGCAAGTTTTAAATGAATGCCGATTAATGATTAATCGGCACAGTTCGTAACCCATGATGCTCTTGTATTCCCAGTTAACTGATCTGTACATGCTAACGACTGGGTCACGCTATGCAATACAAGTTGTGCAGTTGTATTCCCATGATGCTCTTGTTTTCCAGTTAACTGATCTGTATATGTTAACGACTGGGTCACGCTATGCAATACAAGTTTATCTTCTTCAAATATTTCAGTAATTTGGCTATGCATATAGGGAAATTGTCACAAATAATTGTTACAAATAATCTGGCGATGATCTGGTGGATCTTGAACACGTCCACGTTGATGAGACTTTTAATTTTCTTTGAGTCATGGTCGACCTATACGAAAGGTTGCATGTGCAATATTTTGTATGTAGTTTTTTTATATTGATTGCAACTCATTCAGAAACAATGCACGATGTAGAAATGAAGTAGATAGTCCCGACTACAAATTCATGCTCAAAAGCTAAGCTTGCGCCCTTTCGAACAGACTTGCGAGAACACACAGATGAGCGAAATAACAAGCTGATATAATTCAGAAACTGTAATATGAGATTTGACCCCTGTCAGGTTAATGTTATCGCATTATTTTTAAACTGGCGGATATTCTAGCACGATGTTCTCTGTTATGCACCGGCGTTTCCAGAAAGTGCAAGCTTAACAGAGTGTAGATCCATGCAAGTATAAGCATGTCATATGTTTTAGGACTTATTGAAATACACACCTGCGGAACATCCGGATCACGGGAACCTGCTGTCCGCGCTGGGCGAGATCAAGACATTGGCAGAACGAATGAACAAGGGAGAACAAGAGATCGATCAAGCTGAGAAGGAGGCGGAAAGATTGAGGGATCTAGAGGCGTCTATTGAAGGCATTACTGGGGTAAGAATCTCCGCAATTTGTTCATGCAGCTTTAGTCAGCGAATGAATGTGATTTCTTTGAGCCTATATTTTGCCTACAGTTGCGAGGAAAGTGTATTAATTTCGACTTACTAACATTTGCACGATTTTTACATGCATAAGCTTCTAGTGTTTTTTTACAAAACTTTATTTGTTTGAACTATTCTATTTCTTCAAAATCAACATGCAGTAGTACATGTCAGTCACTGCTTTAAAATATGAAACTTTGTGAAGCAACTTGGGCAAACGAATTTTTATAAAATGGTAGGAAGAAAATATCATGGTATCAAAGATCATGCAGCGAAATGGATTCCAAATCCATCGTGAGTAAATCACGCGTGCCGCATTCAAACTCGTCTTCTACTGTACATATAATCGTAAAAATTTGTTCATCTATATTCAATTACATGGATCTTCAAAATTTGCTCATGACAACAGCTGCGACAAATCAGAAGCTAGATATTTAGCACATGCATAAATCTTAAACTACCGTTGTCAGACGAAAATCACACAAAAAGATAGGTTCACGTACTATCTGAAATGCTATAAACATAATGCACCACTAACGTCCTGATGAAGAGACGCTCAACACGTCGAGTTGTGTTTATGCGGTTTAAGGTAGTGAACCTATAATTTCGTTAGCACAATTCTGCTTAGACGTTGCCTATATAACAATCCATACAGTACATACATTGCAAATTTTAAAACATTGTATGTTTTTTTCTTTAGCTTGTTCTGCCTCGACGAAAGTATAAGAGACAGGATTTGGTCGCAGAAATGGTAAGCACCTTTACAGATGTATACATGTTGATGAATAAGTACAATGGTATACACTATACACGCATGCCTCAAATTCCAATGACGAAAATATTTAAACATTTGACAGTGTTGATGAGATTCGTAGGTAATTATCACTGGCTTACGGTTATTCAACACCGTTTTTTTGTGAAATGCAATTTACATCTGCTGGTTATTGGCATGCAATCTAATAAAGTTTCTTTTCAAAATGTACATGCATGATACTCATTCGTGATTCGCTCCATCTAAAGAAGCAATAGACATGCAGCTTGTTTTTTTACAAGAAAATGCTACAAATAAAAACTCTCAATTATCACATCGGCACCAACACCACGCAAGAGACAAAGTCAAAGACAATGCAGATACATATGTGTACTGTAACACATTTAGAAATAAGAACCAAGGATTTTTCTAGCTTTTTCGTATACAGGTTGTCTCAAAAAAGCAGACATGTTAATGACATATTAGTAATATATTCCGGTCAAAATGGCAAAGAATTCAGAAGCTAATTCAGGAGCTCTTTGGCTCACATTTACAAATGAAATACAAATAGCTCTGTCGTGACTTTATTTATACTACCTAAAACAGCAGCAATGTATAATAGAATACAAGAAATAATGTAAATCAGCACAGTACGCACATTCAAACGTTTTATGTGAATGAAACGCTGTGTGTTCTAAATTCAAAAATAACATGTAATACATGCATGTAATTGGTTTAAGTTTATAGTCGGAAAAAACCCGTGACAGAATGACAAGAATTTCGAACTTTGCGGGCACTTAATTCACGTTTTATTTTAAGAATTTCGCATGCATGCATGCATGTCTTTTATTATTCAATGCCGTTCATAATTTAGAAGACAGTAATCTTGCATTGAAAGCTAATGACATCAAGACGGTGAGTTGTATCACCAGGATGTCTCACCGACATGTTATATAGGCAACTGAGGTTATAGCTTGAGACGAACCGTCCTATAGAATGTCTTTGAAATTTTATTCGAGTAACTAGCATTCAGAAACTCCTGATTGATATACATGGAGTAGTTATTCCAATCTCGAAATCAGACTGACATTATGTTAACATTTGTGTTCGTATCACGTTTTACGATATCTCGTATTTACTCAAAATAAAGATTAGCATTGTTGACTTTGCGTAGATATTTGAGACAAACTACTTTCTGTCTGTTTCTTAACTCTCTCTTTCTAAACAGCCAGCATCTTATCCACCTCTATAAGCTGATTTCTACCATTTAACGTGCTGTTCCAATCGATTATTGATTCTTCTACCGACCTAAATGGCATTTACTATACAAGAGAAATGGGTTCAACGTTTTTAACTCGTTGAATAAGTGTGTCATCAAGGTTTTAATCAAAATACTTCACTTCGTTTATTGAGCAAACACAGTTCAAAATTTTTACAATACATTTTGAATGATTTATTTTTCTTGTATGCGGGAATTCTTGGTTGGATTTGGTTTTCATTTAGCAATTAGGCTAAGGTGTTCATGCTACGTTAAAAAAAGGTACACTAAGCGTACATCTACCACGCATACTGCTGCTGTATTATTGATTGATTGGTTCCGCATAGGTCTGCTAGTTTATGATGTCGTGTAAAGTGGACAACGACTGCAACGACTACGGCGGAATGTTTTGAGCTAATAGCAGAGCTACTCTTTCTTGAAAATATGATTAAATTTTCACTGTTATAATGACTCCCGAAGTGAAGGTGGGAGGGGGATTAGATGATGGATCATTTTGTGACAAGAGACCATGACCAAAAAGCTTCTGCGTTTTGCTTGCGTTTTAAAGAGAAAAAGTTTCGTTTCAATGAACAGTGAGAATTCTTTACTGCCGTTTTATTGTTTTTGACAACATTCGCATCATAAAGACGACGATTGCAAGGAGCTTATCACATGATCCCATTATGCCGGGACGAGGTGGGAGTGAGATGAGTTTAATCTATTGGGACCGGTAAAGTTTCATAGTTCCTCGAAACTCCGTCATTGTCCTGGCGACCGATTATACTAAAATGCCCCACCCCGATTATCCACATGCCTATAATCACCACCCAATATTGTTGTTGTACTGTGAATATTGCTGTCAGTGTCTGAGTAACATCGACAACTACATGCATAGGTTGATAACGTTGTCTCGTTTTATCATTTATTACAGAAAGGAGGACTTTCTAAAAAAGACAGATGTTTATTCTTATTTTCGGACTTGCTGGTATGTGCCACAGTCAAACGGAAGCAACCCTCAATTCGCAGAGGATCGCTCAGTCTGTGAGTATTTTCTACTTTTAAATTTTATATTGTAGATTAATTTTCGCAACACGATTGTTTTGTAAACAATATTTGTCATTCGTGAGGTATATAACTAGCAACGTTGCAACAGTATGTGGACAACCCGTAGTGAAGAGACCAGACCGGAGTGTTTAAAGTTTTGGTCGTGAATGCAATTCGAGCAGTTCTCTATTTATTTAAACATATTAATCAGAACAGTGAGTGAACATGATTATTACATCTGGTTGCCGCAAACAAACTAACTTCATATGTTACTGTCGAAAGTCAACGTTTGATGTTCATTCCCATGCTATTTTATTGACATGATCACTTCACTGGCCATATGCGAAAGTGTAGAAAGATAAACGCCTTCCCTTAGCATATTAACCTTATGCGAAGAAACCTTATGAAACTTTATTAACCTTAACGTAGAAACCTTATGAGTCGAGTCACTTTCTTTTTTACGTTTTTATTGTCTTATGACCATCATCATGTGTGGCCGGTTCTATATTTGTACTCTCTTGTTCTATATTTGAGATAGCTATAACTATTATTGGAAAATTTCTCATATTAAAACTTTGCGTTGAGCAATCTCGGCAGACTCGATCCTCGTGTTTGATGACAGCTTATGACAAACAGAAATCAGTGATCTCTTTTCATATGTGCTAGGAAAGATTTAACAGTTATTCTACGAACTCGAGTCGTATATGAGCTGATAGATACATAGTACGATATGAGCTAATATCCCACTAATAGTGGAGCCAATCAGATTACAGAATACCTAATATCCGTTGGCAGTCTATATAATAATGGGCTTAAGCTCTGCAATGCTGTCCGCTCGTCGGTTATAGACTTGAAGGCCCTTTTCCGTTTAGAAAGCCTTTCCTCGGGACAAGACAGAGTAAAATCGATAGGAAAGTCATTTATTTTGGCGGATAAGGAAAGATTTCTTTCCTTTTCTTGTCTACCTTAAATACTTGGAACAAACATAACGTCGAAAGTACCTGTATCACGCGGCTGTGTCGTCGTCGTTTGTAGCAGACTCGGCTAACATGCTTGTATACTACCAGGTGTAGACCAGATTTACTTTTAGTTAGCCTACTCTGAAATTTCAGCATGCAAAACTCAAAACTGGCTCCTTTTAGTTTGCAGCAATTAAATAACAAAAATCCCGAAAAATCTTGTACTGTGCTTGGCAAAGGTTGCGTAATTTTCCTTGCTCGTCATTATGATGGTTAAGTTTCCGAAACTATTTACTGTGCCATCAGTTTGTCTAAAACCATTACATTTTTTGTACTTTACAGATTTTCTGGCCAGTCTGCTGCGGAAATGAACAAGTACAGATTACTTTGGCAGTCTCCGCTAGATGATGTAGAACTTGTCACGAGTACGTATTGTAGCAAAATACTTTATGGGCCCTAAAACTGACTTTGCAAAAAAATTAGAAAAACAGCAGGGGCAAACTACTGCACCGTCCCGTCAACCTTCCTTTAAAACATGCGATTTGCTTGGCAACAAAGTAGATTGATTGAAATAAGATTATCTTGTTGAATCGAAGATAAAGCACACTTCAAGATGTTATTTGCAGGAAACTATAGAACGATTACTATCAGCACTATCTGTCAGGTTGCTTTTCAAGACTTTTAAAATTTCACTAAAACTATGCAGGAAAATATCGTCGAAAGTCTTTGAGACAGAAAGAACGTAATTTGTGGATTAGGAGATACACCACCCTAACAGTATATATGCTAAGCCATACTTGCTTCCCAATAGAGGTTTTCCATTGGCGCGCCATTTTCTTAACTCATCCATCTTTGTATTATACAGCTGATGGTGACTTGAAAAGTCCATTAAAGAATCCTGACCAGACGTATCGTGATAAATTGGAACAAGATCTCAATACCGTGAGCACGATCAGCAAACTGACTGAATCCGTATCAGTTCCTCACCAGGTGCGTGTACACGTCGGCAATACTGTGTTTAGCTCACTGCTTCGCATCCCTATTTGGAAATACTCATGCAGTCAGCGACCACACCATCATCTTTTCACTTTTCTAATATTCCTTTTGTGGCAATATCTATCCTTAACAACCCTGTCAACGTTTTCTGTGTGTTGGGTAAGGATGAGGCAGCAATTTGTTAGGTTGCGTCTCTGGCATTCGTGTGCAAAACAACAAACTCGAAGATCAAATGTGTCTGCTCTTACAGTTGCATCATTATAGTTGTAATCGTATGGCACCAATTTCTCATGTATTTAGGCAGATGCGTGAAAAATCACCATAGCGAGGGAGTAATTTCATTTAGTCGGGTATTTAAAAACGTACATACGAGACATTTACGGCAACTTTTGAAGAACAAATTACAAAGTTAAGCGGTGTTAAGCTTTCTAAAGGTTATCTAAAGCAAAATTAAGTTACTATGTGCAATCTGTCCATGCTATACTACTGTATTTTGCAATGCATATAGTTTAGTTGTTGGAAATTGCAATAATTTTTTCTGTTGTACGTTTTAGGCGCTAGACGATGCTATACGAGAGCTTGCGTCAGAACTTAACCGTTTACTGGTTGAACATCACACACAACGTTCATCAAATGCAACATTTATGTCGTATGAAAATACTGTAGTGTTAAACATTGGCTCAAGGTGGGTATTAACATCTTTCTGTCCACATTAGGCAAACTCAAGTAGATTTACTGCATTTGAGAAACCCACCTTGCCGATGCTACAATATATGTTTCTCAAAACATCACTATCATTCAGTTTATTTTTGAAATCAGAACTTTCTTAATTTGTTCACGAGGGGAAGCAAAATAGAGGAAATACGGTATTTAATTCTTGTTCTTATCTACCAACATGACGCCGTGATACAATCTGAATAAGATCCATATATAGGACGACAGCACAAAATAGAAGGGCTACTAAACAGAAGGGTCACTCGATCGGAAGTTTGTGTCCCCACGCATGTCGCATTACGCATGTTTTTATGCAGGTTCTGGCCAGTCAATTTCTTTTTTTGGCCAATAAAAACGCTGGACTGGCTGATCGGCAATTATTCTGGCCAGTCAAAGTCTACTGATATGCATGGCCGACAACCTCTTAATGCCCGATCGAGTGAAACGATCTAATGTACATTACATACCAGGTTCACGGTTTTTCACCAGATTCCGGATTTTACATACCATTTTTCGATTATAGTTATCCACGGTTACAAGCCAAAAATGTTTTCTCCTTTATGAACCAGTTTTCAAACCTAAAAATGAAGGAGCACGTCACATTGACAACCGAAGCATTGTATAAATTGAAATAATATGTTTAACCTAGCGGGTAAAATGTCCTGTACTCGCTGGGAAGCCGGTTGCTTAGTGATGACCGACCTCCTTATACTTCTCCTCCCAATACTAAATAAATCCAGTTTGATTTGTAAACCAGTGGGTATATAACTCCTGGTACATATGTAGTTCAGCAAAAAATAACGATGACTAACAGAGACTTGTTTCTTAATTCGCAGATAATGTTTAAGTGAGCGACTTCTGAACTGAACCAAAAATGTTTTTTCTTTGCAGAGAGCCTATCGAAAACTACATGTTCGTATTCCTCAGCAAAGAGATTAAGTCATCTTGGGAAGCGTACTTCCTGGACGCTAAGCAGCAACTCGGTACTAGACAGTTATCATTCTAATTCCTACTTAAAAGCTATATCCATGAACAACTTCAGTGACTGAATTGCGATTATAGTAAAACAATTTTAAAGGGATGATTGATTTTACCATTCAATTTTTAGCTTACACAAAAGATTCCTCGCCCAACTTTCAAAATGCAATTCCAATCAATAAATCAAGAAGTGGCTTACAGGTAGGAAATCAAGTACAGTACTATTGAGTATTGACATCATAGTGTTTGTGATCATCCTGGACAGTGACTTTTATAGTTGGTTAATGATAGTGGCAGGAAAAATGCTTCCTGCAAATATTTTATCCTGAGTATCCTTGGGATCTCTGATGGCACACAAATGGATTTGTGTGAAGTATGTTATGTGTATAGGTTGTCATAGCCACGGTGGAGTGACATCATGCAGTCTTATCGCTTTTAAGACGATATCACAAATACTCCTGCCCTTGTTCGTGACATTTACTGGTAATATTATTGGTGATATATGACCCTTACTCCTCACATGATAACTTGTACTTATCAGTGATGATGTTCATCAGTATATATGACGTAGTTAATGAAAAGCTTTAGAAAGACGTTATACCCTTCAACTTATTTTGTTATTCTAATATGTTTGACAGCCATGATAATACTATAAACTATGGTAAACTGAAGTAAAGATACTAGCGCAGTCAAAAATATATCTTTCACAATCTAAAACGATATAAGCAGGATTCGTTTCAAGCGAAGGTCCTGTGCTACAAACTCTCGATTAAGTACCTTCACTCGAAACATCGAATTCTGCTTTATTATATCTTTTCAGGTGGGGAAATATCCAATGTTTATGGTGAACTGACCGCTGACTAAGGTATACTGTGTTTTTATTGCAGTTCACATGCGCGTCTCCCACGGTCGCGGCACGTCTGACCAAGCGTGGAACACACTGTGGCTCTGGTGATGTCTGGGTTGCAAGTAGTGATGGTTGTGTTGGTCAAGTATCTATGCTGTCACCGCTCAGAGAATTTGAGGTAAGCAAAAAACTCTTCATATATGGCATGATAAACAGGATGATAAAGGTAGTTTACCGGTATGCTATTCGTATTGCATTGTTATGTTTTTACGAGGTGATAGTTTGGTTCGGTTTCGCTTTTCAGTATTTTCTAAAGATCTATATATAAGATATAACTTTATCATAAGTTAGATGACTACTGTTGCGCCAGAGTATTGCGGGCTCAATATGGTGCTAGCGGTCTGGAAAATCACGATAAATTCGTCTTGTAACAAACGATCGTTTATGAATTATGAATCTTTGAGATTATTTTTAGTTTTTTGACAAAATAAATCCGCGAGAATAATCGCAAGATAAAATAATAGTTTTATCGAAAATAAAACCTCTTTTGACATCGGATTCGTTTTACCGTTTACACAAAGGAACATAAATCCGATACAAAATTATCACAGATAGATTATGAATCCGGAACTTTCGAATCCGGAGACGTTTGTAGGATCTTTGTATCCGAGAAAGTTTGAATCCGACAAAACTTCTCTTGCGAAATCTTTCCGTAAAAGAATTTGAGTGAACTTGCTCCCTCGACCCTCGTATGATTTTCAAATGTGTTGCCATTAATTTCAACTGTCAAAATCGTTCAAAAAACCACAAAATAAGATTGGTTGAATCACGATTGTGCTTCATGTATTGACAATCACTGTCTGAGACTTTGCATTGTAAACGCCGTAGACCTGAAAGACAAGGAATCCGGATATTTTTACCAATCCGAAAACTTCTGCTCTAGTGTAAACAGGGTCTTATGGGGCTGATAGACTACAAATTAGGACAGCTTCACAACCCTGCCCTCCATAACACAAACATACATTACAATCGTGTAAACGAGCACAGAGATGTGTCAATGCGAGCCAAAGTTATAATGCTACAATCATTAAAAAATGTTCACGAGTTTCCACGTCTCAGCCTTTTTCGTTTTTCGCCTGATCTTTAAGACATATTTTATGTGCTTATATTTGTCGTAAGATTTTTGATATTTTTCTTGCAGCAAGGGACCACGTATTCGCCATGCCAAGCTCGCATTCTGTCAATCTCACCAGTGCCAGGTTGGAAACTGGCCGGAATAAACACGACCAATGTGGAATACGAATTTAAAGACCCGGTGGAAAGCAATAACTCGACATTACGAAGCAAGTCATCCGGCTATCATTCTGACGAAAATATGCACAGCAATCGTCGAAGCATGTCGTCGACGACGAAGGCGGCAGGCCCGGAAGAAATCATTGCATTCGATAGCAGCACAGAAGATGAAGATATGGGTGACGATTCATTCGCTGTCTCACCCTCCCCTCCCTCGTTCGATGGCCGCCTCAGTCCTGAAGGTAGCAGTTTAGGTACGGCTGGCAGTTTGGATGGAGATCTTAGTAGTGACGGCCGCGACGATTCCGATTATCACGAGAACCAGTCGACCGATGACGAAGGCAAGTCGAGACGGAGAACGGAGAAGAAAGAATTAGAAGAACATTGTGAGGATGTTGACGACGCAAGCCATCAACCGACTGTTTGGATGGGAGCTGAGGATGGATAGTAAGTGAAATTTTAACTTCATTTCGCGAGATCAGGAGGATGATAATTTACTTAATTCAGTATTTAGTCAAACTGCATGTTCAGATTTTTTGATGCATTATTATTAGATTATTATTAGAATTATGGCAGAAACATACAATAAACGGTGTTTCAAAATGTGGACAAGAATATTTTTAAACCTATTAGAACTCAACCATAAATACTTAAATAGACTGAAATTCATTCTTTGTGAACATCTCATCATCGTACAAGAAACGTGCAATGACACAAAGGCGTCATTGCAAGCTCTGAGCTGAACGCAAGCTCATTATTAGCAATTATAGGATGAGCTTTTTGTGATATGCAGAATTATCAATTAATTGTTTTATTATACCTTTTATGCAGAAAAAATAAACATTGTAAAAACCCTGCGTAATTTAATTGCTTTTCTCCGTTGGCTCTGCAATTTCTTTTTCCAACAAATATTCGTGAAACACTTGATCAGCGATTTTGTATGCAGTCCTTTGCCTCAAGCAATTGACGAAATTTGTTTTCCCAAGAACTCAGAAAACGGGATGTCATAATATGAACTACTTAACTGCTTTGTTTTGTTGCCATGCCAACAAATACTACTTAACAATTAGATTACGATGAGGGCGAAGCCCGAATCAACTATCACCGCATAGAAATCGGGAGCGAGTAATCTAATTGTTTTAGTAGAATCAGAGGTCAAACATGGAATATTCAATAAAAAATTTAATTTTTAAGCAATTTTTTCAAAAGAAATCTTTATAGGAAGGTGATTGTTTCGCTACTCGCCATCTATCGAGGAATAGATAGCGAGTAGAGTAACCAATCAAATTACAGCATTTGCAATAGAATACTAGTATGATTCTACTAAATACTATTATAATCTGCATCGTAGGCACAAATTGCATGATATTCGCATTTACCTGCATGCGACTGACCAATCACAACGCATAAAACAACTGCCATGTATCATAATCAACATTATTTGTCCTCTTGTTACAGTATCTACATCTTCCCAGTAGCAAGTGCTGTAAAGCAAAGACGAAACAAAACGAAAATACAGAAAGGTTCACCTGTACAGTGCATATTGTAAGTATTAACGTTTTCTTCTGCATCGTTTTGAACAGCCAACCCTGGATAACCTTTTCTTTCCATTGGTACGGCTGACCGTATCTAGATTGATATTAATGCGACGCTGCAAAGGACAAAAAAATCCTTTGTCTCGAGCGGGATTTGAACTCGAACTTCAAGTTTTTAGACCTCCGCTCTACCAAGTGAGCTATCGAATTGTGATTAGTAGCAAATCTTATCCACTTTAACTGCACGAAATATATTCGCGACGTTTTTGAGGACGCGCTCCGTTTTAATTCTATTTCAGAACCATTCACCGACGTATAAAAAACTAGATTTGTTGATATGATCGTGTTATAGAAAAAAGGTTTTAGTAGAACGAAATTAGTAATAGTTTCCTGTTCAAATAATGGTCTGAACTGTACCATGCATATTACTTCGTTTCTTTAGATATGTGGAGAATCAAGTTTTTGTCGGCTTGGCTAACGGAGATCTCTGTGTCTATAAGCGTTCTCCCAGTAAGTTCTCTTTTTTATTCCTATACACGTGTTTGTATGTAACCGTATTTCATTGGTAGCATTTCATAATAATCAGGCATATATACTGTAACTACTCTGCCACTGAAGGTCAGCGTCATATCATATCGAACTACCGTACCATGACGTTACTTTCGTCATAGCGTCACGTGACGTCACGATTTGCGATACATAAAATGTGAAGTTTGTGGGGAGGAGGGATGGGGGTTACGTTATGGCCATTAGGAGACCAAAGTTATTTAGTGTCAACATTTGAACACTAGAGATTAGTTTTACGTTATGTGGATAACCCAGTTTGTGATCTAACACACCACCCCATCCGCACGTTGTAACCCAATAAGATTGTATCCAATAAAGTTAGTGACATTGTTAGGACATTTTGCATGCATGAAATTGCAATTCCAGTAAGTTATTGAAATGTTAATTAAACGTTGTCACCAATAATCTTATTGGTTTACAACGTGTGGGTCGGCTGAAAATAATGAGACAACTTTTCTATTGAGCACCGAACCTAGATCAAGATGCCGATAAAACGCAGTATACTCTACAAAATTTAAGCGTAAAGGTAACTGTTGCCGTTGTTTTCTTCAATAGATTTTACTTGGGAAATCAATACGCCAAGGAATATAACGATATCAAGTAACGCCCGCATAACTTGTATGACAGCGGTATTAGGTCGACTGTGGGTTGGTTGTAATAACCAAGTAGTCGTGGTGAATACGACAACGTTAGAAATAGAGGTAGGTTGTTGTGTTAGCTACAATGTACTTTGTGTGAACTCGACTTGCCACGTATAGACTATGTAAATAAACCATGTAATGTTCAAAGATTAATCTCATAATTTAGACAATACATGGCACTCGCCCTTGTATTTATAACAACATCGTGGTAATACGTCTACGCAGATGCATGTACATGTATATCTGAGTAATGAGACAATTTACATGCGCATCGATTACATACGTGTAGGAAGCATGCATGCAATTACTTTTACACCCATAAGTGCTAAACTACTTTCTTAAGTTTTTGGGACTTAGTTGAGCTTAGTGTTTGATCGTCAAGAAAACCGAATCGCTAAAGTATTTTAATTTTTTGTTGATCTGGAAGAAAAAATATAGAACAAAATTTTTCAACCTGGATTTCAAACCCTTAATTGAAATAGTGTCTGATGAACAACGTTGTGTACCGTATTTGGAGAAGATACAGCAAACTGGGTACTGTAAAAACATACACGAATGCACGCATTCCAGCCGGGGAGGAACATGCATCGGACCATAGGATAATTGGTCCTAGAATATTTTGTTGGTCTCCAGAAAAATTTTTAAGTTTATATTCATAATTGTGTGGAGGGGTGTTCATATGCTCGTGTTCCGCCGAATTAATTTCTCTTGAAATGAGGTTGATTTCAAAATGAATCATAGTCCGGCAGAACATGAATATATGGATACTGCCGGAAATCTTTTGGTTCTGGATCAATCGCTCCAGAAAGAAAAAGATCCCCCCTTGGGCCAGTTTCTAATTGAGACCGCAAAGCATGTATGGATTGTTTGTAGTGCGGTAGAGAGTACCAAGCATGAGACATTGAAAATTGGGTGAAATACCTTAAAGGATTTTCCTGAGAGATAATGAGGCATCTTTTCTGTTTTTCGTTTCAATTTCAAGTTTTAAAGTTATCTGCCATTTTGCTTTGTCCCTCCAATCATCCCAAAGATGCTTTGCTTTTCTCAATTGGCAAATGGCTAATTTTTGTGAACGAAAGATTCGCCTTCGTCGAGATATTTCGATTTCTACCGTTTTTGAACTAAATTATGCTTCGGTATTTCCTGATTAATGTTAACCGGCAATTCTTAGCGTCTTCCTGATGTGTGATTTTTCTAATTTTTCCCTGTAGACGAGATTTAATGCGAGTATGGACAATAGTCGATCACTACACGCGATGGCTAGTTCTGGAATGGGAGTTTGGATCTCAACACAAAGTTTATCTGTCATTCGTTTATACCATGCTAGCACATGCGAACATCTGGCTGACGTGCATACCAAGGATGCAGTTCACAAAATGCTTGCTGGTAAGTTCTGTATAGAAAATTAGAAATAAATTTTTATACAGGCATGTTTCTCAGAAGAGACAAACATACATTATACATCATAAACAAATAAAGCACCAGCGCAGTTAAAGCCCAAAACTGCATCGCGCAGTCACATTATTAAAGCATCAGAACCGACGTGAAAGTGGGAGGCCGTGCAAACATACTGCTACCATGCTAACTTTAAAGGTATAAATTATTATGGCAGTATGGGTGGACGGATGCTCGCACACTTCACATCAGATCTGATGGTTTTATGTGATGCCTTACCAGTTGCGAATGCGTTCATGTGTGTGACTGCATGCTGCTTTTAGTATTGCCTGTCCAATCGCTCAATAATTAGATCGTTCGCCCAGAACGCGGAGGGCCGTGGGTTCAAGTCCCACCTAATTAGAGCTCAAAATTTTATTAAGTTTCTTGTGGTAATGTTATCCAACAAACGTCAACTCTAAATTTAATATTCCTTTAAAATTATCTTCATGGAAGAAACAAATGGTTTTTAAATTTCGTTGCCGACTCAAAAGTAGTAGCGATTTCTAGTCCTAACCTCCAAGTATTTTAGGACTGCAAACGCAAACAATGTTCGTACAATCAATATGCGTGTAATAGCGTACTGTATGTGTGAGAGAGCAGTATGTGATATATCTAAGGTTTACATCTATTACAAAATACTTTTGGAAGGTTTCTTAAAATTTTTTTCGTTCACCTTATATACAGGATTATCAAAAGCTTAAACAAATCTGAAATCGCTTTCTACATCATCATGAAGTGTTTCAATGTACGAAGTTTTTCATTGAAACAGATTTTTTGGGTAGTTATGATGTTAAATAAACAGAAAAATTAAGAAATTTGAAACTTCAAAACGCGTGGCTGTTTGAATTTTGCAACAAGTTAGATACGGTTCGCGCACGAAACTTTATTGCTTAAAAGTAATTTTGACTTGATGGGTGGAACGTATGTCAGGTATATTATTCGAGTCTGAGCCATTTAAAACTTGGCGCAAGCGTCCATATTTTGAGCAAAATCACCTTTGTGCACGCTCAATTTATTCATTTACCCAAATTTGAATAGTCATAATAGACATTTTTAAATTTATACATCTAATTAAAGTCAGAACTTTTCTTAAGAAAAATGATTCTTATTTAGAAAAATAGAAGCACTCAAACTCAAGCAAATTTCTGAAAAAATTGAACAACAATAAAAAACCTACCATATTTTTAAGCGCTCATATTTCGTGCGCAAGCTTTATAATATGTTCAAATGTACCCCCCCCCCCCCCTCTGGGTTGTAAACATTTAAGTTTCATATTTTTCACGTTTATTCTACACCATGAATAAGTACCCAAGTAATCTATATTAATTATTATATGCACGTCATCCCTCCCACAACTTTTTCGGAAGATTTACAAACAATGAACATGACACACAAACATTTCTTTTAAAGTATCAGGGTCCGTAGAGAACTGGAATGTTTTTAAATGCCCTTGACTTTGAACATAAAAATTCGAGGCCTTGAAAGACCTTGTATTTATAGAAGTGCTATAAGACTCTAATATCATGATATTTCTTGATACTGAAAAGCAGCTATGTTGCTAAATTGCAAGGTTCATGCCTCGCACATTTGTTTCTAACGATCTTTTTCAATATTATCAACACATTGTTTTAGTTTTTGATTTTTTAATGTATACCCTTAAAAGTCTTTGAATTTATACTGCTTCACCTTGATGTGCAAACCAAGCGGGAACAAAAGATTTCTGTGGATCTTTCGAAATCATTTGCCCTAAGTTGACAATTCATTGCAGGAGCTTTATATAGTTACAGTTACAGTAAACCACCAGGCTTACTTTGTATCATTGTACAACAATTGAAATGTTTAGAACAACCCCAAGTGTTTTCATGACAACCTGGCGCACTCTGTCAACTTGTCACTCTGCCCACTGAGGAACTTTAATCTGAGATATAACACGTACACGTTTAGACGATGTTTTCCCGCCCACATTCTTGATAGTTGCAACCAATATTGAACACTACCATTAAAACATTCTCGTTCGTGATTGGCCAAAACACCCCTGCATAACTGAAAGCTGGCAGTTGCTGCGTACAATAATTCCTTGTTTGAACAGAAGTACGATCCAAAACAAGGTATTCATATCCCTAGGCCTGATGCCAATATTTTTGGGTTGTAAACAAAATGGCTTTTAGCCGGTCTCCATCGTTAAAAGGAAATAGCAACAAAAATTTAATGCGTCTCACTTAAAAGAGATTTAGAAACAATATAAAGAAATCTACGGCAAAATTTTTATATCTGTTGTACTTCGAGAGATATTCTCACCTAAATAAAAAAACTAGCCGCCATCGTGGATCAATTTTTAACCTCATTAACTATGTTTTGGTGACGTCACAACAGGGTCATGGCTAAAGGGGATGGACGAGAGATAGATTTTCAAGAGGGCGGCTGTTTTTCAAGATTCTTAAAACGAGAACGAATCAACAACCAGACATTTATAGCATTCCTAAATTGTGGTTAGGTTTAGGGTAAGGGTTAGGGTAAGCTTTAGGAATGATATAAACGTTTGGTTGTTGATTCGTTCACGTTTTAAGAATCTTGAAAAACAGCCGCCATCTTGAAAACCTACCTCTCGTCCATCCCCTTTAGCCATGACCGTCACAACAGGGATAAGCCATCAAAGCTACTCCTAAATACCTACTAACAATCAAATGTTGTTTAAAACCTTTTTTGGCCGTGTTGAAATCCAGAGCACTTACCGCACGTGAGGTTATGGACGCATATTAATCGTTAAGAAAATGAAATTCACGAAATAAGGCAGATACGAAAAATCTATGATAGACTTTTCTATATTGTTTTGGAGTCTCTTTCAAATGAGACGATTTTTCGCTATTTCCCTTAGTGACATTGTTAGGCTCATTTTGCATGCATGAAATTGCAATTCCTGTAAGTTACCAGACGAAATTTCTAGGAGTATGTACGAGCTTGCTGTGACTTGGAAATTGTTGTAAACCGAATCTAAAAAACGCAAAGGCAAAAATACAAATCTCGTCCTGCCTAGTTCTCAATATCATGTCTCAGTATCAACCTCACTTCAATCATTGTCGAATTGTTGTTGAGCCTTGGATCGGGTGTAACATTTAATGCTGAACAATAAGTTATTTTAACACGGCACTTTCTACAGAGCGGCATTTCTAATTGTACTCTCACGTTTTATTGTAGGTTCTGATGCAATAATCAAACAACACAAAGCCGCATGTCTGCGTGTAACGGCATTACTTACATGCAAAGACTTATTGTGGATTGGTACGAGTGCCGGGGTGGTACTAACATTACCTCTGCCAATTATTGCACCTGATGCCACTTCAGTTCAAGCCCCACTTGATGTCACTGCCTCGCCCCAGGGCCACACTGGACATGTACGCTTCTTGACTGCTGTCGAAATAGGCAAGCCCGAGGGAAAAGAGGAGGCGGCAAATAGTCAACCCGTGAACAGGTCACCCCGTCGTTCTCAGCTAAATATCGAGAAAGCGAACATTCCTTTCCCAAGCGAAAGTATCTTTGTTATTAGTGGAGGGGATGGTTATGAAGACTTTAAATCTACTGCAAATGAATCCGCTGGACGCGAAGACAGTACTAACCATTTGCTTATTTGGAAAGTCTAGTCGACTGATCTCCATATAGGTACATGGACTGCTTCTCCGATCCGTGCCCATAGAGACAGAGGTAGCTCTTTGTGAACGCAATGTATTGCCGCATCATCTAGTTTTTATCAAGGATAACTACGAGGTGTCAATTTCTACAATGATTTACTCTGGCTAAAAAAGAATGTCATACTAAAATTATTAACAATGGGAAACTCACAATGACAGCTAGCTGTGCGGCCCCTTTTAGCCGGTTTACTTCTTGTGTCCCGTGCACAATTTGATGCAACACTGACGCGATACAAGAGCACCACTGCGAAAATCTAACGAATACGAATGGGTTAGCGCTAGCTTCCCCCTTCCTTTACACAATGGGATACTCAAACTAGTTTCAAAATTAAAGGAGTGGCATTTGAATCAAGATTCATTTTTCAAGATTCACGGCCGCTAACCGCAACGGACAAACTTGAGAACGTATTTTGAGGTCAGCTGTTTAGTGAAAAGGAGAATTTCTGTGTTGGAAGTAAAATATGAATAGACAAATCCGGCTAACAGTGTTTATTTTGTTGCTACCCAATTCACAACTGTAAATCTAAATGAAAAACTATAAACTCGCATAGTTTCATACTATTGTTCTAAATGTCATATAGTACAATAGAACAATAGTAACCATGGGTACGAATGATGTATGTGAGGTATTTTTACGCATGTGGATGCGAATTCGACACACGAGAAGTAAACCGTTTGAAAGTTTGCTCATTTAGAGAACTGAAGCACAAAATTTGTCAAAAAAATGTCACGCTTGGTCAAAACTGTTCTTATGCAACACCTAGTTTTCCTGAGCGATTGCTGTATGGTCGGTTTATGTCTTTATTTAATTGACCCCTCGTGTTTGCGTGCAGTACATGGAAAAGTGGTAACAAACACCATTGCCTAGTACAAACGAAGATCGCATGTATAAAAACGTCGCACGTTTTGCTATGCACGAAACAAACAAAGTGTTGCAGGCATGCACGTAGAGCAAAACATTTAAAGATTTGTCTACGGGCATGTGCAGCTTGGTAGAATAATATAGACCTAGTCTTTATGTACATATTAGCATACATTTTTATCCTGCAGTTTTATATTGCACCGACAATCAAGTATCGTGTGAAAAAATTTGGGTTCATAAGACTTCGAACAGTAACGTTTAAGGATATTGGACCAACTCAGAGCTTTCCAGCGTCATCTGTTCTGTGAATCTTTTGTATGATGGAAATGTTACCAAGATACTTGCTGCTATCCGTTTTTCTTCAAAACAATATCGGCAACTAAGCGAGCATCCAGTTTTTATAGTGATTTACGGTTCCTAACGCCCTATTGGTTACGACCCAAAGTATTATTTCCTGTAATATAATTACTGGAATGAGTTTACATTTCCTTGGTTTAATTTTATATAGAGATATATGTATTTATTTTGACCGTAAATATAGACATTTTATCTTAACGCTTACGCTTTCTATTGAATTTCGTTTCTGTTCCAGACGGTTAGCTGTGCAAAGACCTAAATCGGAATGACTAAGGTCTTGTGCATGCATAAATTAAATCTGAAGTTTTGAAGAATTAATTTATGCAACATTATAATATAATGCCTCAATTGATGTGTGTAAAATGGCGTTTTTGAAACCAAATTTTTAATTTACTTTAAAGTTAGCATGCCCATTTTTTCCTGTAAACAACCTCAATGATAAGTTGCACTAGAAGCAAGTATTTGCAATGTAAACCTAGAATAATTAGCGTATTTAACTTAATTTCGTTTTCATTCTTTTCTCGGCCAGGACAAGCCATCTTTCAATATAGTGGTAATCAGGCGCTAGTGAGCTCCACAGATGTCTAGAGTAAGAAACTGTAGTTCAGTGGTGAGAGCGGTTGGTCAAAAACAGGTTAGCTTAACCCTGGATAAACCTCAAAATTCAAAGCAAATTCGAGCTGATTTTCCAAGCGGTTGTTTGTAAAACTTTTTTCAAAAATGTTACCTGGAGCGATCGAAGTTTTCCTTTCTCAAGTTTTAAAAGGAATGCATTGAAATATACAACTAAAATTTGGGTTAAATTTTAATCTAGAGTAAACGCTAAACCACCTTTGAACAATATAATACTGAAGGGATTAACGCTGTCTAAAACTAAACAAAAAATGGCGGCTTATGAAGCTTTTTTTGGGCGTCATTCACGGTCATCTCGACCGCGCATTCGACTTTATTATCAAGGCAACATGGTGACTGAGGCGTTGACCATGCACGCAAAAAAAAGTGCTCGATGGGAAGAGGGAAGAGGCGTTGTCGCCCTGCTATGACAACCATTGGCTTAATCTATGCCGATGATATTATGTATCCTTATCACGTCCGCCCATTCCGCATCCGTCACTGAAGCGCCAATCACCGTGAAAATTGTGTGTAATTGTGAACTAGGCATTAGAGTTAATTGCGATCGATCATATAGTGTCCTTGGTTGACCTAGACCTTGGTATCTACCTTAATCGACAGTTGGTTAGATCCTTAGCCCCCGGTAGTGTCTTCTTGATGATTTTAGTGTCTAAATAGCAAAACAAGATATTTGGTTTTGATTCTCACACATATTTGTTTTAAATATAGGTCCCCTTAAACTGTCTCATAGTAATAGAAGTAGTAATTTCAATCTGTTAAACATATGTTCAATTTGATTCATTTTTCCACGGACAAAGAGTCTTCTTTAATGCCCCTTATGTTTCTTACAACATGAATTCCTGCATGATAAAAAATCAGTTTCCATGGAAGAAGAATTCTTCTTGGATTATACAGCCTATGTTTTCACGAAAGCACTGGGACAGGTGTAAAAAGTTGACGGTCGACGATTTTTTTGAAAGAATTTTAATATGAAACTAGCCTGCAATTAGACGGGCCTCTCGACGAACACACTATTTCAGACATCCCCCAGACAGCACTAATAATTCTGACTTTGAATGACCGGATGTTATAGTTTGCAGGTACTTAATACAAACAACATTTTGTGACCACGAAATCTTTACAATGTTGTAGTTACCAACAACTCTCATTACCTCTCAGTATGACAATTAAGTTCGATAAAGGTCATGGGAGTGTCAAGCCTAGATCTCACCAGCGTCATATAAACATAACCAAACTAAGAAAGGAGAACTTCTCCTCAGAGGCCAGCGAAGACAAAGCAGAAAGAATTTTCTTGTGAATTTGCTTTTGTTCTCCATATAAACTTGTGCTTGTCCTTGTGTCGATGCTTATGTCGCACACTTCACTGATTTCTTAGTCTTTTGCTTTAACTTGTGCTTGTGCCGTTAGTGACCTAGAACCACACTTTTGGTCAATGGTTTGCAGTCTCGCGATTCTTTATACAATTATTAACCCTACTTTTCTTATGATCACGTGCGAAGCCGAAATAAAGGCCACGCACCCCCAACGCTTTACATTTATACACGAAGTGATCTTTCAGTTCATTTAGCTCTATTCAATTAGCAGTTAGCCTGGTCAACCGGGCAACCAGACTTACTTCTTTCATACATTAGAGCAGCTTGCCTAACTTGTCCAAGACTTGCCCAACAATAATTGAAATAGGAAAAATAGAGTAAACCAATCTCATATTATGTCATGTTTTTTCCTCATTAATATAGCTTGAACTGGATTCCCGGGTTTCTGCTAACTTTATGTTGTAAACACGCTAGTTGTTATCAAGATTGCTATAAGAACTTGCTATTTCAAAAAGTAGCAAAGCTATTTCAAGATTTTCCTAAGCTATTTCATATAATAGCATAAATTTTGAGTGAAGGACTACCCTAAACTGCTAAAGGACGACCAATTGTCGTTAAATGAAGGAAATGACTTCTAATCGATAAAATATTTTTACAGTGATTAATAGCGAACAGTTCAACTTGACTTTGCGATACAACTTGCGGGCGGTATTATTATTATCATTACTATAGGCTTCTATAACGAGGCTCTTCACTTCGAAGTAGTAAATTGACTTCACTGATGACTTCGTGCTCTCCATAGACAGACCAAATTTCTTATTATTTTGCATTTTTGATATTATAGAATTCCTGTAGATTTCTTACAAAACAAGTACCAAGATATGCATACAAAGATTTTCAGACAACGACATTTAGTAGGCTCTGTGAAAACTTGGTACACAGTCTGCTTGGCTGTGCGCATGCATTTGAGAGATGTGAACTGTGGAGTTAAGCTATTTCAGTTAATGCTAAGACTAATTACAAATGATTTGCAATAGTACACTAGTATGATTCTACTAAAAATATATTATTAATGCTGTAGCTGTCTGTCTTACCGACAAAGGTTACTAATTATTTATTTGTTTTAGCTGAATTTTGAACTTTTAATATTACATGTTCAATTTAAATTTAGCTGTACTACCATATAAATGAGCGTGAATATATTCATTTGATAATTTTTACAGCTGCTCACGTATTCAACAATTACCTTTTCCAAAAGCTGCAAACATCGTGGAAATTTAGTACTTTTAACTTTGAGTTTAACAAGACGCAAGCAGTTAGGATATATTATTGGTCTTAAATTTTGTAAATTGGGATTTTTGTCGTGTTCGCTGTCGCGGTCTGTATCTTTATACTTGGGCTTGGCGTTTATTTGGGTTCTCTCTTTCCATATCAGAGGAAATCAATGAAAAAAGCAAGCATTTTTGCTGGCTATAAAACATGAGCTGACTGTATATAACTGTAAATCTGTGAAATTAGACTAAGCAAAATTAGGTCATTCACATTTCGCAGGACACTCTTGAATGAAAAAACAACGAAGTTCTTAGTCCTTAGTTTCTAGTAGTTCGAAGTTCTTAGTAGTTCGAAGTTCTTACTAGTTCGAAGTTTCTGGTAGTTCGAAGTTTCTAGTAGTTCGAAGTTCTTCGTAGTTCGAAGTTTTTAGTAGTTCGAAGTTTTTAGTAGTTCGAAGTTTTTAGTAGTTCGAAGTTCTTAGTAGTTCGAAGTTCTTAGTAGTTCGAAGTTCTTAGTAGTTTAAACTTCTTAGCAGTTCGAAGTTCTTAGTAGTTCGAAGTTCTTAGCAGTTCGAAGTTCTTAGCAGTTCTTAGTTCTTAGCAGTTCGAAGTTCTTAGCAGTTCGAAGTTCTTAGCAGTTCGAAGTTCTTAGCAGTTCGAAGTTCTTAGTAGTTCGAAGTTCTTAGTAGTTCGAAGTTCTTAGCAGTTCGAACTTCTTAGTAGTTTAAACTTCTTAGCAGTTCGAAGTTCTTAGTAGTTCGAAGTTCTTAGCAGTTCGAAGTTCTTAGTAGTTCGAAGTTCTTAGCAGTTCGAAGTTCTTAGTAGTTCGAAGTTCTTAGTAGTTCGAACTTCTTAGTAGTTCGAAGTTCTCTGTAGTACATAACAGCAAACTAGCGCCTAAGCAATCCGCAAGTCTGAAAAGAGCTGAACCAGCATATAATTAAATAATTATAATGCACCCTTGGACAAAAACCCACAGTAAGTTAAATCAAACGAGTGTTAAACCACAGTAATTAGACGAGTGTTAAACCACAATAATTAAACGAGTGGTAAACCACAGTAAGGTAAACTAAACAAAGTTCTGCAGAAGCAATATTATTAACAGCTTAGTTGGCTTTCTCACTTCCCACAATTTACTTTAATTTGATTTTTAAGCAATTTTTTTTGTAGAAAATCTCAACGAAAATTATTCTTTTGCCTCTCGTTATTTATTCAGAATTAGTATACACTCGATCATGGAATCATGGACTAGTTACAAATCCAGAGTTTTGACTGGCTTCTCAACCATGGACTTTTCGAAATAGTCCATGGTTGAGAAAAACAACGAAACAAATACAGTTCGGAGTGTGTACTAAAACAATTAGACAATTAGAAAAACAACAAAACAAAATACAGTTAAGAGTGTATACTAAAACAACTCGACAACTCGGCCTCGTTGTCTAATTGTTAGAAAGATAGCGAGCAGACTAGCCAATCAAATTACAGCATTTGCAATTTACAATAACCAAGGTGCCTATTTATTAAGGTAACAATGTGGCGGTCTTAATCGAAGTATAGATGCTTGTATATGTACCCATTGACAACCTCAAAATAAAGTAGCTGTTTGCATACTGATAAATATTTTTGCACAAGGTTTTTGCGGGCAAACGTTAAAATGAAACTTCGCGTAGAAACTTTCAAGCATCGGCTACAAAATATAATGTTCTTTCTAAGTATAGTTATCGGTCAAGTACGTGAATAAATGTCTAAAATGTTTTATGGGGTGGAGTTCGTAATACTACTTCCCATTTATTTACTCTAGCTGCTTCTATCAGGAAAGGTTGGCATTCAGGGTAGCATGTTATATTAATGGTAATGAACGCATTTCGACCTTTTAATCCCCTATAGCACACGCCCCTGTAATTCCATACGGCAGCATGTGTTTGAGTTAGTGAACTCTAATAAAGACTGGAATTAGTGATAACTCCAGGTCTAACCCTCATATGCTTGCATGTTTGACACGGGAGCCAATTGACTAAAGCAACTGTACCAGTATCACAAAGTACTGAATCTATAAAACTGAATTTACTTGGATTTCCCGAGACTAAATCAGTAGCCGCGGTGTTATCATTTTTTGAAACAATAATATTCTTCTCAATTCAAGGGAACACAAGTAGTTTCGGTATACGGTCTATTCAACCAAGTTCTCAGTAACAACATGGCAGCACACACACACATGCTTGTACAAGAATTATGCATAAAGTTTTCATTGGATTCTTATTTATTCTTAACTTTCCGTTCATTGTTTAAAGTTTCTGTCTCAATAATACTCGTCAAGTCGTCATTATTTTAACAACGAATTTTCCAAATTGTTGAATATGTCACGTTGGGTCTCTGATTCTGCTAAAACAATTAGATTACTCACTCTCGATTTCTATGAAATGGAGAAATCTCGAGCTCGTAATCTAATTGTTTAATATTTATTCGATAATTATGTAAACTATATCAAATCATAAAGTATGAAGATGTAATTAAGCTTCTAAATAATCAAGTTCATATTTTGGCAGGGTATATAAGCTATGGTGACTGTTTAATAAACGCTAGCTTGACTATTTCTTCTCAAGGTTTCTAATGATATTATACATGTAATGTTATATTTTTGTAAAATTCTTTCCCACAGACAATTTGACCAAATACAAGAAGAAAAATGCAAACTCCAAAAATCATCATCTTGGAAACTCAAGATCTGAGTTATTTACAAAAAACAAGACATTAAGATTCTGTTTATATTTCGACTTTATTACAATCACTTTGCAATGATCGAAATATCACAAGAATTTTGTGTCTTGTGTTTTAGATAGCTCAAATCTCGAGTATACAAAATAATGATTTTGGGTGTTTGTTTCGTCTTATACATTATATATTTTCTATCAGTGCTGCGATGGTCAGTTCTAAACACCACTACGACAGACAGAAGTGAGATAACTAGAATTTGATACCAGAAATATTAATTTTGCAGCTGCATATGGTTCTACAATATATAATTGTCGGAAAGCAAACAATTATTTTCATGTCCGTCCCAGTCAGTCAAACACGACCCCAAATGAAATTATATAAATCTCGGTTTCCGTTTATGCATCGAATTTTTGCCGTGTGAAATTCAATTCAGAAATATTCAGACAATGGATAACGAGGCAATTAAAGTTTTTTCATTATATATATTTTTAATCTATCCTACGTAAGATCCTGCGTATTGAAACTGGGCCTTAGAATTTGTAATTACTCTTCAGAATGCTCCTTTTCGTATTTCTGGGCGACCAAATATGGTTCTCAATAGTGTGGGAAAATCTGAAGCCACCTGGGCATACCAAAGTAAGTGGGGTCTTAAGAAATACCAATCGGTATTATCTTATTCACTTATTACGACGCTTTTAAAACATTTCCGTTGCTTGAATGCCAAATATACTTTCGATCACGAACCAATGCATTGTATAATTAATGCTAAGTATAAACATTCTAACAGACAATGAATATTGACTTGTGGTATGATAAAGATTTCCGGCACAAACCTTGTTGCCACGCCAATGGTAATGTTGAACCGAATAGATCCGAATGAGAACTTCAATAAGTTTAATGACATAATACAATAATTATATAAGTTTAGATATCTCAGCTGTATTACTCCCTGTTGATTTTGCTTGAACAGATGGTACCTAAACTCTAGCCCTGTCGCCGACATTACAATGCGACTTTATTTAAGGCAATCACCACACATTTATGATTCTAAGCTAATATGTGGTTTAGACTTATGGTATTTACGAAGCTGAAGCGGGATTTACCATCTCCTGGCAGTATGTATTTAATACTTGCCAGTACTAAATTCTTGATTACATCATTCAGAAAGTATTTCTAAACAATATACTTCGTAAGCATGGCAACAGATCATGCTGCTCTCACATTGATTAAATTCATTGTTACTAATTGTCATTCTGAAATGATATCTTCTACATCATAGGTCTACAGGTCATATCAAATGATATCTCAAGGTCATATCTTCTAGTTGAATCAGCTTATTGTTACGTTATACTCATGCAAGTCTGCCATTACTTGCAGACATAAAACAACTACCTAGAGAGTCATTCAACGTTTTGGATCCTTAATTACCGGAGAAATTCCAAGTGAAATTTTTGTAAGCCGGTGGTAAAGAAGTTTTATAAAATGTGTTGTGATCGTTTCTTTTAATTAACTATCGTGCAAATAATGATTTAAAGTGCCCGCATTCTGCAAATGGCTGCAATATCAGCTACGTGCACTGCATGGCTCACAGCAACCGGTGATATTCGATTAATTTAAGCATCGTGCACTTACGTGCTGAATAGCTCAGCTGGAGATAAAGATATTTGAAAGAACTATAGTCTATACGATAGCTTAGCTACGTTTGAAGTTCGTAACTATGGCAACAGTTTGCATAGAGCAGGTAATGAACTCTCATAGAATCGTAAAAAAGACATATACACAATTATTAATAGATTGTCTTTCAGGATTCAGTAAGGATTCGAAGGAAGAGTCGGAGTTAAGTTAAGGTCCTCGTCGCGACTCACAATGTTATTGTTACAAGCTAGGAAGCTACGTACCTAGCTGTGAACGTAAAGTCATTCTGCATCTCAGTTTACTTGGTGTAATATCCTATTGGTTGAATTACTTAATTTGCAGCTTTTCATGCCCAATACTTTCTGGAATCAAAATCTAAAATACCAGATCGACATCGTCATCTCCCAAATATTCATAAACAAGAAAACCGAGATATTTCTAGGTGCGACGGCTTCACAAATATAAATAAACGAGGAATGTTTTATACAATGGAGAATTCGGGTGCACAGCATGATAAAACATGACTAGAAATACTTGAAAGTTGATTAGTTGACCAACTATACAATGTATGCCGGCTTATTGCAAGCATTCTATACATAGAGGATATTACACGGCGACGCGAAAATTTTATTGTTTTCACCACTTGAAAATAATATTCATATCTTCAAGCTACCGTGTAATGTTCTTTTTATTATATGGTCAGAAGTCGAACGAAGCTAACGGAGAACATATAAATCCCGCGTGAAAACACACGCGTTTTCACGCCTTACATACTTTTTCATATCTTCACTAGCTTGAATACTAGCTTGATATGTATAGGGGACATTTAAATGAGATAAACCAATTACAAAAGCATCGAATTGTCGAAGTGATGCTCGTGCAAATCTAGACGTTCAGCCTTCCAGTTGCGTACAGAGTTCAGTCCCATTTTACGAGCTGAAACCGCACATATGCACTTGCCGCTTCATGCACAGCAATCCTGGTCTCCAGGAATTCATGTCGCATTTGATTAAAAATTTTATTAAAAGGGCACGTTGCCATGTGAAAGATGTAGTTGAATAGTAGTTTCACATAGTTCATTCTGCTCTTAAATAAAATTTGCCTTTTATTTTGCACGAATTACGCCATGCGAGTTTCAGCTCAACCTATGTATCCGATGCAGAACAAACATACTAACTCACATGTTCAAATCACGCCACTTATCGCCAAACTATATCTTGTAGGCCTAAAACTGAATTCGGTCGTGTTTCAACTCACACTATGAAATTCAAGGAATTTTGGCAACGTTTCCTATCCACGGACATAAAAGTCATTAAATATTTTAGAGGGTTTTGTGCTTGTGACACATAACTCAGGACGAAAACGACGTAGAAAGATCCGATCATTTCGTGTTTTTGGATGCCAGCAATGATAACCACAAAGTAATCAAAATGGTAATGTCGGTAGATCGATTCTGACAGGATGTTACCAAAGTAAAACTCACCCGCCTTAGCGTCTTAGTAACGTCGATGCTACCGATAAGTACTCGACAACGGCCAAACTGAACTGATTGTGTGGGTGGACCACGCTTTGACCTTTTATACTCGGTCTAAATATAGCACAATTGCTTGATGTGACGTTATGAATCTGCTCTTCGCGTGGTTATTTGATAGGATGATCCCCAAAATGGCTTAGCTCAGAGGAGTGGGATGGTTAACCCAGAAATAGAAGTATGCAGAACATATCAACAATAAGGAACTAACTTTAATCCGCTTCACACATTTTGATGCTAGAAATATACTTGGCAAATATCATGAAATACCTTACTCATTGCTTGCTGCTTGCCAGCTGGACTTTGGAGTGTGGTATCATGGAATTTTTATCCTTCTCAAGATATTGGGCTACACAATTCTTGGCACTTGTCTACAATGGAAAAGTACACAACAATCAATAGGATTTCTTTTCATTTTTTTTGCAACATATTCAAAGTTTGTTTCAGTTTCCATACAAAGCTCGTTTATCAAGAAAGGGTAACTGAACTTATTTGGAGTGTTCAAGCGCGCAATATACTTAATCTACCTGCAGAAGTTTTGACTTTTTAAACTTTTGAATATCACCGAAGAAAAAGATTTGAAGAAAAATTAGGCCGCAAATACGAAACGTAGTTTAATAGCCTAAAATGGGTAGTAAAATTAATAAATTAATAAATTTTACTAGCTTAGTCATAGTGTTCATCACTAGTAATGATGACTAGATAACATCACTAGATGAGTAATGAAAATCTCGTAATGAAATCTCATTTCTTCAAACTTATGTGCTGTCTTGAAAATGCTCAAAGTGGAATATGCGACTTTATAAATTCGACTGTCAATTTTCATCTGACTCATATTTGCTCAATTTTCCTTAGTATTTTGTGGTACTTGAACACAAAAGTTGTGGTACTTAAACTAAGAGCATATAACCTTTTCGACTGTGAAATATTTTCTACAGATTAAGCGCTCCAGAGCACTCCAAAGATCAACTACCTTGTTTTATGCACCCTATATAGTATATAATCTCCCTCAATTTATTTCCTGAACAGTTTTTTTACATTAGCTCTAACTAAATCCGTACTGGATTAAAAAAGTAAATAAAGTTAGCCAATACAGCTTGGTTTATAAGAGAAATTTGGGTTGTTGAATGTGAGGCCATTAATTATTTACCAATGGATAGGAAAACGGGAAGTAGATCGATCTGCACAGAAAAACTGCAATAATTTTTTAATAATTTCGACAAGTCATATGCATTAAGTAACCTTTGATGTACATGATAAAATACAAGTATTATTTATAAAAAAGCTTAAAGTTCCTTCCAAACTTAATATAAAGAATACTTAAGAGGCGGTATTTTGCCATTTACTTTAAATTGCTGGCGTCATTTAAAACACTTGCCGTAATGGTCTGCAATTATCATGAATTAAATATAAATCACCAATATCCCTTAAGGCTGCACACTTGAATTATAAATATGATGCAACAGCTACATGTGCAACTTCTATCATTATAATACTACAAACTACATGTTTCATTACTTCAAAGTCAGGGCACAGTGTAAAATCGTCAGGTTTTTAACTTAGAATGTTGAGGCGTAAATCGGTTTCAATGATTTCGTGCATGCAAATTTGTGATAAAAGCTTCGTGAATTAATTGACCCATAATCATATGAATGATCATATACCTGATATTGCATGTACAGCGTGTCTGGGGTCACGATATCTCGCATTTCTCCCATTCAGTTCATAGCTGATGAATAATAATAAGTACAAAGATTACAGTCACAACTACATATTCATTATATGAAGTGAAAGTGCGGTCAAGACCTGCACGAAAACGAAATATGTTCCGATGAAACATGAAAGCTTCCATGCATGGGTGCAGTGAATCACTCAAAATTATATCGGCTGCCTTACACGAAAAAAGACAAGGCAGTGCACAGCTTAATTCTTGCCGGTTATGTAGAGACTCTAGAGAATTACATTGCGAGCGCTTCTTGAACCCATATCACGTCGCTATACTGAAATCAAAACCATCCCTATATGGCCATAAAGTCGTCAGGTTTAAAAGGTTTTTTGACAAATTACCCATGCAGTCACCGTTGTAAATAATTGTTAAACATTGCACTTTCCAGAATGAAACATACATGTAGATGAACCGTGTCAACTTTGTGTGATCATGTACAGCAGGAATGAATTTTGCATGAATGTTTTGAAGAATTTGTGCGAAATCCTCAACACTGAAGACGTGAAGTAGATCTTCAGTTCTACTCCAGACTGACTTAATTAGTATCTACGTATATCGCGACGCAAAATTCTTACTGACTGTGATGTGCAGGTTGAGTCATATAATTTCAACAGGTGTACTAGCGACACAGCGAGTTTCTCAGATAGATTTTCAGTTTATCAATTGACACTTCCCGAATTTATTCTGTGGGCATAAAAAACACTTCTTTTCAATAGCCTTCATACCCCGCCTCGATTTCAAGCTATTGTTCGTGTGCACTCAAGCAAATTCGGGAAGTGTCTATACTTGATGGGTTTCGTGCATATTAAGGTAGTTATGGTCTAGCCTTTGCCTGAAGACAAGTCATTTGAAATTGTTCCTCCTGGTCCAAACATTTCCTTGTATGGGCATTGCTCAGCCAGCACAACCGGAGTGTCCGCTTGGAATTCAAGTCGTCAAATGAAAAAAGGGTGTTTGTCGTCTTGAGCAGATGCTGATTACTCTGCCTTTTTTCTACGAAATTCTAACGGTCACCAAGTCTCCCACGCGCGGCTGAGCGATGAGGTTAGCCATATTTTTGTTTCACTGATCAGTTATTTGCATCGGTGGTAACTTTCGAAAGAGGGGGCGACTTTCGAGTATTGCCTTCCACCTCTTGAGCTAATTCCTGCTTTATTGGGAATAGCCCAAGTCCCAAAAAACTAGTACTGCAAAGTCAAATGTACAAGACGTTAATTACCGACTGATTAAAACCATGTAAAAGAGAAGTATATACAGGTTTTACATAGAGTCACAAAGTTTAGCTAGTACTGGGAAAAGTTGTCGCAACCATCCAAATCCATGCAATGTACGAAAATTGGTAGTCAATAAAAATTAAGAAATTATCATGAAGCAGTGTGGTACAATCTACGTGCTATGCTGGCTACGGAATGTTTAAAATCATAGCGCATCTATGCAATTTTAGATATTTTCGAGGTTGCCAATGGGTAAAATCGGCATTGTAAATTGTAATGGGCCTTTGTCTCTTGCCTTTGTCTTTGATAAGTAAAAAGAGTCTTGTATATACAAAGGTACATAATATTCGCTCTTTTTACCATGAAAGGGCATGATTCTGAACTTCTAGTTGGTGCACTCCTTTTCCCTGCTTTTCAAACGATAACTGAAACACTGCACTTTCAGAGATATAACGTACAAACGAACACCTTATTCGCTAACTTGGAGAGGATTTCAGCCTTAGGGTCACTGCTGTTCATAAACGGTAATAAAATGACGTATCACGTTGAAACCGGACATTCCCTCCGGAATTCACATGAACCCACCCAGCAATTTTGTGGTTTCCTATAACCATTTTCCTTTTCTACTCGGAGTGCTGCATGGAATCGTAGCATAAACGACAATACCGGAATACAATTGCGGATATATACGTCCGCTCGGAAATATAAGACAGTAGACGAAAATTTCTAACAAAATGTTTATTACAATTTCCTAACTATGACACAATGAATTTCTAGATATTCTATTTAGCATTTAGCATGTCAAATATATATTACATTTGTTCTATATGCATATGTACAATATTGATTTTCTTTCATTGTAATGAAACACTGTAAATATTCATCTAAATAGTCTGTATTTAATATCGAGCGAATAAATTATGATAATACCTTACTAAAAATGTAATTAGAATTTACGTACGAGTTTGCATTTCAATGCATATTTACGAATATGTAGGTGTCCGAAGCAACTTTGAAACAAGCTTGCTTTTGCCGCCTGAGTGTAACGTTCAATTTAATTTACGCATTTTTGAGATGCACAAGAACTTTGTCACAACTTAGCAACGGTGTGGTTCGTTGCAGCGCAAAGCTGAAATCGTTTGACCCCCATGGCCTGTTGAAATACTGACGAGATCAACATTTGAACACGACAATAACAATGTTCTCAAAATGTTGTCACACCGAAATGAGGTTAGCTTTGCCACGACTCATTCTGTGAGCCGACTCTTCGCCGTCCTCGAACTCTTCAATGGTCGGCAAGAAACTGTGACACCGCGTTGTCGTCTTGCTAAGTTTTACGTCGGGACATTTGAACAAGTCCAACCAAAAGTCTCTTTCCTCCTTCGAATTCGCTTCGAATGTCAAATACGACGGTCCGTTTCCAATTCTCTCTTTCTTCGATGAGAAGGTGAATGATTTCTCATCTAACGCTTGAACCTGGCAGTCGCTGAGCGCGAGATACACAGCGTGTCTCCCAGCCAGTAACTTCGCTCTGCCATCACGGGTAAACACAGCAAACGGACTTGGTGTATGGCGATAAACTGTCACCGTAAGTCGCTGTCTACCAACTCGATTGTCGCTTACGAGATACAATGTTCCACTCTTGCCTTGACTCATCTCTGCTTCTGTGTCGAAGAAATTATGTTTCATTCTCAACTTCCTACCAACTTAAATATGCTTCTCTTTTTAAATTGACAGTGTCACTCGTGCACAGTCATATGCTCAACTGATCAGTTCGTGTGACGACACTGAAATTTATAGGCTAGCGTGTTTTCGGTTTACCTGCAGGGGAAGTCAAACCACTCAACAACAAAATCAACAAAGAACCAAGACAGCCAATCAGATGAGCGGCCTCGAACTTTTAATGTTTTTGTATGATAACACCCACAATTGACGTCACGCACGAAAATTTTCAAACCTCACGTCTACAATTTCATACTCGGTTTAATATGTCTGAATAGAGCAATAAATTGTTGGGATTACGTGGCAATTCCTGTCTGTGTTCACAAGTGCATTTTCTCAGACAATCTAAGTTGGTCATGGGAATTTTGCTGCTTGAAATTGGCGGCATTATGGTATGCGTTTCGCGTCGAGCTTCAAAATATTTTATGATTTTCCGTCTTGTAACTCGACATCCAATATCCGGCCAGGGAACTTCGTCCGCGGCAGTTTCTATCATTTGCGGTTTCTTGGCTTGCTCGCCTATCCGCAACGACCAAACGCAAACATTATTTTAGAAAAATCATGTCTAAAATATGCTGCATATTAACATGAAAATATGCAAGCGCATAACTTGTGCCGATATACATATATGTGTAATGTAGAAACACTCGGACAATCAGAAGTGGCCTGTGCAAGATGTGCTAAGCGATATACACGCACGACACTTGAATATGGACCATTTTATGGATCCAATATAAATAACAACCTTCGTGCATGTCCGATGCTCTCGGTACAGAAATTTTATTCCAGCCGTAAGAATCTTACTTTAGCTTTGGTTACCACGCACGATTATTCACTAATTTGTAGAAGATTATAAATTAGACTTAATAAGACAATCTTGTTTCTAGAAAGCATCTTTGTTGCCCCGCAATACAGGCGGCTATGAATTTAAAGATAAAGTTTCTGAGTATTGTACGACTCTTGAGCACTATTTGTTATTCTTTCAAATTCTTTCTAGTGAAATGAACCACGTAACCAATAATACCGAATTTGTAAAAGATCTTCGTCATTCTTTTGACCACATTAAACCACCAAGGGACTAAAGGTTAATATGGGTTCGTTCATATAACTGTTTTGATTCAAAGTGACGTGTTCCCTCCAAGGGATATACGTATACTGGCTGGTTTTGTTTACAAACAAACAAACAAACAGAATTATCCTGAACATTAATCTGGTTAGGGCTTACTAAGACGTATTAGTGAGTGAGACAGTTTTATGATTGGAATTACGTGGTCTCGTTTCCAAACTGAATATTTTGACCACTAATCTCTTAACTTTAAGTTCATAAGTTGTGTCAATAAAACGTGGGTGATCAATCACAGCGATAAGGAACGAATGCAACTTTTGGACGGCAGATTTTTGGAGAAAATGTGGGTTACACAATTCACATTCAACGATATCTTATCCAGTTTTATGCTGCTTACAAATGATCGCCTTATGCATATATATTAAATATGATAGAAAAATGGATATTTCAAGTCAGAGACATAGTAATTAAATATTTGATCACGTATCAAATCCGCGCCATAATCATGTAGGTGCTTATTTAAACAATCCTGTACAAACAAAATGACATTGATGTTCCTTCATGTTCCAAAAATTGAAACCGCTGGTCAAACAAACCACGGGCTGCAATCACGTAATGTGGTTTAGTAAAGGTTAACTGAAGATATAGTCACGAGTTTACATATTTTTTCCCTGTGTTTTCGTTCGATGTCTATGGGGATATGTATATGTATATGGGAGAGACTGGGTTGGGGTTAGAAAAATTATAAAAAGGACATGCAGACACATGGCAAATATTTATGTTTAGCGTTGTAAAATATAATGAGCACCTTGATTTTTCATTATTCATATTTTATTATTCATATATTGCATATTTTTTTATTTCATAGTTTTAGCAGCAATCGTGCTCACGTTGCCTTCTATATCTTTAAGGCCCAAATATTTACAGTAGTTGCACTAAAGCATGAATAATCTAATTTTAAAAACATAACAAAAACCCACATACATAGATCATAGAATGTGATATACATCATATATGTCACGTACATGCTACACCACACAAGCATTTTAAATGTGCCAGGGAAAAAATATTTTTTCCCTGTGTTTACGATTAATGAGCCTGTTTCAACAACTTATTTTCTCACCACACGTTAACGTGATAGATGATATAATAATGAAAGATCATTTATGTGTATAACAAAGAAATTAGTCAAGGTCATGGTGACATCGAAGTTACTGTTCTTAACTGCTTATGTATTCAGTCCATGTTCTCATTTCTCTCCCCTCCTCTTCTATCAGTGCATTTCTAGGCCGATAATCAAAGGCGTTTCACTCGATTTTCATCAGTATATATTTTTGACACAAATTCAAACCTGTGAGCCAGCGAGTTTCCAATTGCCCCCAGTAAATTAACCAAGAAGCTTCGAAACATCGCTCCTTTCTCAGCTACAATGTCCTAACAATTGTTTTTTATTAAAACTCTTCTGCAAAATATGCCGAAAAAGTTCTTAATTAAGCAAAAGTAAAGCTTATATGGATTGTGTTTGAAAAGATTGCCAGTCCTTTGTCTTTGACCTGTCCTGTCAGTGTCAGCCTAGAGGCTTTACAGGCAATACGTCTCATTATTTTGTTTATAGCTTATAATAGTTATATGCACACTTGCACTAAATCCTCGTCCATTACACGTTTGTTTATCAGCGAATACAGGACTGCATGAGTGATGAGTATAACAACAATTGCGATGTAATGTAAGCCTAGATCGATAAAGTGAATCCGTTGTGTAAACAATTAAAGACAGGCTGATGAGTGATGTTGGCTTTCTGCTGTAAACAATGTGTAATATGCAAGTTTCTTTGAACCTCCAATACGTTTTTAGCCACCTAATAATTACATGAAAATCTGACCTGGCGCGTTCCATTCTAAATTATCGGTTTAACCTATACGTAAATACCAGCCGAAATGATTAGAAGCAAATATCAACTAGTATCACGAGTTACTTTTAATGATTCCCACACTGTTGAGAAGCCAGATTTGAAAATTAATTTTTTGTACGTGCGTGCGGAGGATTGTCGGCTGCCTTGATGGCTCATTGCATATTGAGAAATTACACTCATGAATACATAGTGTCTTGGTAGGGTGTTATATACAAATTTCTTTGTTTCAACTTCGTTTCAGACATGACATACACCATGCTTGTATAATACTTAGATTAGAATGTACTTAATGTCGAGAGGTCACCCCACTGAATTCCGCTTCCTACACTACAGCAATCTGTAACTAGCCTGCAAAAGCTGTAAAGCTGGAAAATGGAAAATCCTAGCTTGGTGTTAAACACAACATGATAGAGTAAAATGTCATGTACAGCCAGTACTGACTATAAAAACACACCTGCAAAAAAATTCATCGAAACATAATGAATGTGGCATCTCGTCCGGTCGCAACTTCCTATTCTGTTAAAAAACGCTTACTTATGCACCCAACTTTACTTCGGCTTTGCATATGCATCCAACAATAAAAAGTAAAACTCCACTCATTTGGACTGGGCGGCAGTAACAAATAAAGATAGCGAAAATAGTAGAATGATCAATGCATTTTCGATTTATCTCAATTGGTATATTAAGTAATGATTTGCATACATCGAGTCGTGGACAAAAACCCGTGCAGGCTACTTCAAATCATTCATACACGAACTTGGGGCATGTTTCCGAATGATAACGTTTGAGAGTACTTAATATAAGCCAGCCATGGTGATGTAGAAGTTAAAACAAGCCATAGATAGTTGAAAATTTATTTGAAAACTGCAATAATATTTTCCTGCTGATAAAATTCACCGCCATACTGGGTGTCTGGCAAAAGGAGATTATCCACTTGACCACTTTTTCCGTCTTTAGCACGTCAGTCATAGAATAGTAAATACTACCATGCAGATGGGCGCTAAAGTCGTGCATTCTACCCTCATATTTCAAATTACTGGTAAGAATAATGGTAGAACATGTGCATGTAGTCGTACATGCAAAATGACATGCTGAATGCGTGCGTGCATAGCAGCATGATAGAAACTTCAAAGGTTTGTATTCCAGCGGTTTATTCTGTGATAGGTTACGTTATCGCTCGTTATATGAACGTGATATTGACATCATGCTACGATCTTAGCCCATACCGTATATAAAATAAGTTCTCTTATTCTTTCCCGAACTTTGGTTGCAACATATACATATGCATAATTATAATCGTCTTTGAACATGAACAATTAAAGGAGTAAAAACTTAGCCAGTTGTTCAATCAACGAAAAAAGAACTAACGAACGTATATTGTTAAAGGGTTACTGCCACACCTTAATTACCATTGGCCATTGCAAGTCTTTGTTATGGTTTACATTCAGTTTTATTTTGTCATAGTGTGTCAGATAAAACGGCCGCCAGGAGCAAATTGAGCCTGCAATATTAATGTGTGGCAGTCATCCTTTCAGAAAAACGTTTGTTAGATTTCGTGATTAATTGCTGTTACCTTAGTAAACTTTTAACAAAAATTTACTATTAGAGTTCACTTCGTTACTTGATATCAGTTTTATCGCCTGAGGGACGATATCATAAATGTCACGAGTTAGCGCAGCGAACGAGGGACATTTATGATATCGCCCTGAGAGCGATAAAACTGAAATCACCTCGTCCCGAGTGTGATAACCTGTTTATCCCATACTTCTGCCTCGATCAGAGTGAAAAACATACTATATTTTGAGAATAAATATTTCACCAATGTAAAATCATTAAAAATAGACTTAACACAGACGAATTAACAAAAACAAACAAAGAATACCTTATCTTTTAATAGCTGCAAGTTTCTGTGTGATTTTCTCACTCTAATAATGTTTTTAAATCGCTTATTTTGTAAAATTCACGTCGACAATCCTTCGGTCAGACGCCATCTTTGTTTTGACAGCGACAAATTTAGCGGGACAAAAAGCGATATCAGGGACATATCGTTTTTATATCACGTGCACCCTGTTATCGCCCTCATAAAGGCACAAGTATGTGATGGATATAATATATATAATTGTTTTTCTTCATTGCATTTCATTTAAAGTTATTGTAGTTATTGTGTTATTGGGCTGTTATTGGTGCATGTCTGCGCCACAGAAATTGAGTTTCAGAAAGTATCAATGCACAAAAGAGAATCGCCAAGAATTCGCAAGTGCCCTGAAAGCAGTTCCTACATATCCTCCCCCAGCACCCAGCTTCCCTGGAGGTATTTAAAATAATACCGTGTAATTATGTTCGAACAAAAAATATCAGCATCAATCCTCCACATCACTCGATTGAAAATTTCTTTTGCGTTGCATTCTCTCTAACACACCGTTATCTTTGCTATTTCCAGAAGAAGACTGCATTGTCTCAAAGAGGCAACTGAGTTGCTGAGTGTTGAATTGATGATGAATAATGCTTATATGAGAAACGGTGGAAATGACATCCTGCCTTATCTATTCTGCACACTTCATGACGTTATTATTTACCCCATATGGTTCACATTAGCTAATTCAGTAGGGACACGAAATACACTGCTGTGAACTACCTAAAAGAGAATCACTTGACAGATAGCAACATTGTAAGATGAAAAACTAGTCCCATATTCCTACGCTGAGGAGGGGTAACGTTGTATGAAATATCACCTCGAGCTTCCCTACAGACAACAACTGACCGACATATTACTGACCGACTTTTGTGTGATAGAAATCGACAATACGTGCAAAGCTAATGATATAACAACGGTAACATAAAAAGATTAAATATATTTTTCAAAATTTTGATGCACCTTTTTATTGTTGTTTTTAAGTTAAAATCTTCCATTGATTCTAAACTAGTAGCCTAATAAATATGCTTTGTTAATATTTGGTTAAGCTAACCGGCTTTTCAATGAAAAACAAGCGAGTAGAGGCCGTAATTTTCTAGCAGTTAACTGGAGCTGACGGTATTATGGTCCAGAAGATGTCAAGTGCTTCTTTTTCTATGACTGCAATTAAGCACATTGATCCCAATTGGACTCACGTATATTGCACAACCATGTCGTCATTAGCGCTATTTATAGACCTTCCTGATATAGATCATGTTTTATTTTTAGGTTTATCGGATATAAACAAAGACGTCCATGAAGGATGCATGTATATTTATTTATGCACATGCACACTGTGGCTAAACTGTGTAGTGTGTGCTGCAATACGTTTACATTTTTCAGTACGCAGAGAGGCCTTTTTGTCCATAATATATGAACAGCTGCAAAATGCATTCACACTTTGATTTCATTATCTTGGTTTTGCCTGTGGGGTTTGCTCCTAGCTCGCTCCTAATTTGTTGAGAAAAAATTTATGCAGTTTATCCTTTTGATTGACCACATTTCTCCTAGCATTTCTCTGCTCGATCTGTGACTAGGTATTCTAACAAAAAAAAACTTGGTTTCAATCCCTTTGATGAGGTGTCCTCGATTTTTCGGACGATCACGTGCTGTACATGCGATAGTACAAATTATGGTGGCACGCAGGGTCAACACAACAGTGTAAACCAATTACTGTGGGCCCATTTTGCTCGGATTACCAGGATTACCCACTTTAAATTTTGGCAGAGCGCCGACTTATATATATTTTTCACATTGGAACTGAATTTGAGTCAAAATTGAGGGGACATTGTTGAGAATTGAACCCTCCAATGCAGAATTGAAGGCTCATATTTAAAAACAAGTTCAATTTCTTCGTCGTCACGTACGCATTGCATTTTTGCACGCAACTGAGCTATATGAGCGTTTCGTCTGACGTCATGGCCGCCATGTTGGTGTACCAAGACAAAATAATTTTAAATGGTATAAACATTTTTAAAGTTACACCAATATGGCCTGCAACTTTTTTGTTGCTTTAATCCTCAAGGATTGAGCGCCAACGCTCTTTTGCAACATTTTTGGAAAGTCAGCCAGATCCATGACTTAAACAACTGGGTGACTGATAAAAAATTACACACCCGACGAAGGGCCATATTGTTGCATAAATCTTGACCAGCATAGATTATGATTTATAATATCATATTATTTCATCTAACTTGTTTATTGATTTGTTGTTCATTTATTTATTTCATCTCTTCTATCAACTATGCTTCTTGGGCTAATTGTTCAAAGCGGCTAGTTTGGCATTAACCTGGGTTAAAACTTAACCCACTACTTTATAGTTTGTGTATTTCAATTTTGAAACTTGAGACAAAAAAAATTCAACCTATCCAGGCAAGATTTCTAAAAAAATATTTTCAAGTTTACAAAATAAGCTCTTGGAAAGTTTGCTTTCTTTATTTTGAGTTAGCCTAGGGTTAATCTAACCTGCTCTTGAGAACAACCGAGCTCTGGTCCGTGCTCTACGCGTTCCAAATAAAGTAATGACGTGTAGTGTAATTAATCCGACACGTATCACATGCAGCACTTGCTGCGGTGGCGTGGATGGACTTGCTAGTCTCGATTGTGTCTATCCCATTTTACCATTGTTTTTTGAGTAATGAATCCCAGCCCCTGCGCATAGAATCTCATTTTCCCAGCACTAAAAATAGGCAATCCGCAGCTGCCATGCATTTTAATGTAGAGTCCATTATCCACGAGAGGTTCATGATTGTAATATGTAGGGATAATAAGGGATAATATAGTCATTAGCAGCTTTTGGAGCGGTTCCTTGCATTTGTCACAGCTTATCCTTGCTGTGCACTGGAAAACCGCAGCAGCCGTAACCAGAAGCGAAGCCATCCCCACAACTTGGTCATGCTATGCAAATTTATAATACATTATTCGTTTATTTTGAAATTGATTCCCAATACGGTCTCTGAACAGGCTGGCTTCGTCACCTTCCGTAACGACAATTTCAATTTTATTTCAACATAAATTATAATAGCTAATGTTGTTTGTCAAACTTCAGTCAATGCACATGCGTTCAGACATGTCATGTAATTCATACATTCTTATATCTTGGAATGCTTAGCTTGCAATGTTTTCGTCAAAAAAAGAAAATGAGGTCGTGAAGGGCTGTGTCCTTTTTAGTCGGTGTCAAAGAATATTATTGATTTATTGATTATAAAATGCACTCGTTATCAGTGCAATATCAGTGCGAGGTTGCCAGAAATATTTAACTTCCGCATGTACTTTCAAGTTCGGCTTGACACAGCTGTATAAATATGTATGTGAACACAGGAAACACAAAAGCCTATAGGCTCGTGGAGGCTTACTTACTCATTCATCAAGGTATACGACTGATCTTTCGAAATGTTAAGTGAGACCCACTTTATCGTCTAATTCTAGCGATACATAAACCAACACAAATTGTAATTACATTTAGAAACAAGAGCCTCACGAATCTCGCTCTGCGATCAATTTATCGAATAAACGATAAGGCAAAAATTGCATGGCGCCTAACCCGTACATATATTATAATAATACAAATATATAATATATATTTTATGTACTAGTTTTATGTACTGTATTATAGATTTTATGCACTTTTGTATCAGTAGCAAATCAGTTTTTCCACGATTTTTCCAACTTTACTACAGCATTTGCAGCTCATTTTTTAATCAACCGGTCTGTTATCACAATGTCTGCAATGCGATATTATCTTGAGTTTCCGTATTTGCTACGTCAAAATACGATACATTACAATTTCAGTTCAATTAAATCCAGTCATCATCAAGCTATATATATAAATTATGTTCCGTTTGCGTCAACTCCGATACAGATTTACTTCCTGTAGGATCCCTAAAAAATGCCCTGCATAAGTTTGTATGATAATTCAACAACGTAGACAGGAAACACTGATATTTTTGACAGAGATAAAAATGACGTAAATATGAAGTAGTTCAATGATCAACATTTCCATTGCATACAGGTGACTGATAATTGCAGGAAACAAAATTATTTGTTTGCGATCGAAAATGCATCATTGAAACGTCATCTTGCGTTTGAAGGCGCCAGTGAACTTGGAGGCCTGGAACGACAACTTGGCCGCCATCTTTGAAGTCACACGTGATGGCGTTGAAACAACACCGCTTTGAAAACTTCGGTTTTACTCTCCAGTTATAAGAAATAAAGACGAAACGCAGTGAATTATTTCAGAGAAAGACTTTATCATTATGTTTTTTTTCTAGCCAAATTGATGAAAGTCCTAATATCAAGCCTATTGTTTCGTGTTCCAGAAACGACTCAAATTACTATCAAGAAATCAGTGGTTCTTACCTTGAATAAATCAATCTTGCACACAATATTCCTTTTACAGCTGCCAGAAACTTGCTATGTTGTTATTTCCAATCTTTCGTCACGCTATATATCCCCAAGGTTGGCACTACTAATAAATGTAAACAAATTGTCAACCGTCAATGCAAGCACTTTAAAAACATAACAAGACGCCTGCTAAGGCGTTCACTCCGCCTGCCAAAACGAAAATGGGCACAAGGCCAGACAAGGCTGTAACTAGAGAGTTCATTGGGGGGTGGGGTATATTCACTTATTTCTGTTCTCCCCAACTAATTCCTTTTTGAATCAATTATTATTAGGGTACCTTCCGAGGCATTTTACCAGTAAGACATTGCTAGTACATCTTATTTAATCACTAAGATAATCAATGTCTGAGTGACCTGCCAGGCACTCTATCCAGAGTCCTAGTAGGATTGCATTTTTTACACTTTCATAGTACATATGTTAAACAAGATTCTTTGGTCATAATACCACCAACATATAGCTGTTTTATTTTGCAAGTAAAGAAAATTTTACTAAAAGTGTATACAATACATCAATATATTAACCTGATAGCATCATTTAAATCTATTCTGTAGCACACTGCCTGAAGTCTCCACGATATAATTTGTTGGGAACTTTAGACTAACATATGTATTTCTGGAATTGGAATGTAAAATATCTCTTACCTTTTATAATTATATGAGATCCCACAAGCAAATAAATAATTTTGCACGAAATATTAGCATCTCAACATAGGTAGAAATAGAAAACCAAGGAAAGAAATCACAACGTTATTAGAATTAGGAACACATTTCCTAGACCACTCCTTAATCATGGAATGATGGAGTCTATCAAATTTGCCGTTCTAAAACATTTCTGGAGCAATGTTTTGATAAAGAACCTTCCAGTCCCTTTTTGTTAACTATTACATGTTAAAAATTGTGTTTTGTATATAGATATTTCAGTAGAATTTGCGTTTGATTCTTGTGTAGAAATTTCTAAATTTCCTTAAAGGTTGGAATACAACAGAAAATGACGGAAGCACGCTCTCAAAACTTCACCGCGATACATCGCTCCTCGGTAAAGTTTCGCGGTGAAATTTGTCGTTTTAAAACATTTTGCATGAGAATCTTTGCACGTAAAACCTTCTTGCGGTTTAGATGTTCTAGCATACATGTTAAAATGCGTGTTTTGTTGACATATTTCCCTAGAAATTGAGTTTAAACGCCGTGTTTAGGTCGGCTCAGGCGGCTTGTGCCAGCGGTATCACCCATGAGCGCTGCGCCTACTTGCGACACCGAAAAAAATAAGAAAAAAAATACAGAAACGGGTCGAATTAAAACTCCGCCTCGCCTACGGCAGGCGGAGTAAAAATACTGTGGAAACTGACGGCAGTACTCAAACAAAAACTGCTGCATGTTGAACACGGATAATTTTGCTACATTCTTACTAATTTTCCCGTTCAAATCCTTTCCGAGTTTGATAAAAAAGCGAGAGTTTTGAAGATTTTTCAGTGGGAGGAATATATTTTTAAATTTTCCTGCCTACCATTATTGGCTCACATCTTTCTGCTGCAATTTCAGCCAATAAGGGAAGGGTGTCCCCAGCATATGTTTTAAAAAAATATTCTTGCCGCTCAAAAACCCTTCAAAACGCTCGCTTTTTGTCGTCCTTCGGAAAGGGATTGAAACGGGAAAATTGCCCGAATGTAGTAATATCCGTGTCCAACATGGTGTAGTTTGTTTTGTCGATGCCGTCAGTTTTCATGATATTTGTATGTTTTTAAAGTGCTTGCATTAACGTCCGACAATTTATTTGCATTCAGTTGTCAACCTTGGGAATTGGCCTGAGAATTTTCCGACTATAGCGTGGCAAAAGATTGGAAATAACAACATGGCAAGTTTCTGGCAGCTGTAAAAGGAATATTATGTACAAGAGTGACTTATTTAAGGTAATTAAGAACCACTGATTTCTGAGCCATCTACGCTCAAATGACGTCAGTTCCAGTAACTTAAACAACCTGAGAAACCCGTGAAGATGACGTTTTTTTTCTAAAATATAACATATTTTACAAACCAGCAGATGACTGCATGTGCGCTCCACCCATATTTTGAAGTAAACAAAACCTTGTGCGGTAATCTGTTATCTGTAGACCTTTTGAAGTGGTGTCTTTATAACTGCCTTTATATCTATATTGTAGTAAGTAGTAACTGATGACTGCGACACAGCTATCTTTATCAATATATAGTTTTCCCATACATTTCAAAGAGCCTCAAATCGTCAGAACATTTTGGCTCATCTGGCGTTATATTAGAAGCTGTGAACACACGACGCGATTTTAGTCGGCCGATTTTTATCGGTACACGTACCGATGTAATATGAAAACACCATTTTGATATTGCCGGCATGATTTCTATGGGCCTACTAAATTAGCTTAAAAATCGATGGTGGTAGGTAGAAATATTCATACATGTCCAATACTGACAATATGTATCCGATCGACGAATCAACGTTACCGTCGGTACGTTTCAATCCATCGGTCAGTTGTTACTTACGGTCGGACAGTTGTTATTTACGGTTGGACAATATTTTGCAGTTGGTGCAATGTCGTGCCATGCAGAAAGTGCGTCATACAGCACTAGCGCTTCTGTCTTGCTAGTTTCCGCCCTAGCTCGAACCTGCTGTACATGTGCATGGTCGGACAAAGCTGTTTACGGTCGGACAATTTTTTACCGATGGATATATGCTAACCCACTGAGAACAAAAATATCGCTTTGTTCGTTAAAAATTGCTGAAGTCGGGAATGTGAACAAGGCTTAGAACATGAAGTTTTCATGCTAAACGTTGACAGAATAAGTAGAACACAATCAAATGCAAGTCGTAATAAAACCATATGATATGCTGACTCTTATATTTTACGACGCACATACACTGTTAAAAATAAATGTATTTTTACAGCAACAACTACTGTAATATTTTACAGTTAAAGTACTGTAATCACGGGTAACAGAAGAAAGCACTGTAATAAAACAATTTGTTTGTATTTTAACAGGTAAAATACTGTAATGTTTACAGTATTTACAATGTAAATACAAACTACAATATAAAGTACTTAACAATTGTCTGTAATTTTACAGTACTTTTTTTGCGTCCAAGCCGCCAGTACTTTTTACTGTAAATTTACAGTGATTTTTTTAACAGTATAGTCACAATCATATAACACTAACAATATGCTTGCTTCGTTCTCAAGATAACTTACATGACATGCTATTATATTTTACGACACACATATGACAGAACAAGTAGAATACAATCAAATGCAGTTCGTAATGCTGACTGTTATATTTTACGACACACGTCGTCACAATGGCATATTACAATAACAATATGCTTGCTTCGTTGTCAAAAAAATCTACATGACATGCTGACTCTTATATTTTAGGACGCAAATAATGATAATCATATAACACTAACAATGTTTGCTTCGTTCTCAGTATATTTTACGACGTACATATGACAGAATAAGTAGAATACAATCAAATGAACGTCGTAATAAAACAATATGACATGCTGACTTTTATATTTTACGACGCACATAGTCACAATCATATTACAATAACAATATGCTTGCTTTGTTCTCAAGAAATTCTATATGACATGCCGACTATTATATTTCACGACGCAAATAATGACAATCATATAACACTAAAAATATGTTTGCTTCGTTTTCAAGATAACTTACATCACATGTCACTGTTATATTTTACGACGCATATATGACAGAACAAGTAGAATACAATCAAATGCAAGTCGTAATAAAACCATATAACATGCTGACTCTTATATTTTACGACGCACATAGTCATAAATTATCATATTACAATAACAATATGCTTGCTTCGTTCTCAAGAAAATCTATATGACATGCCGACTCTTATATTTTACGATGCGCATCATCACAAACATATAACACAAGCGATATGCTTGCTTCGTTCTCAAGACAACTTACATGACATGCTAATTATCATATTTTACGACGCACATACGGCAAAATAAGTAGAATACAATCAAATGCAGGTCGTAATAAAACCATATAACATGCTAAAAATAATGATAATCATATAACACTAAGAATATGTTTGCTTCGTTTTCAAGATAACTTACATCACATGTCACTATTATATTTTACGACGCATATATGACAGAACAAGTAGAGCACAATCAAATGCAAGTCGTAATAAAACCATATAACATGCTGACTATTATATTTTACGACGCACATAGTCATAAATTATCATATTACAATAACAATATGCTTGCTTCGTTCCCAAGAAAATCTATATGACATGCCGACTCTTATATTTTACGACGCGCATCGTCACAAACATATAACACAAACAATATGCTTGCTTCGTTCTCAAGACAACTTACATGACATGCTAATTATTATATTTTACGACGCACATATGACAAATTAAGTAGAATACAATCAAATGCAGGCCGTAATATAATCATATGACATGCTGACTCTTATATTTTGCGACGCACATAGTCACAATCATATTACAATAACAATATGCTTGCTTTGTTCTCAAGAAAATCTATATGACATGACTATTATATTTTACGACGCAAATAATGACAATCATGTAACACTAAAAATATGTTTGCTTCGTTTTCAAGATAACTTACATGACATGCTATGCATTTCACCATCGGTAAAATATTTGTCCGACGGTAAGTTTGCTTGTCCGATGGATCCGATCGATCCATCGGACCATCTGACATTTGGCATGCTTGCAAACCCTCTTGCTTCAAGACTGTACTCCCTAGCGCTTTGCAATTACGTCATTTCACCATCGGTAAAATATTTGTCCGAGCGTAAGATGGCTTGTCCAATCGATCCATTAGGCACTCGCCATGAGCAATTGAAACTCGCCATGAGCAATTGTAAAAAATTGACACTTAGAAAAAACGTAGGAAAAGCGCTGGTCTAAGCTGTTAACTATAAAGAACCATAGTATTCAATGCGTATGGATGTTATAGTTCGCCACTAGACAAACATTTCTCGGACGGTAAACATCTTTTACCATCGGATCGATCGGAACCACATGTAAGAGAGATTTCTCCATCGGACTCCGATCGCCGGTATTGGACATCAATCGAAATATTTTTAAAATCAAAAGCATAATTACCTCGGCATGATGTTGGGAAAGCTTTAACAATACAGAAGACACCATTGTGGCGTTGGATAAGGCAATGTGGGCAATGTCCTTACCACGTATTCAGATCGTCTGCGTTCACGTAAAGCGTCTACCATGAACTGCAATTAGACCAAAGATGAGTAGGAGGTGTACCTAAAGATTTTTGTGATTTGAGGAGAAAACAAATAAAGCGACTAAAGCGAAGTAAACTTGATGTAAATGTGACAATTAACTACCACGCGTTTCAATAACGAGCTAAAACCAACACGAGAAAAAGTCACGTTTAAAAGAATCTTTATGTTTACACTAACTTGTGACCCTGAATGCATGCATCGAATAGTCATTCTGTATATTAATTTTGATCAGAAATGCAAAGTTTGACTTTCCCCTTAGTTCTAATCGAAATCGTACACGCCTGGAATTAAGCTTTGATCTGAACGTTTCAAATTTGTCACGAATTCCCATTCCATGTAAGAAGTCTTCCTGCGGATTTTTAAGAGCTTTGATTGGCTTATAGGTTGCAATATCTTAGCTGGTCTCTGAGCTCCCGTGTCTGGGGTTAATACAGTGTGTCCTAAAAAAGGTTTCCCTTTGAAGTTAAAGTGCTTATGAAACGAAATTTTCTACGACAATTTTCTAATTGCATTAGAAAGATCAGTTAAAATCACTGTATAACTTCTTTGATAGAATTTTTGTAACTGCCTTACTTTTCGAGATATTCAATTTTATTTGATTTGAAAATTGCCTAACCAGTGACGTCATACTGCATAATGAGCGACTGTTAGATTGCTTATTTTGTAGCATGTAATAGTGGAAAATAACTAAAACTACACTTACATATGTGTAGGCTATGTTTAACATCCAGACCTGGGTATTTAGGTGTTATATCTTGAGTACTTTTTAAATTAATTCAGCTTTTTTGAAAAGTGATTATGCAGTATGACGTCACTGGTTAGGTAATTTTCAAATCAAATAAAATTGAATATCTCGAAAAGTAAGGCAGTTACAAAAATTCTATCAAAGAAGTTATACAGTGATTTTAACTGATCTTTCCAATGCAATAAGAAAATTGTTGGAGAAAATTTCGTTTCATAAGCACTTTAAGCGCTATAGGGTCGCACGGTCGAAATTCAATGCTTTATGTAGAATACACAGAACAATTAAGAAACTATTTAAAACTTCAATACTCGAGGGTTGTGTCTTTTAGATAAATATGGCTAGCGCTTGAAACGTTAATGCTTACAAGTGATGGTGGGATGAAAATTTGTCGGGCGGCGTGTGTTGCTGTTCAAAAGGTAACGGCAAACTTTAGGCTTGATGAATTCTGCATATCATGCTCAGCATCATTCAATACTGGCTTGAAACTAATATAAAACACTAGCATTTATGATATAATTTCAGATACTTTTTGGGCATTCTTGAGTTGAGATGTTTTCATGCGAAATTTAATATTCATTGTCATAGTTAAAAGACCGAACTTGCTGTGAATATAGCACAGGATTTTAACTGCTCCCGCCACTTCAGGTTCATTTCAGCGCTTCAGAAATTCGCCTTTAAAAACCATAATGTACCGTCAATCAATTAGTTACAAAAAACCTAAAACTTTAAATCTCTATGTAGCTTTAATACAATATGTAGAATTGATAAATAGTTTATAGATCACTTGCGCGTGACGTCACACGCGTAATTTAGCGGCCATGTTGGGGGCAACTTTAAAAACAAAATGTTTATTTTTCAAAAACAATATTAATACGCGCGGCGTACGTGTTTTTTAATGAAATATGGTTTTGTTCATTTTTGAATTGCAACTGTGCTTAACTGTGCTTTTGGCATTTGTTGACATTTCACAAAACAAAATTTGCCCACTGTGCTTTTCATGCTTAGAGATTCGATTTTGCGGCAATGGATTTGACTAATTCTATGCAAAAAGCGATGTAATTGACCCTTTTTACACCGCCAAATTTGCATGGAAAAACTGTGTGTGGATTTTTTTCGCAAATTTATCGATAGAAAATTTAGTGTTGCAAAAATTGGAGAGTTGCTTGCATGTGTATAGCACATGTATGCATGGAAACAATCCCACTGCAATATTGTGGGAGATGGCATATGGAACATAATGTTCACCCGCAAAGCTCGCCCACTATTCTGATAACAATTATATATTGCGAAATTTCATTCTGCAATGCAAGCTACTAATTATTACAGGTTCTTTAATTATCTATTAAAAAAATTGCACGCTCTGCAGTACATCACATATTCGTAATGAACAGACTAAATTTGAATACAAAATGAACTCCAGCGTTTTGCATTAGTATTTAATTATTACAACAATCAGGACATCTGGTTTTAAAGTGCACTCATTAGCCTTGAAACATGCCCAATGTTTCAACACAAGAATAATTTACTGCGCTCCTTATTGTGAGTTGATATTTTTCATGCACGAGGATCCTAAATTATCATTTCTCTAATTCCTTTCTTCATTAATACATTTGTTTTGGAACAAGCACGCTGTCACGACTGGTGGGAACTACCGACCTATTAATGACGCCACATTGCACCCATGGTTACAGGATAATATCACACGTCAAAATATTAACGTCCAAATTTAAATAGTGAAGTATTTGAAAAGAAATGTTGTTAAACGTCGCCGTAAGTGGACAAACATGGTAAAACGTATGTTTGAACAGCCCCGGAAAACGGACTTATTGTTTCTGAAAGAAGAAATTACTCCCATCGCAATCATTCCGCCAATATCGAATATAGACTGTTTGGCAGGCAAGTCGGGCAAAGAATCCACGCCAGCTCACAAGGGGAGAAGCAGAACGTTTCCCGGAGCACAATCCTCGAATCCTCTGATACCGCACACTGGCGAGATACCAAGGAAACCATTCAAGTTTACCACTCTTCCACCAATATCACAAATTGATGTCCTTTCAAGTAGAGTGCCAAACAAAGAGAGAAATGATTTGCAGAGCGAAAGGCTTCCAATATCAAACGTGCCTTGCCTTAACACTGATGCGTCTGAACTGAAATACGAAGATTTTAACAATATTTTGCCATCCGGTCGACTGGCAAAGAAAGACTACGGGATTACGCCGCGAGATAGCGAGTTCGTCAAGTTGTGCAAAATGAATGGAAGGAAAAATCTGCTGAAGGAACAGGAAATTTTGAATAAATGTATCAAGCCAACGGTACGGGAATTTGAGCAGACGCAAAAAAGAACTATTCTACGCTCACCAAACGAAGATTGGATCCCGTCAACCTGGGCGAAATTTAAAGTCTACGGCAAGGGACAACTTCGATAACAAGAACAACATCACGCCATATAAGAATGAAGGCAACGTTAGAATAGCGAAGTTCAGACGTGGTACGTAAGTTAAAACGATGAACACATGAATGGGATAGGAACTGCGTGGAGAAATCCAAAATTATTCTCTCCACATATGAGAGCAATGCAAACATTTGACTAGACATTTAAACAAGCATATTTTAGTAACTATGTCTGGACGGGCTATGTCAACGTGTTTGAGTAAGCCTCCTAGAAGAAACCTTTGAAGCCATCCTGTAGTTCTTTATATGTGAAACAAAATTTCAGACACAGCCAGCCAGCTTCTTATATGTTGACAAAAAAACTGAGTTATGTTATAGCTTTTAAGTAAGGAAAGCAGCACTGCAGTGACGTATTATACAAATCAATGGAAACAGTATAAATACTATAGTCTATATGTAGAGTAATTCTCGGACATCGCATTGTACCCCGCCACCGGGACTAAGATAACAATTAGATAACTATTACTGTCATGTAACATCTAAGAAAAAAACTGCATGCATGTGTAACATGATGTGACCCAGTATGAAAATAAAACACACCTTGATTGAAATGTAAACAACCTGATTATATCTAACGCCGATTTGCTAGGCCTATGCACTTATATCTATGCTTTCTAGCTGATTTTGTTAATTTCACTGGCAGTATCAGTGTAAATTTAGATCGAATGTACTCTTCTTCTTATATACGTGTACTGTATGTTAAGATATCTTTGTTTTAATACGGGTTTTAGCAAACTAGCCCTTATTGTCATGCCAGGGAAGTATGTAATCCATGCATATATTGCACAAAAAATACAGAACTCACAACGCTGGGTAATAACTGATCTTCAATTTTTAGCACATTCTAAAAGCTCTCGAGCAACAACTTAGCCCAACTACTTAAGCCCACTACACACACAGATCGAAATCTCATTGCATAATATTGTTTTCTGGGTTCAAACGTTTTCGATTGACAGACACTCTAATACACAACTTACCAATGGAATAAAAGATTGATTTCATCAGAGATCACAATCTAACATTAATTAATCTAAAATTGATCTAAAAGACCTAGTTTAAAATTTAAAATAAATATCGATGTTCCAAACGAGGGTTAAATCTTCAACCTTCAGAACTAAGAATTCGGAAGGTCTTCTTTTTCAGCTGTCTTTAGGACCCAAACCAATATTAGAATTTTAATTTTCCTCGCATTCCCAACAAAGACAGGGTCTTGTTCCTATAACCTGCTCGAGAATTTGGAGAAAATACTTAGTTCGAACTTGCAGCATCTCTTCTTGAGAGCACGTTTAGACTATTGGACACCCACATTGGAGGGTGAAAAAAATTATGAAGATTTTGTACGGATTAATCCCAATTCATGTTTCGTGTCCATTTCTGTAAATAATTTAAATTTTCCTTACAAGTTGGCGTCATTATATATGCCTTTCGTGCGACAGCTATTACTGCACATGGCTACACAAGAAGCATTACTATTTCAAGCAAATAGAATTTAACCGTATTTCACACGAATCAACATACAGGGCGGTCGTGTCTCAGGGCTTGGTCGTATCAGGACCAAGCCTATCAGCTCTCAATTTTATCTTGTTCAGGCGAGATTAACTACTTTTTAAGCATATTGACCGGAGCTACAGTCATCTAAAATATCACAAGTTGACTGCGCGATGGTCAGCGACTTTTTGTAATTCGTGATCATTGGAGAAATATATACAGAAAAGAAATCGGCGATGCATTTTCTTTTCCGTACACAGTCGAACACGTCATTACTGGTCGGACACACAATTCATTAAATTTGAGTTACTCGGTCTATGATTTGAATAATGATAAATATTTTTAAAAACGAGGCATGCGTTACAGAATGGAGAAAATCGCTTGAAAAAAGATTAGAAACTGGATTAGAAACTGGAACCGCCTGAATAACGAAAAAGAAACTCTTGAGAGTCGTAATTTTAAAATTCGGAGCAGCAGTACATAAAGGGCTGATCGAGCAATTGTTCACCTAAACACAAACATAATTAATTTGCGCCGGTTATTATAGTGCACTGTTTATCAGTTAAACACCTTAATTATATGGAGAATTGACTTCATGTCCTTATTGTCTCTCCATAAATACGCGTCGAGAGGTTTTTAATTTCTTTTACTGGGCCTGTTTAACATGTACATTGGATGGGGTCAAATCCCTCATAGTCCAAATGATTAATCGCTTTTCCTGAGACCTATTTTGTCCAATAAAAGTCAATTTGGAGTTTTGGCACCGTATACGAAAATGAGGCGCTCCGTTCAGACTCGACGACTTAAAATATGTTGAAGTGCGTGAACCATAAAAACGCTAAGCTTTGGTTTTTTAGATTGTAAGTTTATACCATTCTCGAGTAGCGCGCGGCATTTTATCCAGACTCGTACAATCAGAATTGCGGTTGTGTGAATGCCACAAATTACAATCTTTAAAAAAATACAAGATAATGTAGTTTTAGTAAAAGTATTAAGTGACGTAGTTTTCTGGGGTCCTTTCCAGCTGGTAATGGAACATTAATTTAAATGTTGGGTCCTTGCCGGGAAATGTTTAGTTCTCCATGCATTGCGTTTTCAGGAGTGCACATTCTTCAATGACCTTTGTTTCTATGTCCCCCTCCCCCCTTCAGCTTTGATTTTCTTCCCCATATACAATTTAATTGATTTAAAATTTCGATATCTTAGTAAATATTCACTAAAAATCTTGGTGGTATATACTATCTAAGTTTAGCTTTTCCTGAATATGATGCAATTTAGTTGGCCGCAACAGCTATCTTAGTTTCTCTGTTACAAGAAATCAAAGAGAAGAACTTTTTTGAGGGGTAGAAAATACCAACTCAAGCTCGGTGTAAGGGTTCCTTTATCTATCTTTCTCTATCCTTTCCCTTCCCTTCTTTTTCACAATTGTTTGATTTTCTTCCTTAGCCCTAAGACCCTTTAACTACTTCCTCCCCCTTCCCTGGGTGGGGGGAATTATGGAAAAATATTTCACCCCTGTGCTTTATAGACGGGACATGAAAGAGAAACGTTCCATGGTGCCATGATGAACTTTCACAATCGGTGCAATACATGTTTTTGTAGAGATAGGATTCTATATTATATTTACATGACAGCAAAGTAAGATAAATAATACTTTAGGCACAAAATCCCTAGATGTAAGACTTTCTATAAAGGGGCAACAGTACAGAGCTACAAAATATCTTCGAGAGAAATTGGTACATTTTCTGGAGAGATATAACTTGCACTCAGTTGATGTAACAAGTTTTCTTGCCATTTTATGCATCTGCAACATTAGAAACACCGAAAATATCCTAATTTTAAATGTCCTGAAAATGTCCTAATTTTGTGTTTTACATTTTGTAGGTTTCGGAATACATGTTTGAAAAGAAGTCTTAAGTAGTACTGCTTTTCCTTAGCAACGAGTGTATATATTGTTTACAATTGCAGGTGGCAGTTGCGGTTGATACAAGAGGGCTTAAGCGGGCTCACACTAAATCCAACTTGGGCAAAACGACGCCACTTCTAAACTACAAAAATTATAAATCCTGTAATTCCTGCAATAAAGTTAAATTCATTTTCGCAATAAGGTTATGAAAAGCCGCGAATCTAACCATTTTGAAGTAAAAAACACTATTTAAATTCCTGATTTTATTCTTACGAAATTTTACTGATTGCTGGAAGATTCAAACTTGAGACTGAAACACGATCAAAGTCTCATATGTTCACATATGCACGGCTCGTATGTATACATTTTAGCTTTTGGTTTTGTCAACATGATTAATTATTCAAATGACAAAGGAAATTAAGGTATTAGCTAATTCTTAATTTAGTCTTGCAAGCAAACAAGAAATATGTCACTGAGGTTGAAATATGGTACGAATATTATGCTTTTGTAGTCACACTGTACAGTTATACTGCACAATTTATCAGAATAAGTACAGCCTCGTAGAACTGTGACATAAATCATATCATGGAGTGTAAAGCCATCGAACTACCTGCGGAAGACAAGCCAACTGCTCCCAAGTCCAAGCATAATAAACGAATACTCGAAGCAATCAAATCAGGTAAAGCCGTTCTTATTCAGCGTTACAATGGAAAATCTTTAGTCCGTTACGAGCACAGCGATGCTGAAGGCACAATAGTTGTACTTGCCGAGAAACTGCCGTGTGTTTCAGGAAGAACTGAGAAAGTCGATTTCAGCTGGCACAAAGTAGTTACAGTCTACACGTCATGACAAGGAAGCTTGCAACACTAACAGTCTGAAAAAAAGAGAAATAATCCTAAGGCTAAAGGAAGTACTGTACTTAGTTTTACTTTAGTTGTGTATAGCATGCATGCGAAAAATATGAACAGCGTGAAACGTTCACGATTTTAAAAAGCTGAAAAGCACGGCAAAATGTGGAATGAATTGAAGTCTGGCATGGTGTGTTAAATTTACAAAATTACAAGCAATGTCTGTACTTTAACATAAGGGGCATGCATGAGAAACAACTTTAAGCAAAACAGTTTGCCCAGAACCAAGCTAACTCTTTGGAAATAAAGGAAATATGATTCGAAATGGTAGACAAGAAGACATAGAGGACAGTCTTTTATCATCCACGTAGAGTAAAATAAAACGCAACTTCTGTATTTTAAAGCTGTTATTAGTTGGATTATTAGCATAAACCTACAGTAATCCAGGCATTTACTAAACTGTTCTTATGCGCGTGCAGGTATTGAGCGCCACACGGCTTTTAACAAGTCCCTAGCTAGAAGTAGCAAAAACTGATATTTTCGAATTTTAGCAATTTCTAACACGTCAAAGGACCGTTGGAAACTGTTCTTGAACAATGTAGATCTAAACCACGTTCTATGGATACCAAGGGCGTATATCATAAATTACGAATTTCTCTTTGGAAATGCAGTACTGCAAAATCACCAAAATACTTGAAGAGCGATGCATTCGTATGCTATAAAGCAGGAATGTAAACATAATTTAGGTATTTTGTAGCTTAGTATATCGCTTCTTGCATGTAACATATTGGTGAAAACAGCTAGTTTGTCTCTAAATATTCTGGATCGCCACCAAACCATACTAAAAAGCTGTGTGAGAAGTTCATTGTCTTTTATTCTTATAACCAACCATAGAAATTGGTTTTCTAAAGAACGAATCTTTGATGACTTTTGTTTCAAGAGCCCAATCTTCATGATTGTTTTAGGTTGGTTTTTACCCAATATTCTAAAATTTCATGTTGGGGACGATTTTTACGTTATATCAGATACAAATCCTCAACTACTTTCACTATACCTATATAAATTGAAAAAAGTTTTGCAACCCCACCAGTGCACAATAATTCAAAAGGGCAATATGCAATTAGTCAACAAAAATAAGAAGCCTATAGTACACACGCAAAAACGCAGAAAACAAGTCGCGTTTGAACTGCTTGTTCTGGTTGCTAGAAGACAGCTGAAGCTGTTAATAAGTTGTAACTTGGTGGCATTATCAGACTTTTATAAAAAGTACAATGTATACAAAGTACAATCATGATATAACAAGAACGTTACAAGGCTGACGAAAATAAGATTGCAACAATATTGTTACATAATGCTTTCATCAACCTTGTTATAACGACCTTGCGGCAAGTCTGATAACACCAATAAAGCTTATTACAAGTTGTTAACAGTTTGTCCCAATCTTGTTAGGAACTTGTAGCAAGCCCTGCGAACACAACTAGTTGTCTGCTTCTGCTTGTTAGCAGTCTTGCTACAAGCTGTGAAATTTTTACGTGAGAACTATATAGTTTATTTTTATGTTTTTTCATGCGACTACAAGTTTCGACGCTTATGAGCTTTGCAGCGGACTGGAACCTGAAGCAAACGTTACTCGTACCTGAAAAGCTAAAGATGCATCATCTTGTCGCGTTCTATTTCCTCCTGCCGTTTTCGGATTTCTTCATTCTTTCTTTGAATACGTAGAATCTTCGCATCAATTTCCGCTTCTTTAACGTCTTGTACTTCAACAACATCATCATTGTCGCCAGTATCTTGCTCTTCATCATCTTTGTATTCTTCTTCCTCTTCTAATCGTGCTTCTCGTTTTTCATGACCTACTTTCTTTCCTTGATTTTGCCGTTCAAGTTCCTGCCGCGCATCCACTTCGATTTTCTTTGTAATTACGCGTTTCGTTTCACTTTTCTTTGGGCCCAATCTGGATCGTAGATCAAAGCCGGGCTTACGAACTATAAAGAAAAAAAAAACAATATCTAGATACAAAGTGACGCAGCAAATCTTTAGATTTAGCAGGCGTTTTAGTCGGGCAGAAAGACGCACCAAAAAGCATTTTTACTTTATACTTTATTTTGATTTTATCTTTTAACTCTATCTATTTTTTCATTTTGATTTCTGAAATCTGAAATCGCGTTGAAATTTCTTGTGATATTTGAAGTTCAATTAAACGAAATATAAGACATTTAAATGGTCACTGTAATCTTTCCAACTGTTAGAGAGTTATCAGCCTTTGAAAGCATACCTTCATACTAGTGCTCAGGTTTTTGGCGCGATTTTAGCATTTTTTAGTAGTTTGAAGGATCGAGGTGGCCATTTAAAGATCTTTCTGATGATGTAAGTCATTTATTCTTAAATTGAACCTAAAATATCACCCTTTCAACAGTAATATAGTTTTATAGCAATATCGACGAAAACGGGTTGGCAAGAGCCCACATGAAATTTCAACGCGAACAACATTCAGAAATATACTTACTAACCTTAACCTCAACCGTAGGACTATTCTTCACTTAAGTGTCACAAGACTGAAGTAAGGTTCGAACCAGAATTCGCCCTTAACTCTGAATTCAACTTTCAAGAAAACCCTAACATATCCCCTTTTTGTTTAGACGTTTTTGACATCCGCATACGAATATGCACGCATACAGGGGCAGGGAGGCAAAAAACCTGGTTTAAAATGAGTATATCAATAAATAAGGAAAATTCTAACAAAAATTGTGTTTTTATACTTGCATAGGTACCTGTGTATATGTACAAGCATTAATTGCAGTTCTTACTAAAATGTTTGAAAAACAGGTGCATTTGGTGAGTTTTTAGAATAAATTATAAAAGCATATTTTAACCTTTTTTGCTCGTTGTTTTTTCGTCCAATCGTCCAAACGTTTTAAGCTTCGACTCCTTGATATCTGGCTTTCCTTCTACGACAATTTCCACAAAGTCATCGTCTGTACGCGACAGATTGTTCTTGTCTGAATAATTTTTCTTTTCATTGGAAGTGCCGTTCCTTTCTTCGACGGATTTGGAACGCGTGCGCCTACGACGACGAGGACGTTCATCCCGCCTATTGAATCTAGCGTCCCTTGGTTTGACTGCTCCTCCACTACGCCCTCTATTTCCCTGATAATACCTAGACGGACTAGCTCGCCATCCCAGGCGGCTATGGGGCGGCCCACGGCGTGAAATTCTCGGGCTTAGATCTCTCACTGTATCTTTGCCATAACGATCTCTCCTATAACGGCCATCCCTATCATGGGAACGTCGTCTATCAGAATACCTACGATCTCCAGGCGACAACCGACGACGTGGTGACCGACGACGTGGTGACCGACGGGGTGATCGGCTACGCCTGGAGTCTTTATCTTTATGCGATACCACCGACCGCATTGTATTCTTTTCCACTGAGCCACCTGTTGAGTAAGAGTACGAGCTTGATTGACTGGAACGCCTTGAACTATTTCTACTACGTCTTGATTCTTTATCATTTTCTTCACTGTTGGAGTCACTGTCAGAACTACTACGGCTATCGCTTGAGGAGTGGGGAGAAGACGATGAACTAGAGTAAGATGAGGATGACGATGAGGAGCCTGGCGAGCTTGATGATCCACTGGAAGCTGAAGAATCACTTTCTGATCCACTGCTATCAACGTCACTGCTATCATCCTTTGATTTCTTTTCTTTTGTCGCGGCAACCGATATATCTGTAGCCTTTTGTTTTTTCTTTCTACTTTCATCTTTTTCTTTTTTATCCGATTTAAGGCTTTCTTCATTGCTTTGTTTATTTTTGTTTGTAGTCTGTAGTTTCTTTTTGGTTGTAGTTTCTACATTTTTTTCATCTTTAACATTATCAGGTTTTACATTACTTTTTTGTTCTTTTTGATCACTGCTTTTCCCCGTTTCATCTACTTTGACATCTTTTACTACTTTCTCGACTTCAACCCCTTTTTCATTTTCCCCTTTACTTTCACCCTGTTCCTCTTCTTCCACTTGCTCATATTCATCCTTCTTTTCCCTTTCCTCGATGCCTTTCTTGTCTTCTTTCTCATCTCCTTCATCATCACTGCTCTCTATTTCTTCTAGATTATCTATGTCGTTTATATTTTCCTCCCCTCCTGCTTCTTCAACATCACTTCCTGTTCCTTCTTCTAAATTCTTTAGTTCAACCTTTCTTAAAGGCAATCTTTCTTCCGCAACTGTCAGTTTTTCAGATTCAATTATGACGTCATCGTCAATATCATCTCCCATTTCAGCAACAACATTTTCTAACTCGTTGTCATCATCGATCTTAATTACTTCATTTTCATCCTCGACCATGTTGTCCACTTTTGTTTCATCCCCGCTATTTTCATTTAAAATAATTCGAACATCTTCATCAAAGTCTACAACTTCATCAGCGTCCGATAAAATAATTGCTTCTTTGCTATTTTTTGCTTCACTCCAATCAGATATTCTTTGGTCCTTTTCAGTCTTAAACTGCTTCTCGCCCACACTTAAGATCCTAGAGTCTTTTTGCAATTTCCGTTTTTTCGGAGCATACGAGTCCATCACAGCACGAGGCCACTGTGAATCGGAATCATTGTTCATAGCAGTGGCACTAGTTTGCAAAGGTCGTGTCGGCGATCCAGAGTTCCTACCAACTACGACTTTTCTTGGATTCACGATTATTTTTCTTTTGTCAGCATTTCCTCCAACATTCCGAGGATTTATCAAGGTCACTTTTCTTCTCCTCATCTAAACAAGAAGTTAAGAATTATAGACTTCATTCACCACTTATGACCACACATTTTATGTACTGTTAGACTATTATAATTTACAACTGGGCAAATTCGAGCGTGTAGCACTGGCTTCAAACACAAAAACTACAGATTTTGACTTGGTATTTGCTATAAATAAAGAATAGAATCTATAGAACATCTATTCACGGACAACAGCCAACAATTATCTTACATTGGATGGTCTTGTTAAAAGCGCTGCAGCTCTTAGTTTATTTATTTCATCATCAGAATCATCGCTCATAGTTTGAATTCCTAAAAAATATTAAATAGACCAAAGTCATTTTAAAGCTCTTTATTCCTAGAATACATAAAGCATTACACAATGTTAAACTGGAGAGTAAAAGAGGTGAAAAAATTTAATGAATTTATGTGTCGCTAACTGAGGGGTAATTGGGGTTAGAGTTAAGTTACCATTAAGCGTTAGAGTTAGGGATAGAATAGTACTCGTGAGCAATACATAATTTGATTACCGGAAAAAAAATTAAAATGCCCTTCTTTTCAAGAAGATTACACGTTTGTCTAATGCATGCAGCCGTCTTGAACATGCATCAATTACATTCGTAATTAAATTTCATACTTTGTGTCTGTTGATATGTAAGTTCTAGACAGAATATATTTACATGCATAAAAGTCAAAGTTACACTCTTTGAATAAGGTTATGCAATAACCAACGTTAACAACTAGTGACCACTATATATACTGTCCAGAAAAGCGTGGAGTTGATTCAGTTGAATATGATCTAAAAAGTGTGCAAGTGCCTCCTAATAGACCTTTCCGGTAATTACGTCACAGCTAACACTGTTTTCAACTTAGGACCATCTTAAATAGAGGGGATTTTAAGTTTGTTCCTCAGGCTATGGTCAGAAGCCCAGAACATCCTTCATCAACATATGCATAAAAAAGAATTTTGGATTTTGACTGTTAAACATGGAAATAGGCTTAAACACGAAAACGAGGATGAAAGAATGTACAAACATTACTTTTATTAGTAAGTTACACATTATTTTTTATACGGACAGATTAAATACGTTGAAGACAATATGCCCTTACTGTAGGTCTGTTAACAGACTCTCTTGTTGTTAAAATAGCATGTAGTAACGAGAAGTGTATTACTCCAAGTATAAATTTGTTTGACGTTTATTCTTTAATTTTTTGCTCACACTGTGTTCTTTCCGATTTAACTTTCTCCTGCAACTTTCAAGATTCATTAAGTCATGTAGGACTTCAAGAGTTTTTTGGAGTGATATCACTGATATACATTCCCTAAATTGTAGGTTAGTGTTCTTGTTCAGTAAGATTTAACCTTTACATCCTTTGTTATTTTTGGAATTTTCTGTCATCGTCATGTAAGTTTAGCTTTCTAATTTTGTTTATGGGATCTGCCTACTCGAGACTTCGAATCTTTTTGCTTATCCCTTATCTTACTCGCGTTAATGCCGTAATTTTAACCTATGTTCTTGTTGTTTGTTTAGCTGATTATTCATTGTTGCAAACTTTTTGCAAGTATGATTAAAGTTACTACTAGTTAAAATCTCACCCTCAAAACAAGATCTGGAAGTGATTTCCACTGATTAACTCAGAGTGACAATGTAGGAGCAAAAAGCTGTTCAGGTCAATACCTAAATTTGTTACATGTCTCATGACCTCAATTCTAGCATCTACAGGCAGGTTGTTCAATAAAGCTTAACTAGATTAACCCAGTCCCCAGTTTGGCATAAAAATCAATGAAAATTTTCCAGTAGCTTGTTTATAAACTTGGAAATATTTCTTCAGAAGTCTTGCCTAGATTAATAGTTTCTTTCATGAAATAAACAGATGTGCAGAAATACAGAAACTAATTGAAACAATAATATTGAATTCAATCAAGGGTTACTGCTACCAAAGCTGTAAGCAACCAGCCCCACAAGGTTAAAGTTGTGCCAGATTAGTTGGATAAGGCAACATTTAATTGATATAACTGGCAATCGACGTACTCTACACTTTAAAGTTTCGTTTTGGTATACAGCGCCTGGGTTAGTGCCAGTCTATGCATGTGGATCTTCTCTGAAATTTGCCAAATTTTCAGCTCAGAATTTCCTACGACTGATAAAAAATTTCCTGCCAGTGTCCATTCTGATAACTTTTCCAACGCAACACAACTTACAAATTGGTTCCAATACTTTGTAAACCCTCCTCATTACTAAATCTTTCTACACATGTCTAATTATTATCAGGGAGCACAGAAGCTATTTAAAAGGGGGGGGGGGGGTAAATTGTTAAGCCTCTCCTGTAATTTGTGACATTCAGGCAACACATTTCTTTAAAAAAAAGCTCAGTACTATACCAAGGCTTATCTCAGGAAAAAAGTGGGCAGAGGAGCTATTTTATTTTTTTAGGGTCACCACAACAGCATGAGCCAATAACTGTGGGCCTGTATTTCTTATCCCACCCTATCACCTGGAGAAAACCCACAACATTTGGGGATCTTAGAGGTGAAAGGCGAGTGGTCTGACCAGTACACCACCAAAGCCCCTACAAGCACCCTTAGCCCATGGGCTCCGTGGTGCCTCACAGGATTCTTGGTAGGAGAAAAGGCAACATTTGCATATCCATTTTTATTAAAAACGTCAAAAACCTAAAACAAACCTATTGATATAGACAAGATTTCTGACAATATCTAGTTTAAAGTTTCTCCTTCATGCATTGATGATCAGTGTTTGCAATTATATGTTATAAATATTCAATTAAATTTGTTTTCACATTTATATAATAGACCAAATGAAACTAACTGGTGAACATTTTATGTTCCATCTAGCACCAACAATAAAGATCTGCCTTTGAAGTCTATGTCTGACCACACATTTCTTATGTGCCAAGAGTAGCCAAGTGCCAGAGTTGAAATTTGGAGTGGCATAATGAAATTGTGTCATCCTGCACAGTCAAAAAGCCAATACCCAGAAATGACAGGCAAACCAAGTGTGTGAAAACCACAAGACTTAGTGCACAAATGAACCAAATCTCACATAACAGTGGTCTAAACAGGTAGATAACAAATCTCACCACTAAACAGTGGTCTTCAACAGGTAGATAACAAATGAAACACACATGTACAAACACGTACAATCTCTCAAGGGGATCTTGTAACTCATGTTTCTCTATTTTTCTGGTTCGACTGTGTTTTGTTTCAAGAACTATGGGTTCTGGTTAGTTGTTCAGCTATGAATTTAGTAAATAGCAAGTTCATGAAGTTTTGGTTTGATGGTTGACCAACCAGGTGTTGATGGCAAGGCCTGCACAAACCAGTCAACCCCTGGACATATTCACAGCCTCAGGCCCCCTCCATCAAAGTATTTTACTATTTGGGTTCCTGAACAGCACAGAATTCCTGGCATTTGTTAAGAGCATTGTATCTGAATTGCCTTTCTATGTATACTTGAAAGAAATCAAAATCTTGAGCATGTGAAATACCTTGTTACAAAATCTTTTTGACTTTCTGCAGCATTGCATTACAATTTTATGGGTCACTATACATCTGACCAGTCACTATTAAACACAGCTGACCAGTCAGTATAAAGACTACAGGCTGCCATGACTGCAATAAGACCTATGGGTAAGACGGGGTATTATTTTGAGCTGCACGACCATCATCGTCAAACTTTGTGCCTTGTTTCAACTCAGTCTTGGCACCATTACTTTTGCTGTATTTTTTCCTAATACGTGCAATAACCAGTGATGATCATTTGTAAATTTTACACATAAACGATAGATACCGGTAGTAAAAGAAGCAGTGTGTTTAGAGGATTGTAATATATAAATAAAACTAATTGTTGAAGGATTTTGATAACAGGAGCAACGGACGAACAGTAAAAATTGCAACTAAAAAGCTAATCTGCTAGAATCATATGGGCATATACTCCATAAGTTTCATTCGAGTTTTCCATCGACAGTTCATCGACTGCGCGTCACAACTGTGAAGCCATTTCTGCACGGTGCCGCTCGCGCCTCTTACCTTCTCGTTACGCGTTATGCCAGTATACTTCTGCTTGTTAAAAAAGGTTCAATAACGAAATATCAAGTCATCTTTTTGAAGAGATAGCGTATAGACTGTGCCTGAATGTTTCGTTCTACAAAACGAGAAACCAGAACAATCCGAGAAACACGTTAAACACTCTGCGCATTCGCTACGCGCATAAACCAATATGGCGGACAAACTACGGATTTTTATATGCACTGATTTCTTTATTTTACGAGGTATTATTTCAGACAATATTTGTTGAAAAACCAACAAGGCAGATATGACCTTGAAAATTTACCTAAAACTAAGAGTGGTATTCGCAGATGTTCATTTCGTCGACGCACAGTGGCTCAGCAATGCGAAGGTAACTGGAAAATTTAGACTAATAGAACTAAATAGAGGGGAGCAGGGGGTATAAAATAGTGCTGTTTGTACCTAAGCTGACTCAAAGTCAGAGTTGATTGGGGTCTTTGGTGTAATGCGCTGTTATGTAAATGCACAAGTTGTAACAAACCTGTAAACAAAATGAAATCTTAAATTTGGTATCAAGCTTTCTCTAAGCCTCACTTTCCAAATAATATTGAGATACATTCTGATTCTGACTACAAGTTGTGAGAGTGTATGATTGTCTAAAAGCATTTTCATGCAAGAATGTCTAGATAGACCGGTATTCAATCTGCTCTAATTAACAGAATAATATAAACTTATATAATTATGCACATGCACATTAATTATACACAAATTTCTATTGGATACTGCCAAGAATAGCATGCTCTATGATATTAATGACACCCCTGAGGATGAAGAACAGATGGTAAAATGGTAGTTAAATAACCTAAACAAATTAACCTATTTTTCGTTATTTGATTCTGGCAATCGTACCTTTCAATGAAAATTATATAATTATGAGATCATGCAATAATGTGGATTGTATTGATTTTATTATTTGGAATTCATTTAACAAATCATGTACTATGTAGTCTGTATGGGCAATGCAAATTTGGAGATTTTTCTGGACAAAAGTTTTCATTGCTGACACTTTGAAACTCCACAATTTGCTAATGAGTTGCTTAATGCCTGGAGAACTTTTTTTATTGCAATGTTAGTATCAGTGATAGGTAATTATCTGCAATTTGTTGTGAAGAATGCATATTTAACTATGCAGCTTTTCGTATTGGGATAAAGCTTTTGTAAAGAACATCAATGGTTTATTTGTCATTGTTGATTTATAGTCAAGTAAAGTTTTTTAATTTGCATGTTTTAATTAGCTATATAACGAATAGTTATTAAGCACAATTTCCCTTCTAAGATTTAAGAAATATTGGACATCTCTATTGGGCAGTGCGTTTTCTCCAACTGATGCATACTTTTCCGAAGTATGTAGAGCTATTGCTGTAGTTGCGGTCGGATTAACCTTTATGGCATTTTCTGTGCTGGATTTTGATGTTGAGGTGGTTACTAACATGCTGTTATTATGCTACTTTATGGGAAATTATTTGCAACATGTCTTACATTACTTTGTAGGATAACAGTTTCATTCTGGTAGAGCATTCCCTTTGGTGACTACTTTGGTGATTTAATCTGCTGGGTATATAGATGTTCCTGTGATATCAACTGTAAAAATTATCTGCTATCATTAAATATTTACTTAAAAAAAACACTAGAGGATATATATATATATATATATATATATATATATATATATATATATATATATATATATATATATATATATATATATATATATATTAATATATATATATATTAATATATATATATATATATATATATATATACATAATGAATATATAATTATTTATTAATAGATTATTAATAAATGCATTTAACAGGCCTTCTTAGGAAAGGTAAGGTGTGCAATAAATTGCATACAACCAATTTTACAAAACTTTCACTTAAATATTTTAAACACCATTCCCATGTTTTCAAGTTCATTGCAATATGAGTTGAATAAGAAAAAATTGCACGCCTGAATACCTAACAATGCCAAGGACTGCAATTCACTGCACCTGCCCTTATAATTCATGTAATTAGACTATAATCTTGTTATTTTTAGTCCAAGCCTTCTGGTTGAAAAATTCAAAATTCATTGCATTAGTTGAGATAGTTGATGGCACAGAACTGGAAAGTGTTATTGCTATGATTATTTGCATATGATGTGTGTGTTCATAGCATTGTTAACTGTTAAGAAAAAAGTGTCTAATAGTTATTCATACCATTAGAATTAAATTAGATTAATGTATAATATATATATTTTTGCTGGTCTTGCAAAGTTTATAAAAGTTGTTTATTGCCATATTAATTTTGTAATTAAAAATGAAATAAGTATACATTACATTTTTAGGTAATCAACTTCATTACAATGATCATGAATATTTTGTAAGTATATATTTATTGAATTTTATTTTAAAATGTTACATGTAAAATTAAAAATTAATGACATCTAAAATTTTTTGGTGACTATTTTCATATGTAATGTATGCTTTTTTCTGCAGAATACAGATGACATATTTGAGTTACCATGCAGCGAATTGCTGTGTGTTTATTTGTTGGTGGCCAATTTGCATTTGTTGGATTAGATCGGTTGGGTCTTAAATGTTTAACATGTATGTATGATACCCACAATTGTGAGCATGTTGCATTTTTACAGAACAGAAGAAGATGACAAATTTATCCTTTTTTGAGTCGCGTATTCTCTGACCACCCTATGAGACGTTCTTTTTCTACACCTTCTTGCCTGTCCAAATCAAGAATAAAGTTTAATGAGGAGGCCTAGAATTATCACCAGATAAAAGAAATAAAATCATTGCTTCCTATGAACGAAAATAGTGTGTTTGAAATTATGCCAAATGGTGTAAATGATAACACAGAAAGCTGTTGTCCTTCATGTTCATCGTTATGGTCGCAAGAAAACCTAAGGGAAGAAGGATGGGTCATACCTGATTTAAAATTGTATAATCTTAATGAAACAGTGATCTGTAAAGGTAAGCAAGCTGAGAAAGACCAAAGCTAATGTCGTTTTATTTATTTAAAAAGACCATTGTCAAAATACTTTGCTCAACCGCATGAGCTTTTTCAATAGAAAAAATAATGTATAGCTAAAAATACTTAATTTTACTTTTTTGATTGGGTTTTTTAGAGTATTTTATAGATTATGTTCAAACCCTGTGTGTGACAAAGGAGAAAATTTTGATGGTAATGGTATTGGAATACTAAATATGGGCAGATATCTTTTTTCCCACGAGGTTCTTCGTGACTACATGAATCATTTTTTTTTTGGAAGGTACACTTTTGCGTCGACCTCAGCTCCTATAAATTTCATTTCATTTAAATACTCATAGTTTATTCAAGGCTAGAAAACTAGCATAGAAAGCTTGATAATGGAGGTGGCTTATATTCATAAATTCGTGTTCTGAGCCTATAAATTTATATAAATTATGTATTTCAAAAGAAAATAATTGTGTAAAACACAAATATGTAAATATACGCCCCCCCCCCCCCCAATTATCGAGCTTATTATACTGCCAGTGGCGGATCTATGGCTGATTGTTGCATATCCACATTCGTCATCTTCTTTGCCGCATGCGCATGATATCTGTATCGGGAAATGAAAAGCGAGTATTGTGCCAACCAAATTACAGTATTTCCAACAGTATGATTTGACTAATAAAGTAATACAAGAGAAATTTTATGTGTATCAATACTGTGTATCAATACTGAAAGAAAAGATAGTTTATATATATAAAATACGGCACATATAGAATAACTTTTAACAGAAGACTTTTTTCCGTGTTGACATTAAGTGATATCAACAAGGCTACATTTACGTTCAGAATTTACCAATGCTATATTATAATTGACGTTGTTGCATGTATCAAAGAATATATCAATACAGTCAGTTTACTTCATATAAGGAAGCTAAGCGTTTTCGAGAACTTATATGGTTTTATCATTTCTTTTATTCAATTAGTTGTACGTTACAAACAGTATCACCAAGTATGGGTGCGTTGACTGTCAAACATGGGTATAAAGAATGAAGAAATACCTTCCTACAATCATCTCCGTTACGCCTGGCATTCTTTCTTGAACTTGTTGGATGTTGATCACGCTGCGGGTTGCACATGTCCTGAATGTGGGTCAGAGCCCCAAACTGTTGTTTGGGATGCGACAACCGTTGCTTTTAAGTAAACAATGGTTCTGAGATGCAATGATAGTTCGTTTACAAGTCGCAGTGTGACGAGAGAAAGATAAGTATTTCTGTTTGTGAACATTTCAAATGTTATTTTCTAATGTCGGTAGTGCATTTTAAACAATATAGAATATTGCCGGCTTTTCTACCTGAATGATACAAACAGAAGATAGACATTTTTAGTGATGGCCTTTGGTCGAGCCCGACACGCGAAGCTGGGCTCTTTAACCGAGACGTGGGATTTCTTTTTGTACCTTGTAGGTAGCTAAAGTTGTTAGTAGTACTGTATATGTTAATATGTATTTCTGTTTGTTAACTGTATTTGCTTAATCTTCTTGATTATTTTGGTTATATTTTGCATGTTATCTTTTCTAATGTTTATAATAGTCACAATGAAAAGTGCTTGTCAGTTCCAGCCATTGCCGAAAACTATTGATGAAAATTGCCAACAACAACAATTTAACTGATCAGCAGTCCAGAGAATTAATCCAACAGCTCGCCGCTCATTGTCCAACTGTCGTTCATTTTGTTAACTGGATCCGCTTCTCATATGAAACATTTTCCAATCCTCCAAAGTCAATCAAATCCTTTGTCCGAGCTGTTGCCGCAAGTTTGCCTGTGTGTGCACTTATAAAACCAAATGAAGCCATCCACTCTCTTGTAAGAGAGTTGATCGACGGCAAAAATGTGTTTAGTGATGCGGAGAAGGTTGAACTTCTTCATGAGGAGTTTCTAATTATGTTTGCTGCTCTCCGATCTTGATCCTTCGATTTTACCCCAGTCATAGCGTTTGATGATGTCGGAGTTATTGAGAAAATCATTAGCACCGTTCACAGACAAAAGGCCTTCTCCACTCTTAGTTCTGATAACAATACAAAATGTGATGGATTGTCGTGCTTTCCGACTCTGCCAGCACGTCGACCAAGACCTTTTTATTCAGCCGATGCCGCACAGCGATAGGAAGCCACATGCACAAAATAGCATCGAAGTGATCCCTTTTTCTTGCCTGGAAAATTCACACTATTTTGTCCACATGGTAATAAAACAGATTCTGTAATAATTGCTTATTACTGTACGGCAAATTATATATATCATCATTTTCAATTAAAACCTGCGGATCCTTTTCAAGTCCCGGGATTGTTTACGTAACATGTGTTCTTTTAATTTAAAGGGTGGTTACGCTTGCAACTTATGATTATGGAGGTGTAAATTAATAGATTTAGACAAATAGCGATAATTGTTTCAATGAATCATCTGCCCTCCTATAAACGCAACCATGCAGTTAAATACATCTGCACAACAAAACTCAAAAATATAGTGGATACTGATCATGATATTAAAGGAAAGGCGGAACAGGCAAAAGAGAGAAGCCTGTTTCCCTTCCCACACATATGCGACAGCTCTAGCCCCTTTCACTTTGGATATAAGCGTCTTACCAATAACCTTCAGGAAACACGTGTCAGAAACGACGGTATTTCGAATTGCGTGAATCTTGTACGTTTTTTCTGTTTCATTGGCTAATTTTAGTCCACCACCTGATGATGCAGATACAATGAGTCCATTGCAGTACTTCAAATTGTTTTGGGGGTGATGCATTAATGACTTTACTTGCTGAACAAACAAACCTGTACAGTGTTCAGAAGACGGGCCAAAGCATTGCAACCACAAAACAAGAAATTGAAAAGTTTATCGGCATTGAGATTCACATGTCCATTGTCAGAATACCTTTATATACAATGTACTGGGCTGCTGAGACTCGCTATTGAAATTGAGGCAGTTATTACATGTCAGCGATAATACACTCGCACAAAACAATGTAAACAAAGGCAACCTTTTGTACAAGATCCAACCTGTCCTTGACAATGTAAGAAATAACTGCCTAAAGGTAGACCCAGAAGTTGAGAACTCTATTGGTGAGCAGATCATTCCAGCCAAGACGCGATAGAGTATAATCCAAGAAAGCCAGTGAAATGGGGATTTAAAAACTTTGTTCGAGCAGGAAAATCAGGAATGATGTATGATTTCTTTATGTATACAGGAGCCAGTACAAGTTCGGAGAAGTGTATAGGCGAATATGGTGTTCTTCGCCCTTGTGAAACTCTTCCAAATCACCAGAATTACAAGTTGTTCTATGATAATTGGTTTTCATCAAGCTGGAAGAGAAGGGATTTTTGGCAACTGCGACCATTAGAGCTAACCGTCTGAAAGGATGTCCTTTGCCCAAAGACAAGGAACTTGTCAAGCAGGGGAGAGGCAGCGCTTTATTCAAATGTGATGCCAACTCTGGTTTGACCATCTTGAAATGGCATGACAGCAAATGTGTCCAAGTGTGTTCTAACCATTCTGATCCAAGTGCAATGCTTTGGGATAAAGTCCGGAAGAAACATGTCAATATGAAATGTCCCAATACCATCAAGGAATACAACGAATCAATGGGTGGTGTCTGAAATCTTGCTGACATGTTGATATCAGTATACCGCACGCATTTCAAGACAAAGAGATGGCACCTAAAAATTCTTTTCCACTGCGTTGACATATCAAAATTAAATGCATGGCTTTTGTATCGCCGCCATGCAAATCAAATGAATGTTCTGGAACGACAACATGTGAGTTTGCTAAAGTTTATCAATGCAATTGCAGATGGTGTGGTTAGAGATGGTAAAGTCACAAATGATGTTGGCTGACTTAGGAAAAGAAGGGAAACTGACACACCACCAGTTCTCAGGAAGCAACCGGCTGCAGTACCACTGATGTGATGATGTTCGATGCGATAATGTAGGACACTGGGCAGAATATCGAAAGGAAAAAAACAAATGTTGACAATGTAAGGTGAACTATAGTCATGTGTATTGCAAGAAATACAATCTGTGTTTATGCATGAACATTGACTCGAAACTGTTTTTATGACACAGTAAAGTGACTCCACATGAATCAAAAGTAGCTTGAACTTAGTTAGGAATATTATTTTAAAATAGGGTTCTAGTTAACAACACATTAAGAATATTGCTATATTTTAGATTTGTTGCAAATAAAAGTTAAGTTGTGATGCACTCAATTTGTTATTTGCAAACATAAAATGTGTATGATTTATGCCACCAATGTTCATAGTTGCCATATGGCAACCAATGAGAAAATTTTTTTTCGCCATAAGTTAGTTTTTTTTACATCAAAATAGGAAAAAAACGCAAAGAAAATTTTTTTGAACCATTGTTTCTATAATTGTGACCAATAAAGGGCTAATTAGGGAGACAATCTAAAGTCATTCACTAAATTCTAGTTTTAATCGTTGTAATATTTTGATTTCAACATTTTAACAAGAGAAAACCAGTTTTTTTAACGCCATGTTATATCGACATCAGCCCAATATTTGTTTTGCAATCGATTTGTGTGCAATATATGGCTAGTGGGTGGTGTGAAAACTTTTACACAGGCTACACAGTAGCACTTCGCTCGTAACTTCTACTTAACTTCTAGTTAACAAGAAATGTAAACACAAGTGTTTTAATTTAAAACTGGCTCTATACAAAATGACACTATCATTTTTCGCTAAGTTGTTGATATTGTCCTAAGGCTGGAGTGTCTGTCCAAATCGTAAGGGTTTTATATTAGTAAAATTAACAGTACTTGTAGTACTTGTACTAAGGTTAGTGTAATATTATATAACCTAAAATATTGTCAATTCTTTACTTAACAAATAGATTTCATTTTTGCGTGCGTCTGTACTGTAATAGATCACAGATGACGTCATAGCGTGTGAAGAACAAAAAAGTACGCACGAGACGCAGTCGAGTGCGTGACTTCTTGTTCTTCACACGCTATGACGTCATCTATGATCTATTACAGTACAGAAGCAGAAAAAAATGAAATCTATTTGTTTTATATTATAATAAAGTTGGCAAAAATAATGCAAAAACCCGCGAAATAAATTAGCTAAATTAGATCACGTCTTTAGTTGACGTCATCCGTGCGTGTGTACTTTAATAACACACAGTTCGCGACCAATGAAAATGCAGAACGAACACGTATTATTATATAAAGTAAAATAACTTTTTAATGCTCCTCTAATAAAAGATCACCGCAAGAATACCCGGGAAAACACGCAGCAACGAATCAGCAGCGAGGATGGCGTAAAATAGGCGTCTACTGTACCAAAAGCCAATTTTCCACTTGTCAAATTTGTTTGCGCGTCGCGAAAATAAAAACCCTGCAACATTCGTGATTCATTCATTGGGGAAAAATTCAGTCTGAAGGATCGAGTGTTCCTGCTTTTTACAGCAAATTTTCTTTTCGCGCGGGTGAATTTGGCAAGTGGGAAATTGACGTGAGACAATTTTTGTATGAGGGTAATTACTGAAATTAAAAATCTTGTGTGGTATTTTGTTTTGCATATTTGTATCGCATGTGCGTGATGTTTTGAACTTAATGCTACGCATATCAACACAGAGGGGGGGATTTGGTTTTAGGAACATTGCAGGAATATTTTATGTTATGATTTCTTGCTTCTTGCGTGCAATTTTTCCAAGAAAATATGACCCGTTTCTTATCCCCCCCCCCCCCCCATTTAAATGATGAATACCTTATCTCAACTAGATGTTGGAAGATTTTGTTCTCCAAGGAGGAAGTATAAACGAAGAGCTTAGTGCTATCCGTGTTCGAACTTGACATCATGACGCTTGTGTGAAAAAAGTTCGTTAACACCCTGTCGAATGTCGTGGGTTTTTCCGGGTACACTGGTCTCCTCCCACATGTTTTGGTTTTACATCCTTGTTTATCTTAAAGGAAATAGCTATTGTCCCCGGTTATAGTGTTACCAGTATCAGAAAAGGTGGTAAAATAACGAGGAAAACAGCTTTGCCTCTATCTGATTTTATTTAAAAATAATCTCGTGTGACTTTTTCGACGCTAATGATTTCAGCAAATACAACAAACACACCCGACAGACGGTACACCCACACAAACTTGGTCCAATACATTCTTGCTATAAAATTAAGGAATGTTATTAAGCAATTTTAGGAATTCGTTGATGTTGCGAAAGCGGAACTGCAAAGTCAAGCAAGGAAATAGGTACGAAATGTACCATATCAGGTACGTAACATTTTATTATCCTTTTATATATTTTATTATCCTGTTATCTTTTTATATTGAGAAGGTCAATATTTAGTTAACCTTGTGCTTTAGCCTTTACTTCTTTTCCGTGTCGGCAATGACCAATGTAGTCAAAAACATATGATAGGATCATTCATTACCTGAAACGATGCAAGACGTAATTCGAATAAAGGTCTAATTTCATCGGGAAGTTTGTGACGAAGGGCCTTCGCTAGAAATTTTTTTCAGGCACTAGTGAGAAGCGAAAGATTGTATAATCCCCCCATCAAATATGGCCTCCCTGAGCCATATTTCATGTGAAATGTCAATAGGAAATGCAGGAAATATGGTGCCTCTTTTGGAAATCCCCCCTTTTTCAAAAACATCCTTCCCCCTGCCTTAAGGTATGGCATGGTATGTTATAGTATGGTGTGATATAGTATAGTAGGGGTATGATATGGTATGGTATGTTATAGTGGTATGGTACGGTGTGGTAACTTACAAATATTTGCCTTAACTCTACACAAGAAGACTGTTACATGTTATTGTATCGCTATAACTAACATAATTTTCACGTGGAGCACAAATTTGTTTGTTTGTGAGCTAACAGGCAAAAAAATTGGGAAAATTACGTTCCGTGCCTAAAATCGACTTAATATAAAACGGACTTTACAAACATGGAGCTTAACTCAGATCACAACTTAGACAAAATGCAATGGAATGTAAATGTATTAATTTTCTGCATATATGCTAACAGGTCTGCTATACGTCAGCTGTATAAATCCTACTAATCTTCTGCCAACTGATCATTACCTTACCGAATCGATATCAAACTTTCTTTTCAAAGAGCAAAAGCGGTAAGACGGACAATCTACTACTTTAAAAACGCCAACTTCAATGCTGTCAGACAACATCTCCTGTCCGTCCCTCTCTACTCTGCCATATCTGATCATACTGATGTAGATGAATGCTGGAAAGTTTGGAAAGACCTATTTCTTAGGACAATAATTGATCAATTTGTACCTAAAAAAAAGTTCTTGACATTGATACACCACCTTGGATAGATCGTGAAAGCATATGATAAATAAGAAATATACAGCTCTTCGGCATTATCGACAGAAACGAAGAGAAATTAGAAAACCCAAATTACGACAATTGACGCAACAAACCAAAGATTTAATTATTGAAGTTAAGCGACAGCAGTATATGGAGAGAGTCTAAGTTTCGCTCAAATTCACCAAAGTCATTCTGGTGCTACCATAAACATATTCTCCGCAATAAGAATTCCCCATCATCCAACACCTATGACAACGTCGCTGCAACACCCCCGAACAAAAAGGCTGAACTTTTTAGCAAATACTTTGCCTCTGTTTTCCTTCCAAAGTCTTCAACAAACAACACAATGCTGGACTGTACGAATCCAAAAACATGTGAGGAAATGTCAATCATCAATTCAGGAAATCTCTGAATGCGAAGTAGAACATTACCTTAACAACTTGGACACATCGAAAGCCTATGCTCCTGACGGAATAACACCACGTCTACTTAGAGAATGCTCCGAAGCAGATATCATCAAGCCTCTCCAGTCTGTTGAACAAATCAATTGAAACAGGTCTCGTTCTAAGAGAGTGGAGAAAAGAAAACGTTATACCAATTCACAAGAAGGACTACTGGACTAGCTGTGTCGAACCGGTGACAAACTATCGACCTCTCTGCTGCCCGTTGTTTCCAAAGTTCTTGAGAGATGTGTCTTTAACAACATTTATCCATTCATTCGTGTACTAATCAATAACGTTCAACATGGTTTCTTACGGAATCGCTCACGCGTCACTCAACTTCTGGGGGTAATAAACAACATAGGGAAAAGTCTAGATAACAATAGACAGGTGGAAGTGCTATACCTCGATTTCTCGAAAGCATTCGATTCGGTTTGATCACGCCATTCTGCTACAAAAGCTTCAATTGCATGGTATAAACGGTTCTTTTCCACGTTGGTTCGAAATCTACTTGAACGACAGACAGCAAAGAGTTGTCATAGACGGCGCAGCATCTTCATGGTCTCGTCTGGTGTACCGCAAGGTAGCATTCTCAGACCATTACTTTTATAAATGCTCTATTACGCTAATATTTATAACTGATCTTCCCGACAATTTATCATCGAGTACAAACTCTATATTGTATGTAGATGACTCAAAATTATACAGCGAAATAAGATCAGTAGACAACTGCCAGTCGTTACAAGAAGACTTGACAATGCTAGAAAATTGGTACACGAAATCGAGAATGAATTTTAACACAGGGAAGTGCAAGGTGCTGGCGTTTACAAGAAAACGAAAACCAATTAATTTCCAATACCGTGTTCATAGAAATGAGTTGTCATGATGCAAAGCCGAAAAAGATCTTGGCCTTCTTGTATCTAGCGATCTGAAATGGGGCCCTCATATATTAAAAATGGTTGCAAAGGCAAACAAAATGCTTGGTCTCCTTAAACGATCCTGCTTTGAAATTACAAACACCCAAGTTAGTCGTACCTTGTATTTGACATTGGTTAAATCTCTGCACACATATGGCTGTGAAGTCTGGTGTCCTAGTAGCAGGCAGCTCTCATTGAAAATTGAAGGTGTTCAGAGAAGAGCAACACTGTGAATGCTTAACAAAAATCGTGGCGAACTTTCTTATGTTGAATGGTTGAGAAATCTGAATCTGATCCCGCTTGTGTACGATCGAGAACAAAAAGATCTAACATTTTATTATAAATGCAAAACAATACGATAGATCTTGACGTGGAACAGTGTGTTGAAACTACGTCAACGAAAACACGCGCGGGAACCTCCCAGCTTTTAAGATCACAAGCTTGTAAAACTAGCACATTCCAAAGCTTCTACTTTGTTGGGATTGTTAATGTATGTAATTATATGTGTAAGACAGCTCCTTCGAACAGCTTTAACACTCTCTCCTCCTTCAAAACATTTTTCCATAAGACTTATCTCCAACTTACTGCCACTGCTTACACTCCTGACTTACCCAGTTCGCACTCATTGACCACGACTGAATAATTTCTTCCATACAATCTTTACTATTTTAATCTACTATGCTTCTTGCTTTCTTTCCCAATCTTATCTCTTATACTCTATATTAACGTGTTGTTTTGTCTATGCTGTCCTGTAAGACTAATCAATGGTTATAGCACCATGCATGGGACCTGGTCTCGTTTGTGCTTCTCCAACTTTGGTACGCTTTTAGATTTTGTTATTTTTGTGCTAGTTAGTTTATATTAGTCGTGTAAAATATTGTATGGCTATTAGCAGGCGTGCCAAATAAAGCTGTTAAAACATATTCTAACACAAGTACCGTAGACGGTAATACAAATCTGGTAGACAAGGTAATGCAGGTTATTTTTGACAGGATCGGAACTTGAGCAATGACAACATGATGTCAGCGAAAAATGTGATGTATATAATCCGGCCATAGTAGGTTTTCAATCCTTGCGTATGTGCGTGACAAAAAACGAAAGCTATTTATTGCCTTGAAAATATTACCCTTAATTTGTTGACATGGTCAGGTAAATTTTTCGCCTGATGCTGGTTAAATTTAGGTGGTAGCTTGAAAGCAACTGAGAGAGCGGTAGAAGAGGTGAACCTGTTGCATTTGGATGATGATCCAAGACCGTCGATGACTCGATGTTTTGCGATGCTTCGCGACGGTTGAAGGATCGCAAAACATGCTGATTTCTCAACAAAAATCACATATTTGTACATGAATGCGCACCCGGCTTACTTCTGAGTTTATTATTTACCACATGTTCAGTCATTCATAATGTCCTTGCGAACAGTTTACAGTAGAAAAATCGTAGTTTGAAATTTTCGATAGGAAATTTATTTTTTAGATGCAGATTATCTTTCATAAGATGATGTGTATAAGCTTTGTCACTTTACTTGGTCTCAGCTTGGTGTTGTTACGATGTGAAGGTACTTTTTCTATAACTCTTAATAAATAGATCTAGCTTGGAATTAAAAACTGTGCATAATAAAATATCTTTTATCTATATCTTATTATAGGCCTATTCCACGTAGCTATCTATGCGATATTGTATTAGAATATTTATGCGCCACCGTGTGCATGGGCCAAGGGAGGCGATAAAATCAATTTAAATTCTACGAAATACGTTGTATAGGACAGGTCTATCCACCGTTTACCCAGGCTGTTGTTCTTCCTGGATCAAATCTAACAATAAATTGGACATATGTTGGTGATGCTTCCAAAGCTTCCTTGTTTTGGTATTTCACAAAAAGAGGTGTTTCAGAAGAAGAATATAGCTATTGCAGTAAAATATTCCGTTAGGCCAGATGCTGCAGTACGTAACAGCAGCTTACCCGCGATTGCGATAGAAGATCCTGCAACGTTGATTTTGAGGAACGTTGATGAACGTTATGACGGGAAATACCGGTTGGGCGTTGCTGTTGCTAGTGGTGGTGGTAATTCTGAAGTTGACGTTTTTGTTGCAGGCAAGTTTTTTGCATCAAAACTAATAGTTTACTTTTATCGCTGAGATAGTGTCTAAAAATTCAATATTTTGAAACAATGTGGGTTATAGTCGTTCATCCGCAAACATCATCATTATTAAACAAAACAACATGCCCGGATTAATTTACAGATATTGAATATAAATTATGATAGCTAATGGTTCTTTTTTAATTTTGCGAAGTATTTGTAACTCAATGTAACTGTATTCTTTGAACTTACCTGCCAGGAAATAATTTTCTATTATTCCATGCCATTTTTTTACGATGAACCTGTATAACGTTGGTTAGTTTGCGTTTACTGGATGGGTAAATATCACGTTATTTTTTCGGCATCAACTATCACCATTCAGCTGCGCAGTTGTTTGTGAACAGAAGTTCCGACAGTACATCCATTGTATATCTACATTCAGTGAAGACAGAAGGTTCAGCTTTAGCACAACGTAATGACAATTATTCAGATTAGAATGTAAAATACACGAACTTGCACACCAATAAAATTTAAGCGGACAAACTTTTTTGATCATAAATATCTAGCTGATACATGTCGATATAAATTTTAAACTTTATTTGACTGTAAAAGTCTAAACCTCTTTTGGAATATACATTTCAGCAACACCAACAATATCACCTTATTATTTTTCAGCAACACCGAAAATTACAGTCAATTGTTCCAATCCCACCAGACTGATTGAAGGTGATTACTTTGCATGTAAATGTAAAGGAACAGATGGTAACCCTCCTGCAGACGTTACCTGGTTTAAAGGTAACACGAAAAAAGAACCAATTGACACGGGAAAAGAACAGGCAATTTTGGTTTTCAATAAAATTGATAAAGATGACAATGGAACATACATTTGTGAAGCTAAAAGTAGGATTGAGGAGGCAAAGAACACAACATCAATGAAACTAATCGTACTTTGTAAGTGTATAATACTAATAGTTCACAGTACGTGGGACCATATCGAGTCTCATTGCCCATGAACTCACTCTTTCTCGTTTTATATCATTCCTGCTGTAATTTTAACCCCCATACTGCAAAGTCCTAAAATGGTTATGCATTGCACTGCCTTGCATTGCTAAATCTTAATTTCAACAATATTTTTTTGCTATTACATAATGAACATACCAGAAAAGGTTTTAAAGTGGTGACTTCAGTCATAAGAATAGAGCAAAACATACTATAAAATACTCATTTTGAATAGATAATTAAAAGATCCATACTGGATCAAGAATTCTTGATATATGATCATTAGACATATTGATATTCGCTAGAATTTAATTTCAATCATACAGAATTACTTTTTGTTGGTGTTGGTTGTATTTCCATCACCTTATTATATTTCAGCAACACCGAAAATTTGAGTCAATTGTTCCAATGTCACCACAGTCAATCAAAGTGATAACTTTGCATGTGAATGTAAAGGAACAGATGGGGACCCTCCTGCACATGTTACTTGGTATAAAGATGACAGAAAGATTGGCGACACAGAAAAAGAGATTGCAACGTTGGTTCTCAGTGATGTACATAAAAGTGACAGTGGGACGTACAGGTGTGAAGCTAAAACTGGAATTGAGAATCTAAACAATGAAACGTCGATAGAATTGATAGTAAATTGTGAGTATACAGTAGTGAGATACTGGTGAATCAAGGCAAATCAGCATGGGAACTTTGCACTTTCACTACACTTGATTTATATAATCTATGATCAAACAACGATACATTTATGCGCGCAAGTGACGAAAGTAGGTTCGTATTGTTGAACAATGTTACAAACTTTTATCGGTCATTTGCTTCTGATAACATGCTTTTTAGCTAATTGTTTTACAGTCTTTTTTAATCAATTGTTGCTAAATTTTATGAACATTAGTTTTTACCAAAATTTAGGCTGATAAACTCAGTATTACTTTCTAGCTCAGATTAATTTTTTATACCATATGATATTTAACAAAGTTTAGCTATTTTATTAATGAAATTAATTTTGTGGATTATAGTAATGTATTTAAAGATTGTTAATAAATTTTGAAAAAAATATGAAAGCGGTGTACGTTGCAGTCACGTAATGCAACTTTGCCACGTAAAGATGAAATGGTAACAACTCAAGTTAAACTACCAAGCCCATTAAACCTTAGAGAACCAGACATTTCTGTGAGAGAAGATAAATCGCGTCTTTACCAAGGCATGAAAGCACCTGTATAAATGGTCAATTTCTGTTAGGTCGCAACTTATTTTGAAGCAGTAGTAACCCCTGTTCTTACGTTGGTCGTGATTAACGTTCGGCTATAAACAAATTGGCCATTTATACGATCGAGTCGCATAAGGTATATAGTCGCGTCTTATTTTTCCTCGTGTAAATGCACTGAAACAAATAATTTTTTCACAGATCCACCTAAAAATGTACTTTTCACGTTGGCAAGGAGTGGTCAAAGAGCTATCATGAATTGCACAGCTGAAGGTCGTCCTGAACCAAGTTTTAAAATATTCCTCAACTGTGGATCTGCATTAGTAAAAAATGACAAGACTTATACCATACCGGAAGTAAATATCTGTGATGTTGGATATTATAAATGTCTTGCAGAAAACGTACTTGGAAATGCGTTGTCAGTTCCTAAATTTTTATCTCTCGGTAAGACTACTTGCCTCCAAGAATAGATATTTAAAATATATTTAGCAAAGACACCTTTTTGATTTATTACTCATTCTGCGGTGTGCCCGTAGCGCGCGTGTCGGAGTAAAAAATTAGCCCTGTCTCTAATTTCATTAATTAATAGCCCAATCCCAGAGAATAGTAGCCACCGCTCATGCATACCCCTCTGGGGAATAAAATAAACGCATCGTCTTAAATTCTCACTCAAAATGTTTCAAAGGACAAATTTTGACTGTTTCATCAACTTTGATAAAGCTTTAAATTTAATATCCAATGTTTCCGTTGTGTTTCCTTTATACGAATTTAAAGCTATTTCACATTTTAACATGTATCTAGCTCTTTTTTCTATAAAGAGAAAAAAGAATCAATGGTGAGTTATTAAGGAAAGACGTACCAGTCAAAAATGTTTTTAAACGAAAAATTTTTAAAGATTGACCTGTTATTGGCAATGAGCTTTCCCAGCCTCAAATGACAATGACCTTTTTTTAATAGAACCGACGGCACCACCACCAATTACAACATTGTCATCACCATTAACAAGCCAAACCACCACGAATGGAACAGGTAAAAATAATATAAATTCTTTAATTAAATGTATGACCTGCCCTTTCTGATTGTAATTTTGATTCATGACTGTTAACTCTGTATCCTGTTTATCATACACAACAGAAGAGTAATACAGAAACACATTTCCGTGCATGCAGGGTGGCTTCTGTTTTGGGCAACGTTTGCACTGAGGATTACCTTCTACATGCTAATCAGCCTTTCTGTGCCTTACGTTACCAAAGAAATTTAAAATGTGACATATCTTTAAAAGTGTTTACCCATTTAAAAATAGCGTACGACTTATCGATCGTGTAAATCGGCTTTTGAAACAATTGTCACTTTGTTTCAATAAAAAGACAATGCCTCCTGTCAGACTTCACACACAATTAGGATGCATTACAGTGTATACATATATACCTATACCAGTTAAAGTGATTTATTTTTTCCTTTGTAGGCAAACCAAGTTCCAATAACACGACATGTGGTACAGAATGGTATATTATTATGATATCCTTGGTGTGTGGAATTATCATAGGAGCTCTTCTTTCCTACATTGTCCAGTGCTCTCATCGTCGTTGGTGTAGAAAGAGAAAGCCTAAACGAAACCCTTATGAACAACGAACTGAGGCTGATTCAACTTATCAAGAGCTGGATCTGTCAAAGATGAATCAAGAAGATAATTATCAGTCGTTGAGAGAAAATGTTGCAAGAATTAATGACGTTACGAATCATGACGAGTCAAATTACACTGAGTTGAGTAAAACTAGAGATGTTGAGGACAACTATCAATCTTTAACTTAGTAGTACACGAAAGGTAGTAGTACCTACTAACTTCCCAACGATCTTTACTTTATCGTTTCACGTAGTGGAAGATCATATATTAACTCTCATGTACTATTAACTGCACTACCTACACTGGCAACGTTGAGATATTAGTCTTTAACTTAAACCTGGATTTGATATTACAATGAGGAAATGACTTTAGTTATAATGTATATGAGGCATTTTACTTAAATTAAAACCTTGCACATATAGCAGGGGAAGAATTCTTATTTAGCGTTACACGTCATCACGCAATATATAATTACATCTAACTCTTGCAAAATTTCTCTCATTGATGATTCCTCGCATTGCTTATGCGTGTAATGATTATGGGAGTGTGATGAAAATTGAGTGAACGCCATGGTCTCGTTCGGTATCTGCGGTTACAGCGAATTTTCTCCCACGTGAATGAATTTGCCAAGCGGAAAATTGGCGTGAGGAAATTTTTGCGTGAAGGTAATAATAAATGTGACGGAATTCTATGGTATATTGTATTGTATGTATTTGTTTCGCATGTGCATGATATTTCCAGACCAATTTCCACTTAAAACTAGGAGAATATATTTGTAAAATACCGCTGACTTTCTTCATAGAGGGTGGTGAAGGGAGATCACGTTTCAAAGTGAAAAAAAGCAGTTTCACAATTCACGTGTCTTGAAAAAACAGCTTCACGTTTTTTCATCTACAAAATAGTTTGTCCGACTCATAATACTGCATAGGGTGTATTGTTCACATTTCACGGAGCATTTTTAATGAGAATCACGCCAGGCGTAGAACAAATCACATTTCACGACATAGATTAGGAAATGAATAGATGGCTCGCTCCTTTGATGTTTTTGACGCCGCCGGCACCCACGCATGTTCTTGCCAGAGTAATGGCGGCCTAGCAAGAACTATAATAAAATGTATTGTGAAATTGACATCCGTGCTACTAAATCCTGTATTTTTTTGCTTCCGTTGGTTTTAATGCAAAAATAAATCAGAATTATAAAATACAGGATTTAGTAGCACGGATGTCAATTTCACAATACATTTTATCATAGTTCTTGCTAGGCTGCCATTATTATGGCAAGAGCATGCGTTGGTGCCGGCGGCGTCAAAAACATCAAAGGAGTGAGCCATTTATTTATTTCCTAATCTATGTTTCATGACACTAAAATCAAGCATTTCACACGAACAGATATTAACCAATCAAGACTTGCATGATTCCAACCACCTTCTTTGTAGCCACTCACCGTCTTATTAACACAGAATGGATTTTTTTTTAAAATATTGCAGGAGTATTTCATGTTATGTCCGGGTGTTTATATCCGTGAGGTAATATAAGTCGGTCACTAAATCTTCATTATAGTAGGGAATACTGTCTGCTCTCAAGTACTCCAGTTGGTATGGCCACCTGAACATGCAGTTACTTATCAAGAAGAAACCTATAGTCCACTAGAACAAGATAATAATCTAGATGTATTGATGTCATGATTGGAACTCATGTGTCACAAACATCTTTTACGTGATTAGCGACCACAAAAATATCAATATGATATCAAACAGCTTTTTTAAAATTTAAACCTGCTAACTAATTCATATCAAAAGCGTCGACATCTGAAATAGTGCATGACCTACCCTGATATCAGCCTTTATGCTTGATCGTGTTTCACGTAAAAACTACTGTAATACTGTTACGTATTTCTAAAATCCTATGTGTTTCAAGGATTATTTTCATTTTCTTTGAAAGAAATAATAAATAAGTTAGTTCTCTGTATTCGTTGTTAAGGGGGTCCAACAGGGACCGCGGAGCAATTTTTGGATTGAGGGGGCCGAATGCCTCGCTTCCCAGGGGCGGGGAGGGGGCTGGGGCAACAGTCGAGTCCCCCCCATTCTTGCTTCGTTCTTTTTCAACTTTTTTCCGGTTTTTTTTTAATTTTTTCTTAAACTATCTTGCGGTTGCGACGTGTTCATGTTTATTGTTGGGTTTTTTTCGTTCTTTATTAGTAAATATTGGAAAAAATATATGTATGTTATTTCGACGCCAATCCATTCCCCTCCTTTTGCTGGAGTGCGTTTTCCCAAAATCACAGCCAAAATGTTAATGAGGTGCTCTTGACCTGAGCTGTAGCGCTACTTATTGGAAAAACGTCAAGTAGCACTGGTTATAATTAACTGCCATTCAATCAATCACAGGAAAATTATTGGGGGGCCAAGGCCCCCGCCCCCCCCCCTCCTCCGCGGTCCCTGTCCAATAGTAAATAATTTCAAAATTCATCGATTTCATAAAATTTTACAAAATATTGTTAACGGCGTTCTCTAAACATATCCAAAATTTCAAACAACAAAATGAATTATAAACGGAGAAATTCAGCAAGTTCTACACCGTGTTAGGTAAAACCATGATTTTACCCAGAGCAAATAATGGTATGCAATTGGTTTACTCTATTGTGTCCTTTTCCATAGCATTGTTCGATAAATGTTATTCTAATGCATGCAAAAACTTTAAAGCAGTTTTTCTCAAATTGCCGAAAACGACCAATCGCCATTATTGCATGCGCAATATCTCAAGAAGTATGTAAGCTATTGACTTCAAACTTTCAGTGTGTGTTCTGTGTTACATTCTCTTGGAGATGAACCAGAATCATAAAAATATTTGCAATAGCATGCAAGTTATGATAGTCGGTATCATCTCGATAATATCTAGTTTCAATATTTTGTCCGCAAAAAATTTATTTTTGCCTCAATCACCATAGTTCTCGTTCATCTCCAAGAGCATGTGATATACTATTAAAATAAAGTTATTTTAGGTTTTTATCATTCATAGTTGTTGAGATATCATGTTTACAAATATATGGATTTTTCACCATCAGGGAGTAATTAACATGGTAACCATGGCAATGGTAACTTTGAAAAACTCATTTTTATGTTTGTGGTACCATGTCCTAACACCTGACCAAAGATGAACTGCATAGCATTAAAACACACAAAAATTTTTTTTAGTATAGAACCCCCTTAATCATAATCTGGAGAAAACCTATAACCAAGAGATCAAACTAATTATATTCGTATTCGATCCTAAAAGTTCTGCCCTACATTTCAAAAATGGCGATTTTGTCGTGACTCTTACGTCCTTTTTCCTTTCTGGACAGTTGCAGACTTTTTTAGATTCTTGTGTACAGCTGATTCAGGTTTTTTGTTAAATTTAATCCGAAACTCAAACCCTCAAAACCTTGACCTTAGACCGCGCAAAATTTCCTTGTTTCAATCTTACGTTTCGTTGTTTTGATTAATATTTTGATCTCATATTTCATTTAATTGCTTGATGTCCAAAATTTTGAGCCGAAAGTCATGGGTATCATACCCTCCAGAGTCCAGATAATCCTATTTTTTCCATCTAAAGCAATATGGTCCCCTCACAATTCTTTTACAAAACATCTAGCTAAGTGGCAGTCAGTGTATGTACTCTGTAGTTTCAGCAAAGCAATGCCATGCTAATGATGAAAGGCTAGACATTTAACTTCTAAACTTTTGCACCCTTTTAAAGTCCAAATAATATTTAAATTCTAAACATAATTATGCACACTTCATGCAAGGTTACTCACCTTTGGCATTCTTTATGAAAAATAAATGGGCCTTTTTGTCAGCATTGAAATCCCCAAACGCTGCTAGAGCTCCTGAATTGTTTCCTCCGAGTCCGACCAGGGCCGAAACTAAAGCGTTAATTGGGGGGGGGGGGTGCATATTCATATATTCGCGTTCTGCCCGACGAATTTCTTTTGAAATCAACGGTAATGACAACTGATTTCAAAAGAAATTCGTCGGGCAGAACGTGAATATATGAATATACACCCCCCCCCCAATTAAAGCTTTAGTTTCGGCCCTGAGTCCGACACTGCTTGTCACATCTTTTAAGGATGAAAATACTCTCCCGACAAACCCAAAATATATCAAAATTTGCAAAAATACTTTAAAATTGGCATAAACATCCATTGAACCAAAATATTTATTATAATTAACGTCTTCGACGTCGGCTCATTTAACCGGAATACAAAGTCTCCGATTTCTCACCGATTACTAGGCAGCCAACGAGCGAGGCAGCTACGAACAGCCAATATATAATAGAGTGTTTTGTAAGCATGTTCTGTTCTATGCCAATTTTTAATTCCCAGGGGATTCAAGCCAATCGAACCTGACCTATTCCAACCAATAAAAATCTTCGTACCTTTATCTCGTCCAATCAAAATCATATATTCGTGACGTTATGTTATGTATTCACGTGCGAGGCGAATTCAAAGATTCAGGTTTAATCAGGCGCCCCAGAGTCCTTCTCAAATCAGTTTGTCTTGGGCGCTGAGATGTGTGGATAAAAATCTGAATTATGAAGAAGACCTTAGCCGAAAATTTTCTACATCGAAAGCAAAGCAAACATGCTTTCTTCGGCGGCTTTTAGGAAGCTACCAGGTTTGTAATCACGTTGATATTGTTTGATATGAAACAGCAAAGTTTGCGACATAGTTCAAGCGACACAGTGCGTTTGGTTCTGCACTGAACCGGTTCGAACCACTTTTAAGTCGCTTTCGTCTTCGAATTTCCCGTGTATTTTTACTTGAATTCGCTCAAACATTCTTTGTTACCACTCCTAACTTGCTCACTGTTGGATTTTGTCGATTTTTAGGTAGAAATTGGCTCAAGAAATTCAATGGTCAAAAATCTTGAAGTGAATCGCATACATTGGTTACACGTGTGGAGGTATGTGCACTGTCTTGAAGTGCTTCTATTTGTCGTTTTGAATGCTTTTCTCGTTTATTTGTACCTGTAGTAAAGTGTCGAGTGTGGTCTTGTGATGTTTTTATATCATTGTGGTGTAATTTTTGTGAATTTGAGTTTGCAAAGCGAATTATGAACCAACATACTTTGCAAATTCAAATTCAAATTAGCCGCGAATTTCATTACGGAACTTTAAGTATTCCCATAGGTATACAGAGAACCGATCGTGACTAAGTACAGAGTACAGGATGAGTAAAAAAACTGATACTATTGAAATTCAAACTAGCAGCATTGCATTCTTGCAATTTTACAGACGTTGATCTAAAACAAAATCTAATTCCCAGAGGAAGTTAAAATGCATAATTTTAACCATGCAAGAATTGTCAGAAACAAGACAAAGTCAGAAACAAGACAAAGTCAGAAACAAGAGCGAGCTGGCATCACTAGTTGAATTGGTTTACGTACTCTGTACTAAATCACGATCTGTTCTCTGTATTCCCTTTGGGAATACACCGTAATGAAGTTCGCAGCTAATTTGAATTTGAAAGAGCATCAGTTTTTTTTTACTCACCTTGTACAATGGGACCATTACCGTTTTAGACAAACTTTTGAATTAGGAATATTCATTAGCACAGGTGGAAAGGGCATCCAAAATCTGGAAAAAAAGTTTGGTTGCAAAGCATTGTAAAATGTGGAAAGTATATGTAGTCCTGTGAAGTTTGCAAATTTTGTATACTTTTGTATTATGGGTGGAAAAGTGTAATCAGATTTCGAAATGTGATTACACTTTTCCGCGCCTAATACAAAAGTATACAAAATTTGCGAACTTCACTGGGCATTTTCCACGTTTAAAATGTTTTGCAACCAAACTTCACAATTTTACTAAATTTAGGATGCTCTTTTCAACTGTGCTAATGAATATTCCTAATTAAAAAGTTTATCTGAAAGAGAATGGTCCATTAGGCGGTTTAAAATGTAATTAACCATCTTCAGTCCTAAGGCCTTCCCTGGAAGCCTTGAAGTAATTTTTTGTCCCGTATTTCTCGCATGGTTGCATCACTGAGCAGAAATTGTACGTTAAAGTTTGTACCAACTTAAACTAATTAAACCGCTCAGTCTTTGACGTTAAACAAATTTACAATTTTTTTGTCCAATCTATTTGTAGAAATAATACGGGGAAGCACACCAAGTTGCGTTCGTACTTCAAATGTCAAAAGTCAAACCGGCCCTAAAGTTCTACCACATATTTGTCCTAGACGTTGAGATGTGTCCATTTACAGCCGAACTTATCAAGCAGATCTGAGCCGAATCTTTTCTACATCGAAAGCAAAGCGAACTTGCTTTCTTGACGGCTTTTCAGAAGCTACCAGGTTTGTACTTATCTTGACAATTTGTATTAAACTACAAAACGTATTTGACTTTTGCACCGAACCGGTTCAAAACGCTTTTAGACGCCTTCGTTTTCGAGTTCCACGCGTGTTTTATTACGATAACACCTTTGTTAACACTCTTAACCTCTGCTAATTGTTGGATGTTGTCGAATTTTAGGTAGAAATCAGTGGCTCAGGAAGTTTGGTCAGAATGTATGAAGTCGTGTGCCTGGATTACATCAGAGGTAAGTTGGTATTGAAGTTAAAAAAAGGGCATAGGTCCATCAACGCGAGCTATGTTAGCGTGTCAGGGGGGTCTGCTCCATAGGCGTTAAGTATGGAGGGGGGAATGGGCTCAACCCCCCACAGAACGAGATGCAAAAAAGACAACTTTTATACATAGTGAGCTTATTTTATTAATAAATTGTATTATCTCAGAAGGCTGGAAATGCGATTTCAAAGCTCCTAATTTCAAAAATTTCCGGGGGCATGCAACCCCCGCCCCCTAGAAGTTCCTAATTTTAAAGGCCCCCAGGCAAAACCAAAACTCTACGCCCATGGTCTGCTCCCCAGGAAAATTTTGACTGAATTCTAGAACCGGGTGAGGCATGTATTTTCGAGAAATCTAGTTGCTTAAAATGTAAATTTGCTCTCGCTAAAAGGTCACTGAAAATCGTCAGCGTTGATTTTGTAAAGTTTTCCAAACTCCAAGATGTCTTTTTAGTAGCTCAAAATCCGCTTATCTGAAAACCTTTACATCGGATTAAATGACTACAATCACTAATTCTCTTGCTGGATCTAATTACAGAATAAAAAGAATCGAAGAACATGGCCGCAACATTCCATACAGCCAAAAGTAGTCCTAGCAGTCAATCCAATGAGAGACCCCCGTTTGCATCACAGCCAGTCAAAGACAGATCGACAATCAGATCGCAAATAAGAATTTTCAAATCTTTAACCGGACATGTCCAACCACCAAGTGCTCATCCAGAGTTGACCATGCTACGCGAGTGGAATAACTTAAAAACTTCGAGAAGATCAGTTGAGAAACCCCTTGGTCGTCGAAAGCATAGTAAAATTGCTTTTTTGACAGCGCGTGTGGAGCAGATTCAGGTATATTATATATTATCTTTTTGTTGAAAAACCGATGTTTAAGTAACTATATTTTCTTCAAATTTCATACGCCATTTTGTGTTATTTTCCTCTTCCCAGGGCCCTCGGAGGTGGGAGGGGCATTTGCACCCATCGTGAATAAAAAAGTAACCCATTCGCGTATTTATCAATTACCAAACCCCAGCATTTCATGAATTTTTGCTGACTCTGGGAATTGCCATTTGGGCCTCCTCGAAGCGCTATCGCATCAATTATAGAAAACATAGAAATATAAGCCAGAGTTTTTGTTTAAAAAAGCTCGAAAGATGCTGATTTAGGCAATTTTAATATCTTAATTGTTTATTTAATTATTTATTTCTTTGGGTGTAGAAATGAAATAATTCCCAAATTCGTTAACTTTTAGATGTTGTGGGGATATGTGAAGTGGATGTTTAAATGTTTATCGATATGGATTATTATATGGATTATTATATGGATTATTATATGGTGATTATTATATGGTGATTATTATATGGATTATTATGGATTATCATGGGATTTAAACAAGGGATTTATACAAGGGATTAAAGTCGAAGCGTCATCACAAGTAAGAAGACGTCGTAAGGTTAGAGTAGTCCTGGTGGTCGCAAATGCGCATGTCTAAGTTCACTTCGTATATGAAATATTTTCGTCTGCGTAACAAGTGCCCCCTCTCTGGCAGTAAATTTCACTGGGTCCCTGGTCCCCCGCATGAAAAAAGGGAGAAGTGCTTTACTGTCGGTGTGGTGGTCATTGAACTAGAGTAATGTTGTTCTGGTTCGGCTACGGTCTTGTCAGATTAACGTATTGCTTAGTTCTGGAAAAAAATTCGGAAAGTTCATCGTTGGTTCAGTGCATGCAAATAGTAATGTTCTAAGGGCTTACGCATGAGTCTTTAGAGCAAGTAGGAGATCACCAGGAAACAAATTACTGTTATTTTATATGTAGATATACATTATATTAATGTACTAATTAGTACATTGATATAAGTATTATGTGTTTGTCAATTTGGGGGGTTGCCCTTCCTTTCGCTAGGTCGCGTGATATGCAATTCGATTGTGAATATAATTAATAATAATGAACGTAATAATAATGAACATATTGAACATATCGATGTGGTGTGATACACAGATCGACATAATTTCATATCTAATTATTAATTTGTTATCATTCAGTCTAAAATTAGGTTGATATTTGGGGGTCCCCTTAATAAGACGAGTGATATGCAAATTATTATTAAAGACATTTTACACAACATGCAAGTAGGAAAATTTGACGTCATATTCGTCGAATTTTTGTTTCATATAAAAAAGCATTTTAACTCATTTCATTTTCGAGAAAAACGCACATGTTTAAAATTTGACATCATATCTGTCAAAGTATTTATTATGAAATTTCAAAATTAACGCGTTCTCACATTTACCAAAAGTACATAAAAAACACGAAAATTTGGCACCATCTACGTCAAATTCTAATTTCAAACATTCTAAAATTATCAGGTACACCCATGATACATATACTCGACCCAAAAGGGTCATTCATAATATATCACAATTGCGGAATTGAGCGTAATTAGCGTGAGGTTTTAAAGAAGATTTAAGAAGTATCAACGTACATTGTAGTGAGGCGCTTGGTAGTCTCCCTTGTAATCTTCAGTGTAATAGATAAATGTCAAATGAATAAAATTGAATTACTTAATTGTGTGTTTTGTTATTATTACATGTAACAAACATCGTTCTCTTCAAAGCTTCTGTCTTCTTCATGTAGTTAAATATTGTAATATACTTCATATTAATTAAAACAACTCATTGCATCGCGGTTGTCAGTTCTTTCTTTACATATTGTAAATAGGTATATGATTGTTTTTAAATAAAAGTCAGAGATTGTTGTTTGTGCAGCATTTCTTCTAACATAGAGTGCCTGTTGACAAATTTCTCAAGAGAAAACTTTGAGAAATTTGAAACATTAAATTCTTGAACTAACGAAACTCCAGAATTGATTTCTTTCAGATGCTGGGGAAAGATATCGAAAGTTTTAAATCAAGTAGTTAAATTTCAAGATCTTTTTTTAAAATTGTGTAAATAATTTATAAATACACCATATTTGGCTAAGCAATCGAGTTCCTGAATAGCAATGCCTCAAATTATATTGTGCAGTCTTAGCTACAATAGTACAGAATTGTTATAAAATTGCACAAATATACAATTTGTATTGTCTATTGTGAAATATCTTAATTTACTTATAGAAAGTTCATTGAATAATAAAAGTAGTTTCTTAGTTTGGTGGTATTCTTTAGGAATATATTTACTTGTACCATTAAATAATAGCGATTAACTCGGGAAGCTTTCCCGTTAAACCATCCATTCCTCTTGACTAAAAGTTTTCTAGAAATTGTCTTTCAATTGCTCAAAGATAAGAAACTCAGGTCTTAGTATAACTACCATTTAGTTGGGAGATTTTTTAAACATTGTAAATACTGCTTAAATATAGAAGTGTAAATAGGTAACTAAAAACCAAATTGTACTTCACCCAGCTTTAACGCTTCATGTTGGTGTAAATAGTGGTAAAATATCTAGAAACAAATGGAATAAACTACGTTTTTGGCCAAGCGTGTTCTTTTAAAGATTTAATGGATATTAATGTAGTGTAAACTATATCATATACATGTGGCTTATTTTAATACGAAGCGATTAACTTTAGGGAACGATCCACTTATGATAAATAGCCCCCCCCCCCTTAAGACGCGTAGTATGCAAATTATTATTAAAGACATTGCACACACAACATATACAAGTAGGAAAATTTGGCATCATAAGTGTCGAATGTTTTGTTTCATGTAAAAAACCAATGCATTTTAACATTCATTTTTGAGAAAAAAGTCGTAAGCAGTACAATTCGGCATCATATTTGTCGAATTTTCGGTTTCATGTAAAAAATGCATATTAACATGTTAAAAATTAAACATCATATTTGTCCAATTATTATTTCAGAGATTTCGGAAAGTAAACGTTGTAGCCTGCATTTACCAGAAAAGGTCCATAAAATACACGAGAATTTGGCACCATATGTGTCAAATTCTAATTTAAAACATTCTGAAATGGTCAAATACATACATGATACATATACTCGGCCCGAAACAGGGTATTCGTAATATCACAGTTGCGGAATTAAGTGCGAGGTTTTAAAGAAGATTTCAGAACCGACGTACATTGTAACGAGGCGCTTAACAATGTCTCTTGCAACTTCAGTGTAATAGATAAATGTAAAATGAATAAAATTGAGTTACTTATATCATATGTTTTGATTATTATATTTTACAAACATCTTTCTCCTGTAAGCATGTCGTATTTCATATGGTTATATATTGTAATACATTATGTTAAAATAACTGCTTGTTTGCATTACGGTTGCTAATTCTTTCTTTAAATATTGTAAATAGGTGTATAATTGTTTTTGAAATAAAACTCGGAAGTCAGAAATTGTTGTTTGTGCAGCATTTCTTTTAACATAGAGTGCATGTTGACAAGTTTCTCAAAGAAAACAATGAGAGACTTGAAATATTAAATTCCTGAACTAACCAAACTCCAGAATTCATTTTTTTCAGATGCTAGAGTGGTAAAGCTTACGAAAATTGTGAATTAAGAGTTTCAGTTAAGAGAGTAAATTTCAGGTTTTTTTTTCAAATGGTTAATAATTTGTAAATATACCATAGCAATCAAGTTCCTGAATAGCAATGCTTCATTGTACAAGCACCATAGCACAGAATTGGTGTTAAATTGCACAAATTTAAACATTGTAAATACTGCTTAAATATAAAAGTAAATAGCTAACTTGAGTTAAGATTCATGATGCTCCAAAAATCAAGTTGTACTTCACCCAGCTTTAACGCTTTATGTTGGTGTAAATAGTACTAAAATATCTAGAAACAAATGGAATAAACCGCCTTTTTTGTCCAAGCGTGTTCTTTTATAGATTTAATGGAAATTAATGTAGTGTAAACTATATCATATACATGTGGCTTATTTCACTACGAAGCGATTAACTTTAGGGAACGATCCACTTATGATAAATAGCCCCCCCCCCCCTTAAGACGCGTAGTATGTAAATTATTATTAAAGACATTGCACACACAACATATACAAGTAGGAAAATTTGGCATCATAAGTGTCGAATGTTTTGTTTCGTGTAAAAAACCAATGCATTTTAACATTCATTTTTATTGAGAAAAAAGTCGTAAGCAGTACAATTCGGCATCATATTTGTCGAATTTTCGGTTTCATGTAAAAAAATGCATATTAACATGTTAAAAATTGGACATCATATTTGTCCAATTATTATTTCAGAGATTTCGGAAAGTAAACGTTGTAGCCTGCATTTACCAGAAAAGGTCCATAAAATACACGAGAATTTGGCACCATATTTGTCAAATTCTAATTTAAAACATTTTGAAATGATCAAATACATACACGATACATATACTCGGCCCGAAACAGGGTATTCGTAATATCACAGTTGCAGAATTGAGTGCGAGGTTTTAAAGATTTAAGAACCGATGTACACTGTAACGAGGCGCTTGGCAGTGTCTCTTGCAACTTCAGTGTAATAGATAAATGTAAAATGAATAAAATTGAATTACTTACATCGTGTGTTTTGATAATTATATTTTATAAACATCTTTCTCCTGTAAGCATGCCGTATTCCATACAATTGAATATTGTAATACAATTTATTTTAAAGTAACTGCTTGTTTGCATTATGGTTGTCAATTCTTTCCTTATATATTGTAAATAGGTATATAATTGCATTTAAAATTAAAGCCGTAAGTCATAAATTGTTGTTTGTGCAGCATTTTTTTAACATAGAGTGCATGTTGACAAGTTTTTAGAGAGAAATCATTGAGAAACTTGATACATTAAATTCGTGAACTAACCAAACTTTAGAATTCATTTTTTCAGATGCAAGAGTGGTAAAGCTAACAAAAAGTCTGAATTAAGAGTTTCAGTTAAGAAAGCAAACTAAAGATCTTTTTTCAAATTGTTTATAATTTGTAAATATACCATAGCAGTCAAGTTCCTGAATAGGAATACTTCATCGTAAGCACCATAGTACAGAATTGGTTTCAAATTGCACAAATTTAAACATTGTAAATACTGCTTAAATATAGAAGTAAATAGGTAACTTGATAAGATTCATGATGTTCAAAAAATCAAGTTGTACTTCACCCAGCTTTAACGCTTTATGTTGGTGTAAATAATGGTAAAATATCTAGAAACAAATGGAATAAACCACCTTTCTTGTCAAAGCGTGTTCTATTATAGATTTCATGGAGGTTAATGTAGTGTAAACTATATCATATACCTGTGGCTTATTTCACTACGAAGCGATTAACTTTCGGAAACGATTCGCATATGATAATTAGTATCCCCATAAGGCGCGTAATATGCAAATTATTAGAAACACACTTCACATACACGTATACAAGTAGGAAAATTCGGCATCACATATTTGTCGAATTTTTAGTTTCATATAAAAAAATGCATGTTAAGATATTTCATATAAGACAAAATGCATAACATGTTAAAAATTTGACATCATATTTGTCACATCATTATTTTAGAGTTTTCAAAAGTAAACGTTCTCGCGTGCATTTACCTAAAAAAGGTACATGAAATACACGAGAATTTGGCACCATATTTGTCGAATTTTAATTTCAAACACTCTAAAATGATCGAATATATACGTACATGATACATATACTCGGCCCGAAACAGAGTATTCGTAATATCACAGTTGCGAAATTGAGTGCGAGATTTTAAAGATTTAAGAACCGATGTACATTGTAACGGGGCGCTTGCCATCGTCTCTTGCAACTTCAGTGTAATAGATAAATGTCAAATGAATAAAATCTGTAAGCATGCTGTGCATTCCATATAGTTTTGAATATAGTAATACATTTCATGTTAAAATAACTGCTTGTTTGCATTACGGTTGTCAGTTCTTTCTTTATATATTGTAAATAGGTATATAATTGTATTTAAATAAAAGTCAGAAGTCGGAAATTGTTGTTTATGTGGCATTTTTTTTTACCATAGAGTGCATGTTGACAAGTTTCTCAAGAGAAATCTGAGAAACTTGAAATATTAAATTCCTGAACTAACCAAAATCCAGAATTCATTTCTTTCAGATGCTAGAGTGGTAAAGCTAACGAAAATTCTGAATTAAGAGTTTCAGTTAAGAGTAAATTTCAAGATCTTTTTTTAAAATTGTAAATATACCATAGCACCAAGTTCCTGAATAGCAATGCTTCATTGTACAAGCACCATAATACAGAATTGATGTTAATTTGCACAAATATACAATTTGTATTGTTTATTGTGAAATACCTTTATTTACTTAACCAAATTGTACTTCGCCCAGCTTTAACGCTGTATGTTGGTGTAAATAGTGGTAAAATATTTTGAAACAAATCAAATAAACGACTTTTTTATCCAAGTGTTTTCTTCAATAGATTTTTAAAAATTAATGTGGTGTAAAGTATATCATATACATGGGGCTTGTTTCCCGATGAAGCAATTCACTTTCGGGAACGATGCACAGTAAAATGATAACTGTTGATATTTTTTTAAAGATCTGTTTCAGATTCCAAGTGTCATATTTTAGAAGCGCAGATAACAGTTGGATGGCAAGCAACGTTTGAGATGTCTTCACTTCATTTTTTTAAATTTGTAAATGAATATTTATTATAAATATATTAAACAAACAATTTATCAAGTTGAAAATATTGTAATTTTGCTGACAAAATCAAAATTCGAAATACAATAAAAATAGTTAACATTATACCTATTTTTGTTGTAATATAGATATTATTTTAAATTAGAACAATTAAAAGTAGAGAAAATTTGTATTCTTGTTTCCTGGTCTTTTTTATATGTTTTTAGTATGTTTGTAATACACTTGGCAGGTGTGTATCCTTTAACATTAGAGTTAAATTCTTTAAATCATATTTTTTTAGATGGTTCTACACAGCAGAAGTTGAAGAAAATTATGTTTCAAGTTGCACTTGGTAAATTTTTGAATAATTGTTTAAACAGTTTGACTGATATCTTGTTCTTTTCTTTTAATACAGATTGACGAACCTTGAGAATAAGAGCTTTCATCTTGCATTTGGCATGAACTGCTGAAGATGGGCTTGGATTTAAAGAATTAGCTATAGTACGTATTTATCAAAGAATGTATAGTTACGTTTGGTCATTGATGTCTACAGGAATGTTAGACCTTGTAATGCAACGTCTATGATATAAACGGGACAACATTCAACAACAAATCGCGTGTTGTGTATAGTAAACAAAATTTGTGCAATTTGAAGTCTCGTTTATGCAGCGACTTGTTGTTTTTAAGTTGTTCCCTAATCATAATATCGCTATAGGTTTTTGTAGTTTACTTACCCTGTCTAAAGTTCACGACATATTGTTTTTTATTTCACACAGAACGAATGCCTGCATGGTACTTCAAGAACTGAGTCTATCCTGTGCCAACTGTACGTCAAGCATTTGGCTTCGTGCTCTACAAAGATTATAGTTTTTTCAACTATCCAGGACGTAAATGTTTAACACGAAGAGATGGTTGATATGTCAACCTGTTATTCGTTATAGTTATTACTGGTCTCTTATAATACTATGTGTAATACACCGACGAACTGGAAGGTAGAACATTGTAAAAAAAAGTTCAAGAGTTGCAAGAAACACCTTGTAAAAAACACATTGTGAAAGGAACGTGTTGCGAAGGAGCGTTCAGTGTAAAAGGACATTGTAAAAGAACATTCAGTATAAAAGTATACTCAGTCTCTGCTCTCTTGCTTATAAATTCTATGTGTAATATACGGTAGATTGGAAGATAGAAAGTTCTAAAAAATTTGTAAGAAACGTTGTAAAAACACGTTGAAATAACATCTATAGTAATCGGATGTTCAATTTAAACGGACGTTCAATCTAAAAAGGGCGTTCACTCTAAATTAAAGGAGAGAAGCGAAAAAAGAGGTTCAGTCTGAAACTTAGGTCGTTCAGTTTGAAGCTTAGGACGTCCTGTCCAGGTTACGACTGTTTCTGTTTAGTTTACGACCGTTCAGTCTAGTTTCTACGACCGTTCAGTCTAGTTTCTACGACCGTTCAGTCTAGTTTCTACGACCGTTCAGTCTAGTTTATACGACCGTTCAGTCTAGTTTATACGACCGTTCAGTCTAGTTTACGACCGTTCAGTCTAGTTTACGACCGTTCAGTCTAGTTTACGACCGTTCAGTCCACTTTACAACGTTCAGTCCAATTAAAGGACGTTAAATCTTAAAAGGACATTTAGTCTGAAAGAACGTTGCAAAAAAGTAAGAAACGTAAAATGAACGTTACATTTATAGTGATCTTGATAAATATATACAGAAGTAGCCAGAAATGGTCAAAAAGAAAGGTAAGCGTTTCGCTTTAAAAGACGAATAAGTAGTCTAAAGAAAAAAAAATCAAAGCAAAAAAAATGGTTAATTAAAGTCACTTTACATTCCGGCTCTCTGTAACATGAATGAGTAGTGGCCTTTGCTGTGAATTACCAGCTCGTTCCGTTTGAATCTTCGTTAAGTCTATTGCAAAAATTGTGCCTTAAGTAAAGTAACAATCGCTTAAAGTCAATAATTTACATCGCATACCCAACTATGAATGTGTCAGGCAATAGTACAGGTTTTAGTGTGAATTACCATTTGCGCTGGTTCAAATCTCAATCGTGAAAGTCTTTCGAACAAATATTGGCTGAAAATAAACAAACAAAATTGCCTAAAGTCAACAATTTACATTTCAGGTTCAGGCATGAACATTGGTTTAGTGATACAGACATTGCTGTAGACTACCAGTTACTCTGGTTCAAATCTCGGTGAAATCTTTTGAGAAAGTTTGGCTAAAAATAAAGAAAAATACTGGTTAAAATTAATTGCATCTCGGGTTTGGGTCCGTTTTGCAAAAAAATGCCTTAAAATAAAGAAAAAACTTGGTTAATTATGATTATCTCCAGCTTCGCCATGGATGAGTAACCGAGTGGTGCAGGAAGTTCTGTAAACTACCAGTTACTCTGGTTCAAATCTCGGTGAAGTCCTTTCCAAATAAATGTTTTAAAATAAAGAAAAAGTTGGTTAAAATTAATAATTTGCGTCTCCAACTCTGGCATGAATAAGTAGCCGAGTGGTGTACAGGCTTTGTTATGAATTACCAGTTACTCTGGTTGAAATATTTTGCAAAAAAGTGGCTTAAAATAAAGAAAAAAATTGGTTAATATTATTTACATCTCCGGTTGTGACGTAATCGAGTAGCCGAGTGGGCCTTGGTGTGAACTAACAGTTGCTTAGGTTCAAATATTGTTGACGTTTTTTTGCAAAAATTTTAGCTTAAAATAAAGAAAAAAATGGCTAAAGTTAATGAGTTACATCTCCGGTTCTGACATGGACGGGTGGTCTAGTGGTACATATACTTTAGTGTAAACGGTTCGTTGCTCTGCTTGAAGTCTCGTTGAGGTCTGTTACAGAAATTTTGGCTTGAAAATATATAAGAAAATACAAATTGGTTAAAATCTATAATTTATATTTTACGTTCAGGAATGAAAGAGTGCCTGGTCTAAGTGGTACAGTCTTTAATGTGAAATACCAGTTGTTCTGTTTCAATTCTCGTCTTTCAAAAAATTTGGCTTAAAATAAATAAGAAATTGGTTTTCAAGCAGCAGACCACGCTACACTATATGACTCGACAAGCTGGCGAAAGTCATTTGAATTTTTTAAATATACATCCTACTTTAATTACAGCAGTAAAATCTACAAGATTTGACTAACAAAATAGCTAAACCATAAATCTTTAAAAATGTATAGTATAAAAGTTTAACCTGATCTAGATAGTTATAATGGGTTCGTCAGGTAAATTTTTGAAAATCCGATGTTCAAGAAATTTAATAACCATTGATTTAGAAAGACTGCATCTAAAACAATTAAACATACATGTTATGGGGAGCATATGGCCGACAATGTTTGTGACATCTATGAAAACCATCTGAGTTGCGTGGCCGGCCTTGATTACAAGTTACAGTACGTTTAGGTGCGTCACTAGGTTTAAAAATGTAGTACCTCTCCACATAAACATGCAAAGCCGTCCGTCTTCATAACCAACCTCGCCTCAAGGCTTGCGCGTTGGCCGATCTCAAGTTGAATCTTTCGTTGTCAAGTGTTTATAGGATGTGGTTCTGTCACAAAGTACTACTGGCCCAAAAAATACTAAGTTTTCGTAGCTTTTATTTATCTCAACAGAATGTTGCTCAAAACCCTTTCAATCAAACTCAATTTTTTCGTGATCTCTTTCCTAAAATCTCATCGTTCAAAAGTCTCTAATACGTCACAATACTTCTTTACAGTTCTAATACCACATTTTTACAAACTTTTTCAAGTAGCGAAGTGCGCACTCCGTTATGTATTTGCGCGACGAACCCCCTTTTTTTCATGTGAGGGACTGGTTGATATTGAATCTTCATACGTACAAAAAGCTTGGCAAATTATGAAAAGGCAGAGTATATCTAATTCGTAACGAGTCTCTAAATTCTTGAGTAGTAGGAGAGGGCGGGTTTGAGGCCATTTTTTCTAAATTCTTTCAAAATTTTTCCCAGTAATTTTCTTTTCTGGGACAAATTTTTTTGTCAAAAAATATTTCTTAAAAAAATGAGGAGAAATGTTTTTCATTTGAAAAAAAATATAAAAAATTTTAAAAAATAACATATAATGAATAACCAATGTCATTCAAACTTTCAATTCCAAGACCTTTAATCAACAACCCAAACATTTCAAAAATTTGGATTACAGCAAACGACGACGGACCACTATTTTTAGAGACTCAAAAATGCTTTTCTTACGGAGTACGAAAAGATGAAAAAATTAACTCACTATCAATGTCCTTAATTCTCGACGAATCAACAAAACAAAAAATACAAGAATTTATCATAGTAACCAACATTGAATCATCAAACATTTTTTACGGAAAAAGCCAAGATACTATCTACGTCAAACTCACACCCGACACAACCTTTTACGACATAGATGACAACGAAGTAAATCCACTAAAATTTGAAAACAAAAAATTCATCACAAACGCAATTCTCAAATTAGAATCAATCACCCAATCCAACGACAAAAACAATCTTCAAATCAAACCCCACGACGCAGTCGTCAAAGAACCAGAAAAAAGAAAGCACTTTCGAAAAGTGGTTAATAAATTATTATTAAAAATATTATTGAAAATTTTACAAACTTATGAATAAAATTTTTTTTAAATATTTTGAAAAAATTTTTCGTAAAGAAATAAATAATAAGAGTTTGTCATATGAATATGAATATATGGCTGACAGTGATATAAATATGACTAATCGCAGAATTTTTAATCTTCCCAATCCGGAGTTAAACAGGGAGCCTGTTACAAAAAAATATGCCGACACTCACTACTCTGGTGGTCGTGGTGGAGCGAAGAGGGACAAAGGAGATACGGACCCGCAGGGACCTCAAGGACCTGCAGGACCTCAAGGACCAACAGGACCTCAAGGTTCTAAAGGAGATACGGGTTCACAAGGATTAAAAGGAGACAAAGGACAACAAGGTTTAAAGGGTGACAAAGGAGATACTGGACCGCGAGGACCAAAAAAAAACAAAGGAGATCAAGGACAACAAGTCCAAAGGGTGACAAAGGAGATACTGGATCGATACGACCACAAGAACCCAAGGGAGACATAGGTAACACAGGCTCGGGTGGACTGTCTGACACTGGTTTTACCATGCAGGGCAACATAAACATAGCCAAACACAAAATTATCAAGTGAACTTACCAGATCCAACACGACCTACCGAACCAGTAACCAAAAAATATGTTCACGCTAATTTTAACAGAGGTTTAACGGCCGATGGTTTCACCATGCAAGATTATGTCAGTATGGGAAGTCATGAGATAGTCGACCTCACACCAAACCTCTCAACAGGAATGGTTGCAGTGTCAAAAAATTTTACGGACGGAAGATATGTTAAAAAAGATCAGGACATTAATTTAAATAACCACAATGTTTATAACCTATCAACACCAACCAATAATAACGCCGCTACCGCCAAAAATATGTTGATGATAAAAATTGTGTTTTTAAAGATGGCTCGACCACCACCACATAGGTCTTAGACCCGATGGCTTTTATGACGACATTACTTTTAGTGCCAGTGAGTTTTGCCAAGACATGACCTCTGCAAGCAATGGAAATGCAATAGTTAATAAAAACATATTGGAAACGGGTCACTTAATAACCTTAAACAGCATTACACCGTCGTATGCACGCATGTTGAGCGGCGGAGTTACCGCTGGAGCGCATATTGTAGAAGAAAGGTGTTCTGAATAACATTCCTAATATTTTAAAATATTAGGAATGTTTTACCATAATGAATATGATTAAAAATTCTGTTATTGAATATGTTAACATAATTATTGCAAAACAAAATGTTAGACAAAATGTTATTATCATTAACATTTTTTCTCTTTGAGTTAACATAATATATTTTTATTTTTTAACATTTAAATGTTAAAAAATTTTTTAATCAATAACTATCTTGTGTTCATATGGTCTTCGTAAATTTATTTCCAACCGTGCGTAGTCGTTATTTTTTAAAGTTTTTATTATTTTTTCTTTTTTGTTAAGGTGGCTCGATAGTCTAACTTATATAGCACATTATACTTCTTTCGCCATAGAATCTTTTATGGTGCGCGTGTAAAGCTTAGTTTAGGTCATTGCATAGCTCTACTGGTTATAGTCTTTTACTCGATGCTTTATTTAAAAGACTGCCATGCTATTTACATACGCTTGTGGACCCCCGATTCCATGCAGTCATCCGGGTTAGTCCGCTAAGCCACGTGACTGAATAATATTAACTGTTTAAACACTACATCCCTCCCCAAATTTACTAAAAGGAAAGTCAGTTCGATGTTAGACTAATTCTTAGTTAAAGATAAGTTACAGTCGCTTCTGCGCATCCAATCTGCTCATAACAAATGTGGACCACATTGTCCAAATTTTGCGTTTTTAAAAACTTTTTTGAATTGAAACGCTCGTTTATATTCCTCTAGGAGCATAGCAAACCCAAAAAGTGTCAGATATTCAGTTAGTCTAATCAAATTTTACAAATATAGCAGCTCAAAATGTAAACAAAGCGTTTGTTTACATTAGCGACTGTAACCTACCTTTAAGTGTTCGGTGATAAAAAGTCTGAACAAAACACGACAAATAATTGCCGTGCAATATGTTATTCAGCTTTAACGCAACATCAAAAATAAATGTTCTAATTACGAATAAGAGCAAGAGTGTCTATCGAATAAATGTTTTAACCGTTCATAGCTTCACCACTGGAACTGTGCTCCATATCTATTAGGACGTCTTCTTTCTCGTCGCGGGTAACGGGGTAACTCGGGTGCTTCGTTCACTGCTCCCTCAGGTCGACACACAGGAATGTCACTATCCTCGTCATCACTCGTCTCTGGAATTTCGATCGACGCTTTCTTGAAAAACGACGAATTCCGGGTTACTGTGCCACTTTTATTTCTCGCCGTCACCATTGATCCTTTCTTTGCAATAACAACATATGGTTCAGGTCGGTATGGAGTATCTCGCTTTCTCTTCGTGTCGTCACGCCTTACTAATACAGTGTCACCTTCTTTGATTTCGGATGGACGAACATACGCCTTCGCGTCAGCATATGTCTTCATTTTCTTCTTTGCCCTGCGGTCATTTTCTTCAAGTGTTGATGCTTGTTGGCCTTCGTTAAACTCCGGTAACTTGGTCTTTATTGCTCGATTGAAGAGTGCAGTCGCCGGGGGAATTCTTGTTGTTGTATGAGGAGTTGCTCTGAAATTTCTAAGGAACCGATACATTTCCTGTTTCCAACTTTTTCGCTCAAGATTCGCGGTTTTGATCACCTTCTTCACCGTTCTCACGAATCGTTCGACTTCCCCATTTGCTCTTGGCCACCGAGGGGTTACTTTACGGTGTTGGAAACCAAGAGTCTGGGCAAAGGATTTGAATGCACTGCTGTTGAAGGGCGGACCGTTGTCCGTCTTTACCACGTCTGGTATGCCAAATTCTGAAAAACTTTATCAACTTTTGGAATAACAGTATTTGCTGACGTCGATTTGACCGTTTCGACCACAGGATACCTTGAGTAGTCATCCGTGATCATCAAAAGGTACTCGCTGTTTGGAAGCTCGGCGAAGTCCATGCTAACTTCTGACCACGGAGCTTTTGGGAGCGGAGACATCAATAGTGGTTCACGTTTAGCCTCAGGCGTTGAGACCAAACACGCCCAGCATGACTGGACTTTCTTCTCCACCATCTGGTCAATGCCGAGGAACCAAACTTTCTTACGCAAAAGTGCTTTGGTTTTGACGACCCCTTGATGACCTTCGTGTGCCAGGTTTACCACGCGTTGTTGGAGCTTGCTGGGCACGGCTACTCTCGTTCCGCGAAGGACTACTTGGGGGTTTACACCGACGGTCAGTTCATTTTTCAATTTTTCCCAGGCAGCAAAAACTGCTGTGTCTACGCCTGACTGCTGAGATCCTTCATACCAGTTGCCTGTTTCGATTGCTTTGGATACAGCTTGTAACGTCGCATCTGCTTTGGTAGCTTCTTCGATTTCTGCAACTGTCATCGCTTTGGGCGTTGATGTGGAGACGATGTAATTGACATATTCTTCGGCGATTTTTTGTTCTCGGCTGGCGGCGGTGATCTGTTTGGAAGGGTGACGTGATAAGTAGTCTGCCGGGTTTCCGTCGCCTTTCCGATAACGCACTGTAAGTTGATACGGCTGTAACCTGAGAGCCCATCTCTCAATTCGTGGCGGGGGTTTCGAGCTCGGATTACCGAAAATGGATACTAGCGGCTTGTGATCCGTGTAGACGGTTATGGGTTTGCCATAAATGTACAGATGCAGGTGCTCGCAGGCCCAAACGATACCGAAAGCTTCTCGCTCAGTCTGGCTATAGCGTTGTTCTGTCTCGGTCAAGGAACGACTGGCATAGGTGACGATGTGGGAAGTTCCGGTTTCTTGACCTTTCTGCGAGAGAATGGCTGCTAACCCAACAGGGCTGGCATCGACCGACAACTCGGTGTCTTTAACTGGATCGAAGTACGCTGTGACAGGCGCCTTTACTAGGGCATCTTTTAGCTCGTTGACTGCGCTATCGTGTCGTGGTGTCCATTCCCATGGTTGGTCTTTATGGGTAAGCTTGCGTAACGGTTCTGTCTTGGTGGCATAATCTGGAATGAACCTGGAACAATAGTTAGTCATCCCCAACAGGCTTCGGACCTCAGATGCAGATGTGGGAGTTTGCAAGTTGACGATGTCTTCAATCTTTTTCGGGTCTGGTGTGATGCCATTTCCAGAGAAGGTGTAGCCAAAGAACTCTACTTTGTCTTTGCTGTACTCGCACTTTCGTTCGTTGAGGCTGAGGCCACGTTCTTTAAGCCGCCGAAAGACTGCCTCAAGGGAGTGATCATGGGCACTCTGTGTCTTGCCAAACACCAAGATATCATCGCTGATGTTAAGGGTTCCTGGGATGCCTTCTAGGGTTTCTCGGATGACGTTTTGAAAGATTTCGGCTGCACTTGATATGCCAAAGTTCAATCTTTTGTATCTCATCAAGCCAAGGTGCGTTCCAAATGTAGTAATGTACCGTGATTCCGGCGCTAACTCGAGTTGGTTGTACCCTTGGTTAAGATCTAACTTACTAAACACTTTAGCCCCGTTTAAGTCACCAATGATTTCTTTGATGGTGGGAGTCACGTGTCGTTCTCGTTTAATGGCTTGATTTGCCTGGCGCATATCCACACAAACGCGGACTTGTCCAGGGGATTTAGGTTTGGGTGCAACCACTATGGGGGATACCCATGGTGTAGGGCCTTCGATTCGCTCCACAACTCCAAGGTCTTCATCGCGTTTTAATTGTTCCTCTAACTGCTGACGCACGTGGAAGGGAACTCTTCGATGAGGTTGAGCAACGGGCTGGACACTTTCGTCGATGTGTAGTTTTACTTGGTATCCCTTTAACTTTCCGAGACCATGAAATAGCTCATCATACTCGTTTACTAATTCCTCGACTCTTGTGGAGCTACTGTCGTTAACATGGTGTACTGCTTTCAATAGTCCGAGGTCCTGGGAAGTTTTCCAGCTTAGTAACGAACCACCGGATCCTTTGACTACATAGATTTTGTCTTTAACGCATGTCGATTTGAATTTTAAAACCGTGGTAAATGTTCCAAGAACTGTGAGGGACTTGCTTGACTTGTAAGCGTGAATTTTTACTTTGGTTTGCTGAAGCGTAGGGGGCTTGGTCAACGATTGATAGTCTTTTTCATCTAACACATTCACACTTGCACCCGAGTCCGCCATGATTGTTAATGGAGTGTCATGAACGATGACTTGGAACATAGGCTGCGACTTCATTTTCCCAGTGGTATTAACAGAGAATGTATAAGCATTATCGTCGGATTCTTCGGAGCTGGAGTTGTCATACGCTAGGTTTTGAACGTCCCATTTTCGAGCTTTGGGGTCATTTCTCTTGTTAGGATTTTTGGATCTGCATACAGCTTCAAAATGGTTTTGTTTGCCACACCCACGGCAAGATTTTCCATACGCAGGGCAGGACGTTTTTCTTCCCGGATGTGGATACTTTTTGCCACAGTTCCGACACGTGCGACTTTCACCGGGTGTAATATTCCGGTCGCGTGACTTTGAATTACTTGACTTCCGGTCAACATGTCCACCGTCCTTGTTTGGCTTCGAGATGGGTCTTTTATTGTGCTTTTTCGACAATTTGTTTACATCTTGCTTACCTTCGATGTTGTTTGCTTGAGATTTTGACATTTCCATGACTTTCCCAGCGTCCAGGAGTTGAGTCAAGGTTAGATCAGGATTCTGTAATGCTTTCATGCGAAGTTTGTGCGACAAACAATTCTGCACAATCTGTGTTTTGATTTCTCTGTCCGTGTTTTCAAATTCACAGGTCATAGCTAGCCTTCGTAGACGAGTGTGGAATGCAGCAATACTTTCATCGCTTTCTTGTTTAGCCTTACGAAAGACGTATACCTCGTATTCTCGATTCTTTTTGGGCGTAAAGTAGTTCGTAAGAGCCGTAACTGCCTTTTCAAATGGGTTTTCGTCTTCGCCAGCATCCGTATCGGGCAGTGTTTCGAATATTTCGTTCACGCTTTCTCCAGCATAATGCAGCAAAAGAGCTCTTTGTCTTTTGGTGTTGTCTACAGCTAATGCTAGCAGAAGATTTCGAAAACGAGCGAGCCATTTCTTCCATCGAGTATCGACTGCCCCGTCCGAGTGAACATCAAATTCAGCAAAATTCGGCAAAGCTACTGCCATATTTCTTTATTTTCCTTTCGATTTTGGTGTGGTTTCCTTTTGTGGATTACCACATGCTGTTGTGGAGACAGATCCCGTATCCTCGTCGCCAATATAGTGTTTTACTCGATGCTTTATTTAAAAGACTGCCATGCTATTTACATACGCTTGTGGACCCCCGATTCCATGCGGTCATCCGGGTTAGTCCGCTAAGCCACGTGACTGAATAATATTAACTATTTAAACACTACACTGGTTGTCTTCATAATTGGAAAAGTTTTAAACTCCTACCGTTCGTATGTCCAGAGATATTGCTGTCCTAGGTAAGGTGTGGAGTTTATGCAAATGAAATTATAATTAGAATCGAGATAAAATTTCTAATGAATTCTGACTATCGAGCCACCTTAACATCTCCTAAATATTCATCAAATAAGGCGTTCATGTCTTCTGAACTTGGGTTGTAAAAAGTTACTAACTTGGATATGTTTTGCAATGGATGTTAATTGTTGTGTGATTACGATGGTAGACAATCCAAAATGCCTTGCACTGAAGGCTAGTTTTACCAATTCGCTCGTCCTTTTTTTAACGTCTTGAGAACTAGCACAATCGTCCAAAATTATCAAGCTATTAGTTCCTTTTGTAAATTCGGTAACATGTTGGAGATAAATGTCTACGTCATCTTGATCGCATGGTAGTGCAAACACATGAAGATCATTTTTAAACTTCCATTCCTGATATGTTGAATTATATTCGAAAGTTGGAAAAAATAAGAAAAATATAATCAAAATTTATATTCATGTTCCAACATTTTTAGGAGATAGTCAATGTCAATAACTTCTCTTGTACTACTAGAGGCGGTTGAGGAGATTGTAAAGGCGTATCGGCTAAGAATTTCAACGGCCGTTAGTATCCAGTAGTATATCCTTTGTTTTAGTATTTACCCATGTCCACTAGATCTAGTTGTATTTGATCTGCAAGATCTTTTACAAAGGTTTTTTTGAAATTTATAATTATGCTTTCTGACAGCGGGTTTGTATCTCGTATATGTGTCTTGAGTTTTTTCCGCAGACTGATAACCCACAGAAGGGTCGTAGTAAGTGTTTCTTAACTCCTGCTCAATGATAACTTTGGTACTTCCATCTTTTATAAAAGTGTTTAAATAAAATGGAAGACAAGATTACTGCTGAAGTGAAAACAGAAAAAGTCAAAGACCCAAAAAGGGTTGAACAAGGAAAAAGACTTGCACTTATTTCAAGTGAAGCGAAAGCAAAAAAAGCAAAAGAAAGAGAAGAAAATTTAAAGAAAAAATGTAATAATTTTAATATAAAACCTATGGCAATTTGACGTGTTGCTGTGATTGGAGGACTTTTAGCGTGTAATTATTTTTTTAGCTCTAAACAAGAAGAACAACCACAAGAAGAACCTAGTAGATCAAAAAGACCAACTGTTGGTAACAAAAAACATTTGTAATGAAAAATAGGTTGTGATAAGACTTAACGTTACAACACTTCCCAACAAATACAAATTTCTTTCGTTATAAGTTGTGGAAAAAATTTTTGTTTAACAACTTCTTTTTCTTTTTCTATAATTTTTGGTTCAATGTAATTAACATTTTTATTCACACCAATTTCATGTTGCATGTTGCTATGGTAAGAACGTCGTTGTACCCATTTAATTTTTTCTTAAGTATAACCATGTTTGATGGAATAAGGATTAAACCTGGAGCAATCACCATGTTGGTGTCCTGGATTACCAATCTCATGTTGGAAATGAGTTTTACTTGATCGTCCTGAGCAATGGTATTTTGTACGAAAATGTGAAATATATCCTGTGTTTGAAGAGACTTTGCTCCCTGAAGAATGGGCCCGCGTGTTTGCGCCTGAGCGCCCAACACGCAGTAAACGTATGATTCTATGGAATTATGAAATAATTTCTGTCCTAATTTCGTTAATCCTTACTGTTACTTTTTATTAAACTCATCCAGTCATCATTACTTCTGTTTACAACCCTTTCAACTTCTTCGTACTCGATACCCAAAACACCACAGTTGTTTGAACTCATTCTATATTTCAAATTTCTGATATCATGTTTGTTTTGGTTTATTGTTCAACCAGGCACCAAAGGTTGCTTGGGTATGTGCAAACTTTTTTACCCATAATTTTTTTGTTAGAAGATTATTTTTTACAAGCTGTAAAACTTCATTTGAAATACAGTATATATATGATGTACCACCCTTGTGTGATAAAGTAATTGCTGCTAACAAAGATGTAAAATAAGAGTCTTGACGATCCCTTCTGGTACCTTGCCATGACGTATTTAATTTTTTAAAGTTACTTAAACTGTTTTTGTTTTTCTTTTTCAATTCTCACACGATCTTTTTGCAGTGCTGGTAATATAACATAACGTAATTGTTTGTAACTTCCAATTCTGGTAGATGGTTCTACATATATATGTTGGTTTCGAAACAGAAGGTCAAAATAATGTTTTCGAAAAGTTAAATGGGAAACAAACAAGTTTGTTATTTTCCGCTGCTAGCAAAGTTCCCATCAAAATGCGTAAGTTTGGTCAGCAAATGCGCAATGCGGTTGCCTAGCCTAGCCACACTATGTCCGTTGCGAAAAACATAGGTTTGTTGATTACGCAGTAAATTCCGGTTTGTTCTTGCACAAAAACAATCTACCCAGCTTGCAAACTTCATTCTGCAATAAGTCGTTAACATGGACGCTTGTGAGTAAGCAATAGTTGTTTTGGGCTGCGTATTGGCCAAGTTCTATCCTCGTTAAGAAGACTGTCTACCTTTACTATCCTGGCTTAAAGAAGAAGCTGTATATAAATCTACGCTATAAAAGGTTAAAGTTTGGTGCGTTAGCAAACCAAAGTAAGCACATAGATAATAATCTGTTTTTGCGATATTAAGAGTTGTGCGAAACGTTTCACATAAAAGTGACTTTAGAATAATTTGCGCTATTCCGTGCATGACTTAATTTCTGACTTGTTTTGTATTTGTTCATTTTGCGCATGTATATGTATTCTTCTATAAGCAAAACTCTGCGCTAGCTAAGGCAGCAATTTCATTTCAACGCGCCGCTAAAATCGGGTTTAGTTTAGTGCATGCTAATCGTATATAGTTAAATATTTGCATGTTTATTCTTGATCAAGTGTATATTTAGTATCAGTTTCTTGTTGCATTTATCGTAGTTTCTATAAGGTTTACTATAGTTAGTTTGTTTTACTCATTGTGTTCTAGTTCGAACCGACTCTACTGATTCGATTCTATTCAATCATCCTAACCGACTCAACCGATTCCATTCTACGCGATTCTATAATCTATATCGACTAAATACTATCTACAAGGACAATATACCGCGATAAACGACAATTAAAACGATCTAAAACCGCGATTCGTCAAGATTCAAATTATTGATATTGGACTTATCCTACCAACAACACCTTCAACATTGGTCTACATTTCGACACCCTATTTCGTACAATTCGTCGTATCGTGATATCATTGTATTGTACATATTTCACACCTGTATATATATCCTGTTATCTGTTTATTAAAGTGTTATAACCTTGTTGTAAAAATTCTAACGTCGAGTTCGATTTATTCAACGCACCACATCTACCCCCGGTAGATTCATTTGGTTTCAGTTCAACCACCTCATTTCTATACGAATGAAGCTACAATATATAGATTTTTTAAAAGTAATTTAACATGTCTAATAGCATTTTTGTATGAAGTGTTTTTAAGCTCTTTAAATATGACAATTTTAAAAAGTTTTTAAATTCTTTGGTTTTACGATATCGACCATCAATGTTGTGATATCTTGACAACATTTAAAGGAAGTAGTTGCCCAAAAGCAAATTCGACAAAAGCAAGACGTGTTAAAATTTTTCACGAAGATGGAACTTCAACGACATTTCCAAGTTTACGACAAGCTATAAAATTTTGAAATGTCAAATCATGGGATATTTACGAATTGGAAAAAAAGGAAAATTAAAGATTTTAGATCCAAGCAGTGAAACCAAACGTGAAAAAGCGATGACTTTAAATTTAGACAATATTGAAGAGCTGTAAACATTTTTTTGATTGTTTATAAGTTTATAAAAATCTTTTTCAAACCTATTCTTTGCTCATGTTCTTGACAATGTGTTACTATCAATATATTTTTTCAAAAAATCTCTTTCATGATATTTTACTCCACGATTGATTTTTGAAAGTTTTAAACAATGTTTCAAATATAATTTTAACGTTTTATGGTGAACAATATAATTTTTCTTGTTATTCAAATTTGGTATTAATTTTTTAGCCTTATTAACTTCAATCAACTCCGGTACAAGCGGATAATCATTGTGATCGTCATGAACATTATCAGGATATTCTAAGTCCACTTCCAACATGCAAGATGACATTCTTTCATAATCTTCCATCATATCTTCCATTTCCTCTTCGGAAATCAATTCAAAATCCTTAACTGGAAGAGGATTGCTCATTGCATAACCATATAGATTATTTTCGTCAAGATGTTGAATATATTTTGTTTCTTCATTGGGATTATATTTAATTTCCATATAAGGATTATTTCCCTAATTTAGCTACCAAGATCATTTTTTGTGATTTTTCAAATTTGCAACATGCCGCATTCAGTTGCCTGTAATGGGAGTTTTCTTGCATGTAGTCATACAAAGTTTTACATTTTTAGAATCAGCAGAACATAACCTTTAATAACATATATTTAGTTTGATGCTACAATCTTGGACAAAACTTGTTGAGACACATTGAAATTTTGAAGACAAGATACTCGTGCCCTTCTCGACTGATTTAAATGCTCCAATTTTTATTCTAAACTCCCCCCCCCCCCCCTTCCCCCAGTTCAATGTTGAGATAATTCGACAGCCGCATGTCCGAAGCATAGGTATCATCACAACAACATTGAATTGGGGGGTGGGGGGGGGGGGAGAAATAGAATTATACAAACACTACGAATATGACATATGATCGCTCATGTGTCTCAACAATTTTGTCCAAGATTGTAGTTATGAAAGTGTGACGTCACAAGTCATGTGAACAATAATGACAATTAAGAAAACTATACTAAAAATACTAATTTCTAATTATTTCCACGAAATAAAATTTGAATAAATGACAAAATCCAAGTGAATGCAATACAATTTCTACAAACCAACCCAACTATTGTAATAAAAATTGGCTAACTTCATACTTGGCTTTACATGCTCTCAAATTTGACTGAGGAATATGACACCATTTTTTGGACTGAAATACAACATTTTTTAATATGGTAATAGTTTATCCGGTTTTTGGTCATTTACACATTACTTCTAGTATGATATGGTTCAAAACAGGTTTTACAGAGAAATTTGAAGTAAATAATTTGAAGTTCTAGTGTCCTTATTCTTCCCGTTTATGCCTTTCTTACACCCACAACACGTCCACACCTTGACGCTTAGGATGGTGACTCTCAGCAAAATGTTTTCCCTGTAGCCTTGTATCATTTAATATTGATCTTCTACCAGGAATTGGTGAGTGAACCTTATTTTCCACTGAATGATCCTGCAAAAACACCAAAATACTAGTCAGAATAACTATCCAAAGACTTGTACATCACATCCTGGCTTTGAGCCTGTAGCAAGTGTAAATCCAATACATACAAGTATTGTTCATGAAATAGATCATTGGTATTCTAACTTATACAAATTTATACACAATTCCAAACAAAAAAAAAACTAAAAAAATACAAAACAATGTAAAAATAGTACTTGCTTCATCATCATGGATTAGTTCATCATCATCATCAAGCAAACGATTTGGTCGGTCACATGGGTCTTTCCTCATAAGACATTTGAGTTGTCGGTAAGCTAAATTCTCGCGTCATTTGAATTGTCGTTTCTAAATATTCCTCAGAGCTGGATGATTCATCTTCAGTAGAAATCTTGCAGTCAGATGGCTAAAAGTTCGGGTAGAATTTCGCCTAATTGCCTTCGGGAAGATGTCGCCATTTTGTTAATACAAGAGCACACAACAAAATTTTCAAGCCATTTTGTTAATACAAGAGCACACAACAAAATTTTCAAGCCATTTTCTGATAACATTTTAGTGGCCATATTTACACCAAATAGCATGTAGCTCATGTAGGACCCAATTTAAAAGAAGTAAGCATCAAAAAACCCGTTTTATCTCTCATATTAAAAAGAAAATCCCTATGAATCCCAGCAGGGTCGTTAACGACTCTTTTGGTAGCGAAAGAGTTAAATAACGATTTGTAATTGTTGAAATGCGCATGCCATCTCTAATTCCGTCTTCAAAAAAGAAATGCATTTGTCATTTTTATCATTGCATCCATTCCCAACGCTGGTGCAGTCCGTGCAGAAATATAATGTGAAGGATCAAGACCATATTTTTCAAGACTAACGTTAAAAATTTTTTTCGAAAATGTCAGCTAAAAGAAGAACATCTGACTTGCAATAAATTTCTGTAAGTTCTCCAAGATTTTTACCACCAAATTCGTTGTAAACTTCTTTAAAAATATCATAATTTTTGTTTGATAAAATTTTTGGTTCAATGTTGGTTCCATTGTCATCTCTTTTAAATACCGTTCCACAACTTAAAACGGAGTTAAACACTTCAATAGGTGGAATAGTTTTTTTCTTTTAACTTTGAAATATTGTCCATGTATTCGTGTGGAAATACTTCTTTTCTTGTCAAACGTTTTAACTTTTCATCTGAAAAATATTTGGAAGAGTTGATAAGTTGGTTTTTGTTAAGGTTTTTTTACAAGTCCGTCTAAAGACTTTTGCAAAAAATCTAACGTGTTCTTAAACTCAACTTTGTAAAAAACCTTATCATCAACAAGAAAATTTTTGGAATTTTTTTTTCTTGTTATTTAAGATGCGACTAATATTACTCTTCATATCTGCTAAATTTGTTATAAAAAGATGACTACCATGCATATCCAGTCAAATTATATGTAAACGCAGGAATGGTTGAATATTTGTTTTTCCACGCATCACACTTTTCATGAATAGCGCCTTTAAATTTTCCACTAAAATAACAAAAACTTAGTATTCTTTCTTTTAGATTATAAAATAGAAGATTACACGCACTACATAAATTTTGATTATAAGATTTAATATCATTATCATTCGTAAAAATAGCAGAAGTATCTTCCTAAATTTTTTGTAAGTATTTCATAATTTTTTCTATTGTTTCTACAAAAAATTTCTCAGCATTGTCACCAATATAAGTTATTTGCACCATTGAAAAACTATCGATACGCAAAACAACGTATATGCAAAATGCCGATGGTTTGTGTTGTTGATATAATTCTGTTTTTCCGTGTCGTTTTTATCGATGGTATTAAGTGAATATTCAAAGTCAAAATATATTTTAATTGGGAGAGAGTATTTTGATGGTTTTTAAATCAGTGGCGGACCCAGCGTAGGTCAAAATAAATTATAGCAGCCCAATTTTAAATTCAAATAACTTTATAACAATGTCATTGGTTATCAATTTTCAAAGAATAAAATCTTACCAATGAAATTCCTTTGAAGGTGTTTTAAAATGTAAATATATCCAAGAATGAGCTGTAGTAATTTATTTTGACCTACGCTAGATCCGCCACTGTTTTAAATTTCAAAATATTTTGTCCAGGTTTTGGTAATATAGTATTAACTTTTTCATGTTTTGAACAATAAGTTGTGTGAGTATCTAATTGTTTTTGCGATCCAAAAACGTTAATGCAATAATTACAAATATATTTTCTTTCTTTTTTCTTATACTTGTTCGACTTGCAATGAGTGAATGAGGCGGGACATATTTTTATAACAGCATAATGGTATTTTCTTCATTTTTACAATCTAATAGTTTTTTATAACAAATGGTAGAAATATATGACGAAAAACGGTTGTTCCTGTAAGGCCAAAAACTAATAGAGAAACATTGTTATTTTTTTCAAACTTTTATAAACACTTTCGCTAACTGGTGTTGGAAGCATAATACCATTCCAATTTTTGATTGTGTTTTCAACAACTTGCATGGTAATGCGTTCTGGATGATTATCAACCTGTTTTAACGCACCGGGTAACTGCCCACTTACAACATTCGTTACCTTTGTTTTCCATATTGATAACGGCTTTTTACTTCGCCTGCCGTAGGCGAGGCGGAATTTAAATCTGCCCCGTTTCTGTTTTTTTTTTCGTTGTCAGAAGTCGGTGCAGCGCTCATGGGTGATACCGCTGAGCACAAGCCGTGTGAGCCGACCTAAACACGGCGTTTAAACTCAATTTTTAGCGGAGTATGTCTACAAAACACGCATTTTAACATGTATGCTAGAACATCTAAACCGCAAGAAGGTTTTACATGCAAAGGTTCTCATGCAAAATGTTTTAAAACGACAAATTCCACCGCGAAACTTTATCGAGGAGCGATGTATCGAGGTGAAATTTTGAGAGCGTGTTTCCGTCATTTTCTGTTTCCACTATATAACCGTCATTTTCTGTTTCCACTATATTTTATGTTTCCACTTTATAAGAAATTTACAAATTTCTACACAAGAATCAAACACAAATTCTGCTAAAATATCTATATACAAAACACAATTTTTAACATGTAATAGTGAACAAAAGAGAAAGGAAGGTTCTTTATCAAAACATTGCTCCAAAAATGTTTTAAAACGGCAAATTTTAGTAGACTCCATCATTTCATGATCGAGTTAGGAAATGTGTTCGTAATTCTAATCACGAAGTATTCGTTGTGATTTCTTTCCTTGGTTTTTTATATTTATGGTGAGATGCTGATATTTCGATTTATTTGCTTGTGTGATCTCATACATTTATAAAAGGTAAGAGACATTTAACATTCCAATTCCAGAAATACATACGTTAGTCTAAAGTTCCCAAAAAACTACATCGTGGATACTTCAGGCAGTGTGCTACAGAATTGATTTAAATGATGCTATCAGGTTAATATATTTTTGTTTTGTATACACTTTCTTTACTTGCAACTACCCAAAAATAAAACAGCCATATGTTGGCTGTATTATGACAAAAGAATCTTGTTTAATATATGTACTATGAAAGACTTTAATTTAAATTAAATTCTAAAAAATGCAATCTTACTAGGACTTTGGGCAGAGTCACTCAGACATTGATTTTTGGTTATTTTAGTGATTACATATGATGTGCTAGCAATGTCTTAAAATGCCTTGGAAGGTACCCTAATAATAACTGATTTTAAAAGGAGTTCGTTGGGCAGAACAGAAATAAGTGAATATACCCCCTCCCAATGAACGCTCTAGCCTTGTGCCCATTTTCGTTTTGGCAGGCGGAGTGAATGCCTTACCAGGCGTCTTGCTTGTTTTTAATACATCCGGTAATGGAATATATGAAGATCCTTTAATAAGATTAAATTTAGATTTTGTAATTTGCAATTTTACAACACTTTTTAAAGTCCACCCGCTACCATTTTTTATATACGTAGAAAAGGACTCCAAAGTTTTTGCAAACATTTTTTTATAAAGATCTTCTAAATCTGTCAACTCGAAAACAACTTCTTGTTTTGAATGAAATGAAACATGCTCTTCATCCAAAATATTTCCGGTTGTATATTACACATATAGGAATTATTCGAATTTATGGTTCGGGTTTTCCTCTAAAAAAATTATCAAAGTTTTCTTTGATCGTTCCAAAAAATCTGTTGGTGACGTGTTAATATCAATCGTAATTTCGTGATGAGAAACAACACCATTTTTTGTCTGTCTTAATCGAGTGAAATTAATTTCTGTTGCCATATCTATTTCCGGTAATTTTCCCTCTTTGCTTAACTTCCTTGATTTTGAATATAAGGTACTTGGTTTAAGTTCTTTTCCATTTTGAAGATAATTTTTTAATTTTGGATATTTTTCTAACGCTTGACGTGCCGTTAATTGTTCGCCGTTAATGTTAATGGTACCACGTTTAATTTTTGGCTCGTTACGCCGTTGCTATCCGTAACGTTAATCAATTTGTTGTTGCGGCGGTAAAAAAGGGTTTTCTTTTGAATAATCTTCGACCATCTTTGAAGTAATCTTTTTTTCACGTAACCACTTCCTCAATTTCTCTCTTCGAGAAGCATATGTAGTTTTTGACTACGTTAAATAAAATTTACAACGTTAGAATCTTCAAGCAAGTCCGTAATAGATTTTCTCTCTTTTTGCCATGAATAAAATACCTTTCTCTCATGTCGTATTAGCCCCTGGCGAGGAGTCGGAACAGGACGTCGACGTTGATTATTAACATTAATTTATTTTTTTAAAGAAATCTGGGGTTGCCATTTGCCATCATGGCATAAATTATAGCAGTGCATTTATTAAGTGCTCGTGCGGCCTCCGTCATACTTGAAAATATTATCGACGATCCATCGTAATTAAAAATTTCAACAGATCGTGTGTAATAACCACGTTTTGATAATTTTATATGTGTTGCCATTATTATTTATTATTTATTTTCAATCATATTTTTTATAAAAATCTATTAACACCTTTTCGAAGGTGCTGCCTTTTTTCTGGTTCTTTGACGACTGCGTCGTAGAGTTTGATTTGAAGATTGTTTTTGTCGTTGGATTGGGTGATTGATTCTAATTTGAGAACTGCGTTTGTGATGAATTTTTTGTTTTCAAATTTTAGTGGATTTACTTCGTTGTTATCTATGTCGTAAAAGGTTGTGTCGGGTGTGAGTCAACCTCGTTCCCAGGACCTCTTTGTAGTGAAGCATGTGGTGGACAGAGGCCCTGGCAAAGGCTGGTTATCACATGACCAAATTTTCCAATATATTTGGAAAATTTATTACAGAAATTAAGTACCCGAGAAGTTGCAAGGAAAATTTTCCAACTATATTGGAAAATTTGGTCATGTGACAACCAGCCTTTGCCAGGGCCTTCTACCCCACGTTCCACCACAGAGGCCCTAGGAACGAGGTTGGGTGTGAGTTTGACGTAGATAGTATTTTGGTTTTTTCCGTAGAAACTTTTTGATGATTAAATATTGGTTTCTGTGATAAATTCTTGTAATTTTTGTTTTGATGATTCGTTGAGAATTAAGGGCATTAATAGTGTGTTAAATTTTTCATCTTTTCTTACTCCGTAAGAAGAGCATTTTTCAGTCTAAAAATAGTGGTTCGTCGTCGTTTGCATGTCGTTATCCAAATTTTTGAAATGTTTGGGATTAAAGGTTTTGGAGTTGAAAGTTTGAATGACATTGGTTATTTATTATGTTATTTCTTAAACTTTTTTTTTAATTTTTTTTAAATTTTTTTTTAAATGAAAAATATTTCTTCTTATTTTTTAAGAAATGTTTTTTGACTAGAAAATTTGTCCCAGAAAGGAGCTACTGGGACAAATTTTGAAGGAATTTTTGACGTGTTAATACAGATTAAAGTGCGTTAGAAAAAATGGTCTCAAACCCGCCCTCTCCTACTACTACTTTCTTGCTTATTAAAGGCCAAGCCCTGGTCGTTGATCGAGTGGTATGGCATTTATAGGAGCTCGCTGTTTTATCTCTTGATTGCACTACCAAGCATAACACGCATGGGTATAAAGATGCATCGATGCTATCCACTCTTGACTTAGCTGTCTTAGCCTTGACTGTCTGCTGCATTCTCTTCAGGTCATCAATGGACTTATTCACTTGGTCCCATCTCAACTCTTTGGCATTTGATTGACTCTACGTGATGTTTGGTAAAAAACTTTGAAGCTGCATATTGCAATGAAGTTTCAGGTTTAAGATTCGGTACGCCCAAACCACCTTGTGCTGTTGTTAAAGTCATGAATTCACGTATAGTTCATCCGAGAGAGTTCTTGATCAAAAATTAGTTGTGGAAGAAGTATTTCAGTCAATATTACTTCTCATATCGAATAAATAAACTTGTACGACTCGACACGCGTTTGAGTGAAAGCTTAGACCATAAAAATTTAAGCCAGAATTTTTATTTTTACAAGCGATTGTGGCCAGGTCTGAACAATGCACGCGCTTATTGATTTATAGGTTAATTCTTAGGAGTGTACCCAGAGAACCAGTCATTAATTCATGCCTCATCGAAAGTGCTGAATTATTGACTTTAACCAATTTTTTTTTATTTTACGCCAAAATATTTGCAAAGGACTTCAGCGAGATTGAACCAAGAGCAACTAAAACGTCACACTAAAGCTTTTATCACTCGACCACTCATTCACGCCTGGACTTCAGATATAAACTATTAACTTTAGCCTTTTTTTCTTTATTTTAAGCCCAAATTTTAGCAAGGGAGTTCAGCGAGATTTGGACCACAGCAACTGAAACATAACACTAAAGCCTTTGTCACTGGATCACTCATTCACGCCTGGACTTCAGATGTAAATTATTGACTTTAACCTTTTTTTTATTTTAAGCCAAAATTTTAGCAAGAGAGTTGAGCGAGAATTGATCCAGAGCAACTGAAACTTAACACTAAAGTCTTTGTCACTGGACCACTCATTCATGCCTGGACTTCAGATATAGATTATTGACTTTAACCCTTTTTTTCTTTCTTTTAAGGTGGCTCGATAGTCTAAATCATGGCATATTGTACTTCTTTCACCATAAAATCTTTCATAGTGCACGTGTAAAGCTTAGTTTAGGTCATTGCACAGCTCTACTGGTTGTCTTCATAATTGGAAAAGATTTATCCTCCTAGCATTCGTATGTCCAGAGACATTGTTGTCAGGGATAGGATGTGGAGTTTATGCAAATGAACTTGTAATTAGAATTGAGTTCAAACGGGAAACATGATTTCTATGTTCAGATAAACTTTGACGAAACACTTTTTGAAATACAGAAAACAGTGCTATAGAGCTGTGCAATGACCTAAAATGAAGCTCAAGCATTCACTATACAACCTTTTATGGCGGAGAGATAAGATTTCTAATGAAATCTGACTATCGAGCCACCTTAAGCAAAAATCTTTGTAAGAGACTTAATCGAGATTTGAACCAGAACAACTGAAACTTAATACTAAAAGCCTTTGTCACTGGACCACTTATTCATGCCTAGACTTGAGATGTGAATTATTGACATCGACCTTTTTTTCGTTATTTTAAGCAAAAATTTTTGCAAAGGATTTCGGCGTGTGTTGAACCAGGCCAACTGCTAATTTGCACCAATGCGTCTAACACTAGACAACTCATTCACACCTTTTGTCAAGATATAAATTATTCACTTTAACCAATTTTTCTTTATTTTTAGCCAAAATTTTTGCAAAGGATTTTGCCGAGATTTGAACCAGGCTAACTGCTAATTCGAAGCCATGCTTTCAACACTAGACCACTCAATCATGCTTGTGCATCAGTTATAAACTATCGACTTTAACTAATGTTTTGTTTACCCAAAAAAAAATTTTGGCATAAGACATCTGTGAGACTTGAACCCGAATGTACAATTAACGATAGTGGTTTTACCACTAGACCACTTGTTCGTGCTTGAGAAAATGTTGTAAACTATTCACTTTAACCAATTATTTCTTTATTTCACGCCAAAAATGTTTGACAATTAAGACATCAGCGAGGTTTGAACCAGACATACTGTCAATCATTTATTTCACCACTAGACCACTCATTACTGCTTAAACAACAAATGTAAATTATCGACTTTAATCAATTTTTTTGATTTGATCTTGAGCGAAAAATTGTGTGAAATTACCGACGATTTTTGAATCGTAGAAGCTGGTACTGTTCGCCTAAGTCTGAGCCACTGTGCTATTAACTTTTCGTGTGCTCTATGATGAAAATAACTGACTTATTTAAGCCAAAAAAAATTTTCCGAAGTTTGGAAGCAAAGTACAAAACTTGAACATTTGTACTAACCTAAGCCTAACCCTAAGCGTAAGCCTAAGAATAAGCTTAGGCGCAAGCTAAACCTAACCCTAAACCTAACCCTAACCCTAACCCTAACCCTAACCCTAACCCTAACCCTAACCCTAACCCTAACCCTAACCCTAACCCTAACCCTAACCCTAACCCTAACCCTAACCCTAACCCTAACCCTAACCCTAACCCTAACCCTAACCCTAACCCTAACCCTAACCCTAACCCTAACCCTAACCCTAACCCTAACCTTAACCCTAACCCTAACCCTAACCCTAACCCTAACCCTAACCCTAACCTTAACCCTAACCCTAACCCTAACCCTAACCCTAACACTAACGCAAATTGCAGTATTTCCCGCAGCATTCCTATACTTCCCTTATATAACAAAAGTGTTTCCGCGAACACCGCCTGCTGCACAGGCTATACTATTTGTTAAGATATTCGCTAAGTATTTACTGCTTTTGAATGCATTACTGAACTGCATTTTGTAAGCCAGCTTCGCTACTGCAGTCATTTAGCGCGTGGTGCTTATATTGTACGTGATCTATGCGGTTCGAACGTTAACGTGACATATAAGCTTGAGTTGAGAAAGAGTATAGTTACTATGAGTTACCATGACCTAAAGATTGAGAGTTACTAAGACTCAATATGACCAAGGATGACAAAGACCGTTGACGAAACGGAAAATTGCATTGCCTCGATCTACTGCATATCATTCAGTAATTATACATTTTGTAATGTATATAAGTTTCAAGAAGTTAGAATAAAAGTGCGCGATGAAAGTGAGACACAAAAAAAGCTCAAATATTACTTGCGTAATTAACGTTTTAACTTGTTTCCGCACGTTTCCGAAAATAATTGCGAAAAAATTTTAAAAACTGACTACAATTCCAGAGCCAACGTTTTTTGTTCATTCTATGAATGACTTCTTTGCGTATTTTTTGGAAAACCAAGCGACCAGGCCTCCGGAAGGAATGGTTTCTCCGCCATCTTGGTTTTCAACTTTTTAAAAATACATGCGGACAAACAGCGTTTTTATTGTATTTCTGCCAGTTTAACAGAAAGGAAATTCCTAAATATAACGAAAGACTACACGGCAAGTTTAATATGATATTCTATACTATTACTAGAATTGTTTTGTTCTGTAAATTGGGGCATGTATATGAATGAGCAGTAGGCTCAGGCCACTGTGAGCTATAATTAAAGTTTACTAATATAAAAAACCAGTTTACTAAGGAATGAGTGAAAACCCATCGCTATAAAGCAGGGAAAATGAGCAATGACTGTAAAATTTGTTTAAAAACTATTCATGGTCTGCCCTCCCCAGCACCAGCCAATGCACACATGGGGCCCCAAGGGTGCAAGATCTCGGCAATGAGGGGGCTATATTCACATCATCGTATTTTATACAATTTATTTGTTTAGAAATCGATTTTGAAAGGAAAATGATGTAGAAGGAGAATGCACAAGGCAAGTAATTTTATTAAAAATATGCAGATTTTTTAAAATATATATATACAATAGTAAAATAACACAATGCATGCCTGAGCTGCTGGTGGCTCAGAGTAATTGGCCCATTTTATCCCTGCCTTTGTGGTGAAACTAAGTATAAAATATATCCAAGTTTGCTGACAGACTTTTGAAAAGTTGGCTGTTATTGCAGCTTTGATAGTTACTGCATAAACAGTTTACCAGAGATTTCTTGAGGGAAATATTTTTGAAATGATCATGTAACCTTTTTGTTATAGTTCTACATCAGCAATCAATAGTCGACGCAATTGATGAGTTCCACAACAAATGTTGTCTCAAGTTTGTGCCAGGAAAGACTGAAGCACAGTGGAGCAAATTTGCTAAGCATGTTGGGTAAGCATTTAGAATAATTCCTTAGTTGGTTCTCCCCATGTGGCAACATGTTTTTACATACAGCCTTGTGGTGATCTATGAAACTTGTTGCAAGGTTGTTCTGGCAAGCCCAGTAGAGTCATGATACAACAATGTTGTGCCAATTTTGTGTGATTAACATCCCTCTTGACTGTAATAGGTTTAGCAGAGAAATATTGAATGGGATTTGATAACGTTGTTTAGCTTTAAACAAATTTAATGCTAACAGCTTGTTCCAACGTTGCTCCAAGAATTAGAATTGCTACTTATTCCTGTTAAAATAATTAGTCACATCCTGTTTGATGTAAAGGATTTGTTTGAATATCAAAGCATACAAAAATACGACAGCAACAACAACATGAAGGCAAGTCACATGTCCACATGATAATATAATATACAGTAGATTACAGGAAGTACTACCTATGTTGCATAATCTATGCTTCTTAACACTCCCACTTAATAATCACATGATGATAAACACGACTAACAAACCTAAAACTGATCATCTAATATTAACGAGTCCTATAACATGTCTCTAAATCTTTCAAATTGAACTTTCGATAGTCACTTTGTCATGACATCAGCTAACATGTCCTCAGTTCTACAATACTTAACTGAGATGTTCTTATTATCCACTTGTTCTCTTACATAATGATACAATACCTCAATGTGTTTCATTCTATTTTGAAACTTTGGATTTTTGGTTAGTTCCATTGCTCCTTGATTATTTTCATATATAACTGTAGGATTATCTTGCTTCTTTAAGACATTTTCAAGTAATCTTCTTAACCATACTGCTTCTTGACTAGTAGTGCTCAAAGCAATGTACTCCGCTTCAGTGTAGATCTTGCTACATACGCTTGTCGTTTGCTACACCGGCTTACAGTACTCCCTTGTATTTGAAAAACATTACCAGTAGTTGAACGACATGTCAACAAATCTCCTGCCCAATCTGCATCGCTGTATCCCGTCAAAACTGTATTGTATCGTTAGCAGAATATATAAGACCAATCTCCAATGTTCCTCGAACATAACCTAAAACACGTTTCACTCCTTCCCACTGTTCTATTCCAGGACTAGACATAAACTTTGACAAAACACTGACCGCAGTTGACAAATCTGGTCTACTGATCGTCACAGTGTAAGTAAGACATCCAATAACTCTTTGATACATTTGTTTGTCAAACCGCTCATCATCTTTCGACATTTCTTCGTACTTCTTTCCAAGCTCTAAGGGTGTTGAAACATGTTTGCAATTTTCCATGTCAAATTTCTTGAGCACTCCTTCTAGGTACTTCTTCTGAGTAATCGACATTGTATGTTTCTCTCGATCCCGCACAATACTGATACCAACCACGTAATGGAGCTCACTCAAATCTTCGATGTGAAATTCCTTTGCAATTGCTCTCTTTTGTTTCTCCAACATATCAGTGTTGTTTGAGAAGAACAGCATGTCATCAACATAAATTACGATCATAATGAAATTAACTGTTCCACCTTGAGATTTCACGGTTTTGATGTATACACAAGGATCTGCAGTAGATTTCTTGTAACCATGAGACAATAGATAGCTGTTGATAGAGTTGTTCCTAACATCTAGCTGCTTGCTTTAACCCATAGATCCCCTTGTTTAGCTTACAAACATAATTTGGCTTGTCTGTATCAACAAATCCGTTGGGCTATCTCATATAAATCTCCTCATTCAAATCTCCTTGCAAGAACGCTGTCTTTGCATCCATTTGGTGAATCTCCCAGTTACAAATGTTCGCAACAGGAAGTAATGATCTTATCGACGTATAACGGACAACAGGTGCGAAAACTTCATCATAATGGACCCCTGGCGATTGAGTGTAGCCTTGTGCCACCAATCTTGCCTTAAATTTCTGAACAGTTCCATCAGTATTTCTCTTGACCTTGAATACCCATTTGCTTCCTACTAGTACTGTAATATTCTTGTCATGCGGCGGAGGAACTAGTTCCATGTATGATTATCAAGTAACGATTTTGTTTCACATACTTAGATACTTTTAAGTATTAAAATCCGTAAATAAGTATCAACACATAAGACCACGTTCAAACGAGTATATTTACCAGGTTCGAATACCTAAAGCAACGATACAAAAAGCAAAAGGCTACAGAAATGTTCCATATACTATACAATACGCTAAAAACGTTAAACAGTTTTAAAACTTACTGTGATCTATCTATGTTCTAACTAGATGATTTGTGCGAAATCAGCATAGGAATTATGAATACAACTAGGTCATTCACGTTCAGCGAACACTTTCAAATCTGCAGTACAGCTCAACAACAATGTGGCCGCCCAAAGTTGGCTTTTTTTCGCGACCGTCCGCCGGAATGCATAATTAATTGTTATTATGTTCTGAGCGTTACACTATGCGAAACAGATTTGTATTGCGATTCAGTACCTTTCTTCCATTCGGCGCTATTCTTTCCGTTCCACGCTTCATTAATGTTACTTGGCTCATTAATGTCTGCAGTGAGATCTTCAGTGCAATTCATCATCGAATCTTTGAGCAGGTCTTCTTTCTCATTGTGGATTAAGATTCTCAACTTCTCGTATAAAATTGTTCTCGTAATTGGTCCCCAGTAGATGATTGTACAGCACTGGAATGTCAACTTCCACATCACCATCATCATTCACAACTTCTTCAGCACGTTTGTACGGAACAATAATAGTACCAACTTTTCAGGTTTCTCTTTCTGTTCGTTATAAAACCCTGTGTTTTCTTTCAACTTGAAATTATGAAATCTTCTTTCTTGAAATATGATGCTTCGACTACGAACAACATACTTCTTCTCCAGGTCGTACAGTTTGTAGCCTACAAAATACCCCACAAACACACACTTGGAAGACTTTTTATCCAACTTGCTTCGCTTTGCATCAGGAATGTGCTTGAAAGCAATGCACCCAAAAACTCTTAAATTGGATACGTGTGGCTTCCAACCAAACAATCTCTCAAATGGTGTGACTTCCTTCAGTGAACTTGTTGGACTTCGGCTGTGTGCATATGTAGCTGTATGGATTTCTTCGGCCCAAAACTCTTTTGGCATACCTGCATGAAACTTCATTAAACGAGCAGCTTCGACTAGAGTCCGATTCATCCTTTCAGAAATACCATTTTGTTCAGGACAATGTGGAACTGTTGTTTGATGTGTGATTCCCTTCGCCTTGAGATAATCATCAAACTCTTTCGAACAGTACTCTCCACGATTGTCTGAACGAAGATTCTTCACTCGTTTACCCAATTTCTCAGCTTGATTTACATATTCCATTAACTTCTCCAACACTTCATCTTTTCTCTTAAGGAAATACAATTGCGTATATCTCGAGCATTTATCAATGAATGTAACAAAATACTGTGATTTCTCCGATTCATTTCACATTCATTGGACCACAAACATCACTATGAACCGTTTCGAACAATTCAGTTGCTTTATTGAAACTCTTCTTGGGATGTGGCACACGGTGTTGCTTTCCCATGACACATGCTTCACATACATCAGACACACCACCGTCCTTAGTACTTGACATACCTTCAACCATATTCTCATTGATTAATTTAGAAATGTTATCCATCCCTGTATGTCCAAATCGACAATGCCATAGTTCAATATTTAGGTTATTCTTCGCAACATTGACATATTCCTCTGAAATGACTTTAAGCATGTATAACTTTCCTTGCATTGTTCCTATTCCAATCAACCTTGAATCTTTCGAAATTTTGCATTCATCTCCTTCAAACAAAACACTTAATTTAGCCAGAGCTTGAACTGACAACAAGTTCCTCTTTAGCTTTGGTAAACAAAGTACATTCTTTAAGGCAATCTTTTGACTGGATCCATGTAAGTCAGTACATACACGATACGCCTTTCCCATACGCTAAAATCACTCTATTATCTCCCAAATTTACCCTGCACGGTCTCTTATATTCCACATACCCAGATAAATCGTTGCTTTCATATGTCATGTGTTGAGTTGCCCCGGAATCAATAATCCAGCCACTTTGATATTCATTACCATTTGTAAACAAAGCTATTTTATCAACATCTTCTAGGTCGTTCGACTCTTTCTGAGCTATACATATATATACATACAAACTCTCAAATGTGTTGGGACAAATCACAATTTTAACTAAAATGTTGAAAAACTTCTATCCCCCTCGCCCCCTATTCAATGTTGGTACGCGGTTGCTACAAATAATGGTAGCTGTTCATATTCAGACATCGACACCAACATTGAATTGGGGAGGGGGGTGGGGGGGGGGGGTAAGACGAGGGCCAATTTTTAAAGGGGATAATTGTGGACAAGCACATGTAATGTGAAACCGCATGTGTCCCAACTACTTTTGAAACTGATTGTATATTCCATGTTACTGCACCACTACAGAGTGTATCAAAAAAAGCAGACAATTTATTTTTATTAATAAACATTGCTTGGGTACATGTGATGTGGAATAAACGAATATTGTTACTCTTTTCTGTGTAACAATTCAAACGATACAAGAAAATCAACGTCATCAAGCTTACCCGGTGGAATAGAAAAGTTAAGTCCTCTAACCAAGATTGATTTCTTTTAGGCGGAAAGAACAGGTTTGGAGTGATTAAATAGTTACTTTATCTTGATCAATGTTACAACGTCTTGCCGTAGAAGCGAGAGACGAAAAAGTCTCTTCTGTTCTTGAATAATTCCATGATACTTCAATTGCCTAGTATTTTCCGATTCCGATAGACTTCAGCTGTATGAGGTCAAGATGTGACAGAAGATCTTCGAGAGTGGTGTACGCAGACAAAAATTCACTGTTAAGTTCATGAAATTCGACACTGTGTGTTAAAAATTTCTTCATCAAGTAACTTGCGTTGGCATTGATGATGATAAGCAACAGAATTTTTAGGCGATGATTAGTCACTTTAAAATTGAGAAATTGTGGTACAACTCCATGACATTAATTTACACTTCCTCAACAAGAACAGATCGAGTTTATCTTTACTCAGCCTCAAATCAATCTTTTGGTACTTACAATACAAGTGTCAGTGCTGTAATGGATTGTATGTTGGTGACACCGTTTGCCATTTTCACAGGCGCATTACTGAACACATGGGTATTTCGCCTTTACTGGTAAACCTTTCTCAGAACCTCCTTTCTCTAATATTCGTGATCATCATCAGGCTTCTGGTCATCCTATCTCTTCTGATGATTTCTCCATTCTCTCCACTTGTTTTTCATCCTTTGAACTTTTGTTAAGAGAAAGTTTACTCATCCCCAATCTTAAGCTCTTCACTTAATGCCAATCTTACTTCTGTGCCTTTAAATTTGTATAATTGATTCCACTATTAACCTTGCATGACCTTTGTATATATCTGGTGTTACATCTTGTATTGTTATACGTCCTTAGTGTTGTTATTGTTAAATCACTATGATTCACTTATTTTAAATCTTTAACCGTCTTTTGTAATCTTAGAATATTTCGCTTTGTATAAAGCTTTTGTACATATTGCAATACTTTTATTGCTCTGAAGATGTTTCAAGCATAGCAACGAAACGTTAGCTTCATTAAATATTTTTTTAAAAATTTGTTCTGTTTAGTTATGTTATGGCTCTATTTAAACTTAATGTTGTTGTCTGGGCTTTTATATTTCTGGACACCGAAATCACGCAAAGGTTTTTAATTGTGCAAGCACAAAACGACATTGTCATAACAATAATTTAGCCGACCTTACACATTATCCATATTTACTCCCGTCTAGCAACTTACAATTCTTAATTTGTGTAAATTTGTTCGATTAGAGGAGAATGTTAGAGATATTCGGACCCTGGAAAATAGTTTAAATAGCTGTGCCCTTGGTGAAGGGTGTATATTGTAGGGTGTCACCTAAAATTTAGTTGTGCAATGTGGGTATTGTGCATGATGAAGTGAAAGAATTAAAAGCTGTGTGAATGAAATAATATGACATAGAATGAAATTATATTAAATGAGAAGAGATTAAACAATGAATTATTATTGGTGTACAGTATGTTTGATGTTGGCAAAATCCGGTGCTTTGATGGAGTGTGTGTGAATGCCTAGCCCAGAGTGATTGTCGATGTGTAGCCACCCAGGTCTAGTCCCTGGACGTTTTGCGTTGAAAACTGTTAGCTATGTGTCATCAGGCTCTAAGCATAACTTGGGAAAAGCACGTTTCTAGCTTGCTAGCAGCCGTAGAGCAACGTGCGTGCATATAAACCGTTGTTTCACGCGAAATATTCATATCTGAGGTCAGACTCAGGGCATCCTGGGTATATTCGTATCACCAGTACGGAAATTCTCAAGGGCCACCCTCGCAAATGACAAACTACGATGATAATGGTATGGTTCCATCTCCTCGTTACCCTAACTATCCCCGAAACACCGTCCCCTCAGATACCATAAACGGGCAATTTCCACGTGGTGCTGGTATGACTAAGCCATTTCAACATGACCCGCAGTCCCAAGTTTACATGTTTCCAAACTACCAGCAACAAGGCAGCACCCCACGGGATACATGTATCCACAACCATCCAACATGGCTGCTTACCAAATAGAAAGACAGCGAGCAGTTCAACGCGGAGAAGTATGTATGATTTGGAGTCGGTTGTACGAGTGGTGAAGTTTCTCCAGTAATCAGTAAGACCCTGACTAAAAGTTCAGTAATTTCAAGTTGAAGTCACTTTTCATTTCTTGCGAGTTCGATATCCCTGATATCCTTGCGAGTTCGTTATCATGCCTTTCTGTGGCACTATCCCGTGGATAGCGCTGTCCACCCGTCGCACAACCGCCCCCAGAATTATTACAATATTGCAATTTACGAAGAAAGTAATCAAAGTTGTGAACTTGTAGCTAGATGGAATTAGCGTTTTTTAGCTTAGCCTTCATAAAGAGCATCTTATCTCGGGAATCCTTTCCGTTTGTCCTATTTATAATTCATATCGTGTTACAGATGGGGTCGCCCAGACCTCGGATGCAGGCACCTTGAGGTCAGAGATATGAAGATGGCGCTGGTGCAAGTTCAGGAAACCCCTTACCGTTTCATAATTCTCAGTCTGTGGGACTAAACCCAACTCGGCCCCCTCCTTCCTACCCTCACCCGAAGCAAGAAAAGCCTTTTCCTACGTCCCAGAGTGCGGCAGCGGCTTTGCAGTTTCAAGCTATGAAAGCTGGTGGCGTTCTGCCAGATCAAATTGCGACAGATAAGTTTTCTTCCATAATAGTCACCGGATGCTTAGCAGATGAGGAAGAGCGAAGGTTTTGTAGCGGAGTTAAGGATTGGAGCTCAGGTGGTGGCGATACCACAATTCATATCCAAACTCATTTTGAACTGACCCGCGATTTTATGAAGATATTAAAAGATGGAGTGCCTTGGGAGATTTGCCTGAAAATTCGAGTAAAGTAAAGTCTGTAGATGAGTCGTGTAAGACTTTGAAAAAAAGAGACGGATGCTGAAATCTCTAGCAGTGCTGAAAAAACGCTTGCAGCTGAAGAGCAAGACTCTGGTTCCAATAAAGCCAAAGAAATTAAAGAAGGTGGAAGTGTTCAAGTTGAGGTCAATATTGTGATCAACGGAATACCATCACCCGACATGAAACCAACCACATACCCTGGTGTATTAGTAAAAGAAGAAATGAGTAAAGTCTGGGTGAGGCATCACAATTGCTGTAATGACGATGAAAATGTATCTGACAATTGTGACAGTCAAGCCAAAAATGGTGAAGTTGGAATTTCCATCAAGAAACGTGAACACCAAATTAAACCAGGACCCACTTTGAGCGAGGATGAATCTGGTAGTTCTTATAGTAAGGAAGATTCTTCATTCCTGTTAATCAAGAGATTAAAATCAGAACTGGATCTAGACGTGGATTCAGTTAACAATGACTCTGAAGAAATTACCTCAAATGTCAAGTCGGGTAGCATGACCGCTAATACTCCTACGGATACCGAATGTGAACTGAAACATGAATTCCCTCTAAATAGCTTAACACACTCCTAGGATTCCGCCATTAATACATGCAACTGTGTCTCAAATATCAGAAACCTGTCGTTTGTTCCAGTCAGTACAAAGACAGCGATTGTAGATGGCAAGATTGCCTTCGAGAGAGTGCTTTAATAACAGTCGCTGATATAGCTGGGCATTTAGACTTGTCGCTACCAGCTGGAGACGTGAGTCGTTTGTTACTTGATGGACCATTACACCGGCTTGTTTGTCGGTCCGTGGTTGCAGACGAGCCGCTAAGTAGTACTAGTATTTCAGTTATACTCACACCGAAACAGTTTGTGCTGGAAACGCTGGCGAAGATGAGCGTGTTGGAAGCGAATGTAGACTGTATCATGAGGCTTGTTGCAACTCGTCATTTGCAGACTTGTTACAACTTGTTAAAACAACTTGCGGCAAGCCTGTGGATAACAACTTTTGACAGTAAACTTGCAACAAGCCTGTTGACAACTTGCAACAGACTTGTCATCCACAAGCTGTCACAAACCATGCGAACGCATCCTGATCGATATCGGCTTGTTGGTTACAAACCTGTTGCAAGATATCAAAACTGACTTTTTGCAACTTTTTACATCTTAAACGTTCATTAATTCGTAAGACTTTGCATGAGACTCCCAATAGATCGTGTTTTACTGAGTAGTTGTTATCTTAACACAGTCAATTTCTCAGAATCATCTTGAATTTCCTAATTTTTTCTCGATTTTTTAGGGTGACGCAGACGGGATTGGCAGAGAATGTAACTCGTGTTCAGACTAACGGCGATACCAACGCCTCGCAGAAAGTAAAACAATCCGCAGCTTAGAAAATTTTAACAGTGACTGATTCAATATTCCCTGACTGGAGTGTTCAAAAGTCAAAATTGTCTCGCCATGCTCCAACCTATACTAACATGCTTTATGAGTGGTTGGTTCTAACAATCAATGACAATAAACAATAGAAATCGTTTTTCTAAAGAATAAATCACAAACAGATGAGTTTTTCACCTTTAATAGCTGAACTTTAAGAACCATGTCAGACTGCTTTTTTATGACACTCGCAGTCTTGCTTTATATTAGTTCTTTTTTCTGTGCCGAATTAGAAATTTCCATTCATAAATAACTGTTGCCGACTGACTATTGCATTGCACACTAGATGTATCTATATTATACAGTAAAGGTTTTTACTAATTGCACAGCAACATGAATAGAATGCTGAAACCATTGCGAGATAGCAACTTTGTTTGAACTTGGAAAATCAAATTGTGGAATATTGAATCAGTCACTGTGGGCAAATGTTGAAATCTGGCGCAATAATGCCTCAGTCATTTGTAACCACGCCCCCCCCACCCCCGGGACATAGCGGGGAACTTAACACTAACCAAGTGTTAAAAGCTGTTAATTTCCCCACCCCTAGTGCAAGGTTACTTGTTAAACCCCCAGTATGGCAGGACCTCAAAGCATCCAAATCAACCAGATCACACATTAATTTAAAATCTTATGAAGTGTTAAAAATATTACGCCAATATAACAAGAAAATAGTAACAGTTAATATACCAAATATATAAAGCTCGTGTTTATAAATTGCGTTCAATCATGCATATCAAATTTCAAATAGATCTTTTAATATTGCTGAAATAAATAAGGTAAAACCTGATTTAATGTATACCTACTGTAAGTTTATGAATTGCTAAGGATACATAAACATATTAAAAATCATACTTTCTACAAGTTGTTTTGTGGGACGCCAGACCGGCTGTTAAATCCAGGTTTGATTCCCCGGTGTTAAAATTCGTAGTTAATTCCATGGCACTACGGGGCATATTGCGCTGTTAAATGGCGTTAAATCCCCGTTATATTTTTGAACATCCCCGCTATGTCCCGGTGGTGGGGGGAGGGGCGTGGTTACAAATGACTGAGGCATAATGCACGCGTATCGATGTAACCAAGTTGCTACTAGTTATTATTAGCAAGCGATACTGCTGCTACAATGAAGAGAGAGCTTCCTCTTCTTGACGAAATCTTTGCCATTGTTTCAAATAATTTTAATACAATGTAAAATTTAGCTAGAAAAAATATAATAAAATGTGGCTAAAAAATAAATTTGAATCGCTTGCTCAGTTTGGGTTGCAAATGTCAAATTGAAGTTTGCAATGTTCTTTTCGAAGACAGAAGGAATGGACATGGGGCATGCGATTTGTGCATGCATATCTCACGTGATTGCTTGGGAAGTAAAAAAACCAGGACGCCTGCTACGAGCCTTTTCGCCTGCCGAGAAGAAAAATGGGCTCAACGCAGTCTACTGCTCCGTTCACTAGCGCCCTGAAGCTCATACCATTGTAAAGTGCTAAAGATTTCTGACACCCTGAGTTAAACAGTAAGGTATCTTTGGCACTAATGTGGAACAAGATTACTGCCTCTTAGCTGGACAAACCTCTCGCTCCCATATACTTTGGCAAAGGATTACGTTTTTGCCCAATAATACTTGATAATACTTGTAGCTTCGTCAGGTTGTGATAATTTGAATAACATGCCATTTTTAACATCCGTGTTCCGTGATTCCATGCATGGCGCTGAAATGATTTTGCCATTATTTCAGGTGGTACATATTAAACGGATTATACGGTTTTTAGCCAACAGAGATTAGTCCTGAGCAAAAAAATGTTTTAAAAGTGATAAACGTTGAACCTTCTTGCATGTGAAACATTGGGTTTCGGTGGGGTGCGGACATAGGGTTGCTCATTTCTATAGAAGCATACCTCTAGAACTGCTTCCTGTCGAATCCCCCCCCCCCCCCACTTCTCCAAAATTTTAAAACACTAAAATTCATCATAATCTTTCACCAACAAAACAACCTACAGTTGCTCTCCTGATTCTGAGATTCGGGATTATATTCAGGAAAGAGTCAAAGATGACAACGCTTTCTAAATCAAAGCCGTGTGTGATCATGTTTCGAATTGCTTAGCTATAGCTATGTTTAACAATCTTTTATGGCAAGACCTTTGCAAGAAGGAAAGTCGAAGTTTGCAAGATTAATAACTGTTGTCTTTTTTGACTTTCCATGGGCCGTTTCCTTCTTGATTGATATGCCATTACGTTCAGTGCCCTTGATATAGGAGTCATTTATATATGGCCTTGGGTTTAATTCCCAAACACTGAATGGCAGTCTTTAGTTCTTTTAAGTAACGAGATAACATTACCACTATAGATGGTACTGGGTTATCGATAACTTTGCCTAAACGAGAGACAAACACATAGTATACTCTATTAGCCTTGACTCGGAACACCGCGATTCAGTTTGCGTCAATGAAAAAGCTGACGTTCACCGTTTGCATATAACCGTGCATTTTATACATCACAAGTAAACTATATAGGTAATGTTGCACCAAATTTTCCTCGATATGTGCATATGAGAATGTACAATGTCACTGAAGTCTGAAGTGATGAAAAAGTCATAAATGAGTATCTTTCTCCCGATTTTTACATTATATCTTTTGGTCTCTAAATATGTATTTTTTTTTTAATTGTATTAAAACTATATATCAATCCTGACGTTGTTACGCTTGTGTCTGTGCAGATACAAAAAGTAACGCCAAAAAAATAGAACAATTGCTTCGTCTTCCTGGACATCGTATCCAGTTGAGAGTAATTCACACAACGCTTGGAAAACATTCAGATCACATTATGCTAAAATCTTTGCTAAAACTTATATCTAAAATATAAAATTGCCCGGTGGTCGTTTACGGAAAAGTTCAAAACTGCCGTCAGTGAAAGTTGTTTTATACTTTTGATGAAATCAAACAAATATTAGTAAAGAAATACGCTTTACAAATAATTCAGCAAATAATACAACTTTTTAGGGTAAGAACCTATGAAAGTATTTCTCACCTTACGGCAAGAACTATTTTCGCAACGTAAGAACGTTTCGCAACTAATTCATTAAATACTTTTTTCATGATCTGAAACTAACGAAATTAAAGAGCAACACATTTTGAAACAAAACAGCAAAACTAAATGTCAAGACGCAAATATAAGCGCAAATTCAAACCAAGTATGAAAATGAGTTATAAGTGCCTCGCAGTTGTCTTAAAAGTTGTTAAGGCTTACAACATACACTGTGCTTGTCAAATTGGTTACCAGGCGACATAGTGTCGATTAGGCAGTGATAAAGCAGTGCCATCCGTGTTGTATTACTCTGTTAACTCTTCTAAGTTACCTCCGCGATTCAGTTTGTATAAAGTATGAACATTGTGTTTCTCTGTCGTTGTTTACCGTGCTGAGAAGATGATTACTGGCGTGACATAAGGCAAGGTGATAATACAGTGCCATTTTGTTGCAACTTTATCTCAATAGTTGAAAGAGCTAAAGACTGCCATTCAGTGTTTGGGAATTAAACCCAAGGCCATATATAAATGACTCCTATATCAAGGACACTGAACGTAATGGCATATCAAGCTCGATCAAAAAGGAAACGGCCCACGAAAAGTCAACAAAGACAACAGTTATTAATTTTGCGCTTCTTTCCGACTTTCCTTCTTGCAAAGACTTCGCCATAAAATATCGTTAAACATAGTTAAACAACTTAAAACATGACCAGACAGCTTTGACTTAGTTAGCACCGTCGTCTTTGACTCATTCCCGAAAGAAAACGCTTGTTTTAGGCTTTAAAGTGTTTGTGCAACTTTGCTATCCATGCTTGTACCGTAAGCTTTGGGAAGACGTCCGCCATATATATTTGGCACAGTGTAGTGGTTTAGTAGGTAAACCACTACACTGTAGTTTTACGGTGTGGCGGTTTAGTGGTGCCTTGAAGTCTTCTTGTCGTTATTTCTCATCGAAGACAACTTGTCCTCTCGAGTGAAGGGAAATAACGGCGAGAAGTCTTCAACACACCAACCCTACAGGCCTGTCCCCAACAGTCAAGAGAAAGAAATTTGCTTAAATATTAGTTAAAAACACTAGGCAAATAACGTTTGCCTCCTTGGCCTCGCGGTACCGCCTAGTGTTTTCCTGCACTCCACGCCCAGCTCTGATTTCAGTTTTGGGTCGATCGGGGACCGATCAAGTCCAACTTCAGTTGAGCTTCAACGGTTCCCGATCCGCCCAAAATCAAAGTCAAACGACGCGTGCAATTTGGAAGACAGTTACCTTTTCCTCTCGGCCACGGAGAAAAAGATGTTTGCCAATGAAATCACGAACGGGTCTTTCCTTGCTCATCAGCATGTAAATAATTTTTTTTGCAAAAACGTCCCTTACAGGCGTTTTTTTGGGCGAATTAACTAAGCAAACTAAAAGTAAAGAAGTAGAAAAAAGACCTGAGTTAGAAATAATGGCAAAAACACCTCATTCGGGCAATAAAAACATATTTTCACCTTCGTACATGGATGATCAAACATTATACATACGGGTATTTTCTGGCATACAATAGTCATCTGACGTCATTTGCTGCTAGTCTCTCTAACACGAAGCTTCGTTGAAAATCTCTCCTCTTGCACCAAATATTTAGACACCAAAAGTCTTCAAAGTTCCACAGAAATGGCACAGGATTCCACACAAATGGCGACGAAGACACAAGGAAGACATCTTGGGCAAATTTGAGCTAAAATGTCGAAGAAATGGGGAAAAAATTGAAAACGAATATATGCCGTCGTCGAGAAAATTCAAAATCAAAATGGCGACAGTCTTCTTCTCCGAACTAAAGATGCAACGAAAATTGCTTCAGTGTAGTTGGACATCAACAATATTAAATTTTTATTACACATGTAAGCCTTCTCTTACTAATCTTCCTATGTATTAGTTGTTAAATGTTCTCTTGTTTGGTGAAAATTTGGTTTGCTCACCAGGGGCCGGTTGTATCAAAGGCGTTTAGTTTAAAGGGTGGATAAGTCAAAAATATAAAACAAGTTTGCATGTTGTATAAATAAACCAGCTAAAGTTATTTGACCTGAGAAGAACAATTATATACAAGAGTAAATATTTATTCTAATACTCATAATTTCGGTTCCGTACTAGATGTAAAAGTGATATATAGATTTCTCTTATCCACCCTTTAAGCTAAACGCCTTTGATACAACCGGCCCCAGGTCGAAATTTTATTTTATAAATTTCATACATTTCAGTCAAATGTACTGGTATATAAGACTGAGCTTCTATTTCTCTCTCTCTAGCTAAGCCGTCGGCGAATTGCTCGAGAAGGAACAATGATGACTTGATTAAAACAGGAGCTTATCAAGGTAAAATAATGTTTATCTTAATTCTGGGTCATTTACCTCCACAACTGATTCAGGCTAAATTGTTCAGGCATCAATTTTGTTTGAGGTTTTTATTCCTAACCGCCATATTTTGTTTTGTATTTTAGATACTCCAGAGGTATTGCGAGACTACCACGTGACAAATTCGATGCAAGAAGTCACACCAAATACGACTTTCAAGAGGATTTACTGGTAAGGAAACCAAATAATAGAATACACTTACTGTCATTGTAAATTCTCTGTTCTAGCCCATATCCGTTAAACTTCTTTCCGCTTAGCTATCTTTTCATGTACGATCAAAATTATTTTGGCAACACAAGTAATGAATAAATCGTGCTCTGGATTCAAACCGTCCTGTCCAGCAAGACCACACCCACTGTATGGGGATCAATAGAGAATTTATGATGATGATTATTATGATGTATCGAGCGTTGTATCGATACAGTTTCTAGATTTTTTTTATAAACTTTATTGTAACTTACTTTTCCTCTTCTTTCGTTGTTATTTTTTCTTCAAAACCTCTTCTGCCCACTGGTACACTGCAGCTATACAAGAAACACGAAATTCGGACTTCCAGTTCAAATTCAAAGAGAATTCCGAGTTAGGATCAAGTGAGAACTCGTTACGTGCGAATATTGTTAACAAATAGTTTTAATTCCTTCTTCCTTCACTCCAATTCCATCCTTTACTTCTTCCTTCATTCCAATTCCATCCTTTACTTCTTCCTTCCTTCCTTCTTCGCGGTTACTGGAATTATCCATTCAGTTTGACAATGATATTCATATGATAGCTACAATGAAACACTTTGTTTCATTCATTTATTTTAACGTCACCTCATCGTCATCTAGCTATAGCAGCCTTGGCTAGTTGCCCGAGTTCCGTTGATTACCGATATTTTACACTTCTAACGACCCTCTCAATATTTCCTAACCGGTGTACCGTAGCTGAGTAAACCTACGACTGCCGACAGAGCGTTGACTAACTCCTTGCATATGTGCCACGAATCTGAAGTGGGGATTGAGCTCACGATCTCAGAGGCGGCAGGCGCTTGCTTTGACGATTGCGCTACTTGGTGATTACTGCGTAGGATCAAACAATCCTGGGAGAGAAATTTAAATTCTATCGCGTTGTATTGTGTTTCACTGTAATTTCTTTATAAAACAATTACGAAATAGTTTTCTGCCAGGAATGAGTTATTCATGTATTTGAGATTGGGATTGCCCACGCGCTTGGATGCCGTTATTCTGAACAGAAACCATTTGATATTTTTTTAATTTCTTAAGGTATAAAAAATGTAACCCAAATTAGGTGCATTCCAGGGCGTTCGTCTCCAAACGTTCGCTGTCAAATACCCTTTTCAATCTTTTTTTACATATATCCTGTGTTTTAATAAATCCCATAAATAAAATCTATACTCTTCGACGACAAACTAATCAACATTCAACTGTTTATTTCAAAATTTTCTTCCAGTTTTTGCTTCAAAATAAAAAAAACAAAAAATTAAACCCGCAAGTAAGAGAAAATGACGCCAAATAATTCATTCCAATTCCGCTATATTGTTTTGCGCTTTTTTGTCGTGCCTAGGTTTTGTCCCGGTATCTCGAAGTGTTGTCCATTGACTATCCTCTGTGATATGCCACACCTATTATCTAATTACTTAATCCTCCTCAATGCTTGTTAACGTAGTTTTCTTTGCTTATCCTGGAACGATTTTTCTAATTATTTATTTTATTTTTAATTACTGTAATTATTTATTTTATCAAAGGACGTCAAGCCAAAGAGCGAATACACCAGTCAATCATTGAACAAGATGGAAAGAACTAATATTGTTCCAAGACGTGAATTGCTAGCCGTGTCTATCCGAAAATGTCAAGATGAAAATACCATCGGAATGTACGGTTTTTCAAAGTGATTTACAATCATATTTCCGCAGTTTTGTTTTCAGCATTCTAAAATATTGTTTTGTAACATTACGAATTCTCTCCTTATTTTATGATGGTTGACTGGATATGAGAGAGCTTGTTAACTAACTGGACCGGCGTGATGTTCTTTGAAGAGAGAACGCCAACAAGATGAAACCATGAACAGCATATGATGAAACTAGACCAATCGAAGTCACGACAATCCAAGGGTCGAGTGAAAGTAAGTGATTACATTTTGCTGCTTTCAGTTCTTTACATAGTAAACCTATCACAAATTTGCCATTAAAGTGATATGGCAAGAGGGATAAAAATCTCGAACTAATGTTTCCAGCGTCGGTAGTGCAATCAAAGGCACACAAAATGCTCGGTTCTTTGATTATCTGAAACAATATAAACAGAAATCGACGTTTCAAGCAAAGGTTCTCGTTGAGAAGTCAGTAGTCACCACTATTCTTGTCTCATTTTCAAATAATTTAATTTGAAACCTTAAACCTTAAATTTTTGAGAACGTGCTTATAGGTTCTGAAATATTGAAGGCAAAGACACTAGTCATCCGCCATCTTGGATATTCGAACAGGGTAAACAAGTTTAACAAACACGCCCAACATCTATACTTGTATCTTTATACTTCTTTCTTAAATTGCGAATGGCCAATAAAATTTCATTAGGATTTAACTCATTGACGGTAAGTTTAATGAATTTCACGCCGTAGTGACGTCGTTCAAATAGAGCTAATTATAAAACAAGATGGCGGACGGTGTTTGTTTCTCTTTCAATATTTCACGAACTAAGCAGTGTTGTAGTCCAGTAACTACAAGTCTCGTGCATTTAAGTCCGAATCCAAGGCTTGCATTATCTAGTATAGTATTCATTTTCGAGTTAAGTGTAAACTAGGCTACATGCACACGGTGTCGTTTCTGAGCGTTTTCATTCCAAATTATTTCAAAAAGCTCCCGACTTGTTGACACAATTCAATGAAAAGCAGCGTAAACTTCGTCTAAGAACAAAAACTAAAAACATACAACGAGAACTCCTATTGCTCACATGGTTTTCATTTTTACTGCTGTGAAAACGTCTGGAAACGTTACCTCGTGTGCACATAGTCTGAGTACGTATTCCATCCTAGACAGCCACACACACCCACAAGTGACACCCTACAATACACACTGTTGACCAAGGTCACAGCTATTTCAACCAATGTTTACTTCCTGAAGCGTTTTCGCCGTAGACATTCGAAAACAGAGACTATTAAAATTCTCGTACCATTTATATTTATTAGAAAATTCCTTCAAAATTGTATTTGCTAAAAGTTTAATTCATTTTTTTCCAAGAAAAGGAATTTTCTTTCATTACATTGTACTACAAGTGCGAGTTCTTTAATGCCGAGTCAACTCCTTAACACGGGATATTCCAATTGCTTTTAGAAATATATTGCGATATCCCTTTAAAAATTACATCTCTCTTGCACATTTTTACGTCGCTTATTTCCTAAAATATTTTGTGAATAAATTGAGCTACCCGCCATCAATGAACTCATTAATTAACGGTGATTTTGGTGACGTCACAACCAGAGCTAGGCAAGTAAAACTACTATTAAACAACAATAAATAGATTTCTCAAATGTTGCGAATAAACTAGTCACGAACCCCTATTTGTCGCGTAAAATATCACACTACCTTCATCATGAGGCAAAAATCACGGCCTGTTTGTATTTCGAAATGATTGAATCATAGCGAGAAGTTGGCATGAATACTTCAGGAAACTGGGAAGTTTTGTAACACCTCGTTTAGTGCAGAAATCAGCCACATTTAGAATAACGTGGTTTACAATTTTATTGTAATAAACTAACGGTTACGATTCTTTAATTTCGAAAGGTGATGGGGTGTGAAAAAATGCAAGTGAAAAAGACCAGAATAAACGTTGATGAGATGGACCCACAAATCAAAAACAATCCGCAAGACGCTACATTGTAATACAAAGTAGTGGTAATTTACAAGTTAGTGGAGATAAGATACTAATTATTTTAAGATCAAAGAGGATTCAAGTAAATTTTATTGTTTCTCATCGAACAAAATGATTGTTTCTCGTGAAAAAAGCAAGAAATTTAAGATTGAATTTCACTAAAAAATAAATCGCACGAAATATTCGTGCGATAGTGAAGTAATGACACTTTCCTTTTGTTTTATATTTCGAGTTCAAAACTGCAAAAAAAATAACATTTGGATTGTGGTTATTTCTAAAAGCAAAACGAAATAATGCATGTCACTTGATATACAAGATTGAACACAAAAATCTGTTTCAACTTTCAAGAAATAATACTATGTTGGTTTAATGACAGGGTTGCAATATCACAGCATTTTTGAGGCCAAATCGTCATTAGTGTAGTCAAGTAAACAAAGAAAACAAAAGCCAAGTACAAAGAAAAACAAAGAGCATTGTTGAAGATTTGGCCTCAAAAATGCAGTGATCTGGCAACCCTGTTTAATGATACTAAGTTGGATTGGGTTGGTTTATTATTATTGTATTCTATTACCATCATTAACATATAATTTGAAAAAAACGAGGTAATAAGAGTCAATTCTTTATTCTAATTCCCAGGGGAATATATTATTCCTGTATTTCTTACTTAATTTGATTCATGCGTACATTAAAACAGCAGGATTTATTATCTTTTTTGCCTACTTTTAATTCCCAAGGGAATAGACCAAGCTTTGTTTTCATGGTGATATGTCGATTCACGGTAGAGACGTGACTGTATAACAAGAATCCTCTTTGATTATAAATATAATAAGTATCTTGGTTCCTTTGAGTTTGTTTTGGCAAGCATAAACAATGGACAATAAATCCATTGTTTGTATGCACAAGAGCAAACTACGGAAGTGTCTTGAGAGCAGTTGCGACGTACCATGCAAATGAAGGCGTTTCGGTTAAATAAGTATGAGAATAGCACTAAAGCTTTAAAATGTTCCGATCATAAATTTGAACTATATACAGTAATAGCCATAGGGAGATTAAATTGCATGGTAACTAAGATGCAGGATTAAAATCTCTAAGCTAGCCTTAAAGGAAAAAAGATTTAAACTCTTTGCACCCTCATGCTTATTTGACCCAGCCTTAGACTTTGGTAAGTATCGGATTTATATTTACTTCAGATCAGTTTAACGTAATGAAAAGCCCATGCCCTTTCAGCTAAGGTTTTACATTTGAAAACTCAATCAAATACTCAGTCTAAGTGGGTTTAAGTAGCTAGAGATAACGTAATTTATCTTTTTATTTTGCTTTTTTGTTTATAACGTAATTTATTAACTAAATGTATGGACTGCGAGGGTGTGAGCCGTGTGTAAGTTGCATGGGGTTAGGCTTATTAAAGGAATTTAAAATTTTTGAAAGTATGCTTGAAAACCAAAATCTACCATCACTTCTTCTAAACAGTTTGGAGTAAGTTCTCTACATCAACTAAGTTAGTCTAGTATTATTACTCAAACTAGTATTGTGTGCAGTGGTGACATATTATGGACAAGAATTCGGGCCAAGTTTTGTATACTTTGCAAAATAATTTTAAGTACAAAGTCAGCTCACCTGTTTTTATATTCGAGCTTTAGTATTTTTATATCCGACGTTTTGGCCTAAAACATAAAATTAAACCAAAATAAGCAGGCATACTTTACTAAATTTTGATTTCTTTAATTTTCGAAAATGGGTGGTAGTCGGGGTGGTGGTGGTGCATGTGGGTTTATCAGCTGTGAGTGACTGTGCGATGGTGAGGAAAGTGAAGGTAACGAATGGAATGCAGGAGCTTAGGACCGAGGAAGACAGCTTAGAACTGAGGCAGGTAGGCAGTTGGTAGGATCAGAGGGGGGCACTTGTCATTTTCGCTTTGGGAATCAAATTTGCATGCTAAGTATTTTGAAGTCACTAACGGTTAGTTGTTTTAATTTGTTAGGTATGCGCGGCTGCTCTCTAGGGAAGATCAACCTAGCAATTTGTATTAGCATTTGCAAGATTGGTCTTCTCTTTGCCTCGCTACCCCGGCTAGCTCTCTGAGTGCTACTTCCACCGTAAATAATAGAGGTACTTGTACTATATGTATAGGTACTTCTATTTGGGTGGAAGTAGCACTTGGAGAGCTGGCCGGGGTAGACGGGATTTTTTTTATTTAATTTCTCAATTCCCATGGGAATTGAATTTTTAATTAAAAGGGGAAACATGTAAATTTTGTAAACAATTTATTGAAAAAAATTTGTAAAGATAACAATTTGAATAACAATAAAAAGAGTTTAACTAACGCAAACTGGTACGTATTTAAATAACAATAGAAGAAAACAGAGCATGGCCAAAAAAAAGGAATTAGCATTGCGTTTAACACAAGTGAATAAACACAAGTGAAAAGCAATGTTAAATGGAAACTGGTCTTTCAAGATAAATGTTTATACTCCAAGATAAATTACTTACAAAACAACTAGCAATGGATTCATTTTGCGAGTTTGACAGAGGAATGCAAAACGTAACACCAAGTTGTTTCATAGTAAGACTAAGAAATATATGGCTCAAAGATTTAAAGAACTAAATAAAGATGTTAGTGGTAGTTTTTACTCGAGTATTGAAAGCAATGGACTAGTTGAAATACAAGAATACATATATACAAAGTCTTTTGAGCTAAGTTAAGTGGCCTGAAATAACCTCTAAACTGCCTCAACATTTTGCTAATGTATTCTTTGGAGTACTTTAGAAAACGTATCGAAAAAATGTATACTAAAAATCCTACGAGAAGCATCTCAGTTTTTGTCTATAGTTCCAAAAGAGTTTTGAAAATCATTTCCATCTTATAAGCCATATATCTACGTTACTTTTTTAACCTGACAAGACGCAATGTCTCGAATGTTTCTTTATGCCTTTTTTACATTTTCGTTACATTTTATAAACTTAAATCAAAGTCTATGTATTTTCCAACACAATTTCAACATACTTGTTTTGCTCAGAATTTTTTTTCTTTTACACGTTTAACATAAAGAACCGTTTCAGCAGAAGGAAAGTTCAACAATTTTAATTTCAAAATTCTGATTTGTCAACATTTCATTTTGAAAAAGCTTGGGCAAAGGTAGGCAAATTCACTCAATTGATTAATATAATATGCAGTATGCAACACCAAAGCTATCAATTTTAACTCAATTCTTAAAACTTCCTTTCAATTCTCTGAGTTTTACAATCAAGAGTCAACATCAAGAAATTTAGTATAGCAACATAGTTTAGATAGAGCATTTGTGTGTAAAGCAGGAATGTCCAAAAAATACTAAATTTTGTATTAGTTCTTGTCAGGTTAAAAAGCTGATCTCTTGAAGTATAAATATATCTTTACTTACTTGATGAAGTAAAAAGACCTTGTTCAAAAGCCATATAAACCTGTTTTCTTATATTATTATTACAATTACAAAGTGGAACTACTTGAATATAGATTTGAACTGAAGCCAAGAAAATGAAACACACAAACTTCGAAGTTAATTTCAATTGCCAAACAAGAATGAACAAGCCAAAAAAGAATGAAAAGTGGGCAATTGTTGCATTTAATCAAATTCAGTAACAAGTTAGTTTTCAAGCCTAAAATATGCATAAAATCTGAAGAGAATTGCCTGAGTGGTTTAGATAAGTAAACAACTGAAATGCAACAAATTTGATTCAACATTTTGTAAAAAACATTTTTGCATGCCACACCAAGAACAAACTTCACTGAGATTCTGTTATAAACTTCAGTTTCAGCACAGCTATCATAAAAATCTTGAACAAACCACTTCATTGATTGTTTATTTCTAAATCTTTTATTGAGCATAAATTTCAGAAATGCTACATGTGTGTTATGCAACATATATACTCACTACACAATTCATAAATTTTTGAGGGTTTTTCTTGTAGTTTCATTAAGAACAATCTTGCTATTTGTTGTGGTTGGGGTTTTGTTTATAATATATTTTAATAAAAATTGCTTCAGTTCATTTGCATTCAAACCAGTTCCACTTTGCGATGCAGCAAAGCTTAGTTTATGAATTATGTTTCTGGATTATTTGACCATAATTGTTTGTCGTAAAGTTGAATACATTACTATTGAAAATCACAAAGACTGAAACATTAGAGATTAAATGCATAATAACAGTTGAATTTTCACTTTCTGTGACACAATGGCGTGGACAAACATTTGAATTAGGAATATTCATTAGCACAGCTGCAAAGAGCATCCTAAATTTAATAAAATTGTGAGGTTTGCTTGCAAAATATTGTAAAATGGGGAAAATATAGTTCTCTGAAGTTTTAAAATTCTGTATGCTCTTGTATATGCACAGAAAAGTTTACTCAAAACTCGAAATGTGATTATACTTTTCCACTCATTACAATAGTTACTATATAAAATTTGCAAACTTCACTGGGCTATATTTTCCACATTTTACAATTTTTTGCGACCAAACTTCACCATTTTACTAAAATTTAGAATGCTCCAGCTGTGCTAATGAATATAAACATTTGTCTAAAAGGGAAATGGTCCATTGTTTAAAGCTGCTGTATGTAATAACCTCTTAGTTCGTGTGGGTTTTCGGATACTCTAACTTTGAGAGGCTAACAGAGGATAAACACAATATGTAAGACTAAGATAGTTTAGTTTTTGAGGCAGCAAGTGCAAAATCATCTGTCTGACATCTACGGGCAACTATTTCTGTTCGATAACTTAATGTTTTGATTTCTGATCACATACTGGTTTTGCTGCTGTGTTTTATTAGTTAATTCACATATTATATAATATCAATATAAATTTGCCTGTAAAATATGGGTGAAAGTGAGATCATTTTTTAAAATTTTGCAACACCTGAGGTAACAGGTAATGGGAATTCAAGTTAAGTCCCAGAATAATGTGGCAAATGCATTAGCTAGACTAAGACTAGAATTCATGAACTTTGGGTTCTCAAGGATTTGATCCATTAACACATTCTGCCATTCATGAGTAAGGTCAATCATAGTGTTGAGCTTGCCAAATTAAACAAGGAAAGATTATTTCACTTTACAGGTTAAGCAATGGACAAGTTTAAAGCAGTACATAATTAGGAGCTTTGTACAACCATCTTTGTGATTTTTAAATGAATGTTTCAAATTTTTAAACAAACATTGAAAGTCAATTTGAGCACAAGAAGTTTGAGACCTTTCTCCATACTTTCCATTCAAGACGATGGTTATTTTTTGGTGATCACCAGAATGTCAGTTGGGAATTTAAATGAAGCATTCTTAAAGCTTGGAACAAATGTCTAGGAAAATATAAAAAAATTGAATGTTTATGTTTCTTAAATCATGTTTAGAGATTAATTATTATCAAGAAAAATGATATTAACTTCTTATAATCTGTCAGTTATTGAGAGTTTGGGGATCTACAAACAAATTTTAGAGAATTCTTCAATTGAGCTATGATATGAATAAATGAAATTGTAAACAAAATACAAAAGCTAATTAAGCAAGTGGTTGTGTGAATTAAATAATATGTCACTTAAACATATCAAAAAAACATCCATAAAACTCCACACTCTTACTAAGGGGAGGGGTTATATGGGATAATAAACCTTACACCCTCTTTCAACTAGGGCTGTGATCTGCAACTCATTATACACAGAATGCACTCTATATTGAAGTCAATGATTAAATCTCCCCTAAATGGCCTTGCCTTCCTTCCACTTATATAAACACAAGGAATTTTCACACTAGTTGGGTAGCAGCCATTAACAAATGGGTTCCATCCTTCAATCAAGTCCTGTATTGACACTGCATCACCCCCCCCCCCCCAATCAGTCACAGACCATTTCAACAAATCTTTTGCCAAAAGTCTATTTCCATCCCATATATTGCCCCTATCACAGAACAAGTCCTCAATTGACTGATGAAATCTATTTGTCAAAAGCCATATTTTGTAGTTTTGCTAGGCTACTAAACCCTCCTCTGAACAATATTGAAGAGCATTTTTGTGAGCCATGATTGGCTAATATTTTTTCGTAGGATATGCTTGATTTTAGTTGCCATAAAATGTGATTTACTCTACAACCAACAGGCATTTTTCTTAATGAAGATGTGGAATAGTTACACAATACTTGGTCAGCTTACAACACAAACCTAAACTCTAAACCAAACCCTAACACTTACCCTAACTCTATGTGACCAGGTATGGTTAAGCTAAATGCACTGAGAATGTTCCATGAAATCAGAATAATAGATTTGAGTATAATTTCTTTAGTAAATAATGGTTTTCAAGCATTTTGATTGTTTGCTGACCAGTAAATATGAGGCATTATTTACTAGTTGGCATTTTTTCAAAATGGCCGCCAATGAGAGTCGTTTTGATGTATTATACTTTTGCCAAAATTAGCAAATGGAGAAAAATGGCATTAAAAAATTACAAGCAAACTTTAGTCCTTACTTTGGACAGTGCATTTTATACACATAAATTTTACTGAAGAAATTATACTAAAACAATTATTCACCTCGACTTCGTCTCGGTGAATATTCACCAATAATCACTTTGCCTCCGGCGAATAATTGTTAATTATTCTGGCAAACTATGACTCAATTGTTTGAATAGAGTAAATATCTTTAAGGCCTTTAAGACGCCATTACACTATGCAAAAGACCAATGTGCTCAGTACATCTTTCAGTTTCTAAAAAAATCCTGACTTTAGAATTTCCAAAACCATCCACTGATTAATTTCAAAGACCACTGCTGCATTTGACAAAGCAAAACGACATTTTTATTGGCTGAGCACATTTACTATTGACAGTAAAATACAGCCTCGAAGATACTGTGGCCATACTTTCTGTCTGAAATTTTCTTGTGCAACATATTAATATAGATTATTAATGCATTTTTTTATTTTTACATAAAAAGTATCCAATTTTTTGTACAAGTTATTTGTTTATTGAACCACATTGGGCCGAGTTGTCTGTAGAAGACTGAGTTAGTTGTGGGAATGGGCCAAGTCGGTTTCCAAGAGGACAGAGTTCGCCATTTCCCAAATATCATATCCGTGAGTCCGTACTGTATTAAATTACACATACCATTTAATACGCAAACAATTTAGCTTCTCCAAAATTGGTAGCCAACTTTCTTGACAGGATTTTACACCTGAAAAAATATAGACCAAAGCTGAAACAAACACCTGAAGTATTTATCAACAGAATTTAAAAATAAATCGAATTAAAATGTACAATGGCAATTTAGCCAAATTTCAGATATCCTTTTCCCGCAATTAAAACATGCTAACCGTCCAGTAAATATGAAATAAATAGCAAGGTATAAGTACAATATCTTCACCTTACCTGACACAGCAAAATCCTTCCAAATCGATTCAAATTTTGTTCTAAAAATACAAACTTAAAAAAAAATATTGGATCACACGTCTTCCTTCTGCCCTGCACAAAATCAATTATGGCGCCACGCATGCGCGCCACTCATACACACTGCTTCCACAAGTCAAATTAGAATATCCTTTTTCATCCTTATTTCTTTCAAACTTTTCTTCCAATAAGTGCAAATTTTCCAGCCAAATTTCCTGGTAAATGAGAGATAAATTTGGCAGCTTATATTAATTTTATTTATGTATGGATAATGAACTAACTTTTGGACGAATTAAGGAAGAATATTACACTAAAACACGAGGCCTTTCTTGTTAGAAAGTGTTATTTCTCATAATTAAGATTACCCACCATCATTCTGAACGTTTTTCGTATATAAACCTTATTGACATATAAATGAATCCAAATTCACAACTGAATGCCAATTGACGTTACTTTAAGGCTTTAAGTTACGAAGGTGAATATGTTTGGAGAACAGTTATGCCGAAAATTTATATACGTTGTACGATTGTGAGAATTTCAGAATCCATGTCAAATCATTTCTGAATCTGTTCAAAGGATTCAATAAAGGAAGTTCCTGCAGTCCCTGTAAAATTTTTCAAACTCTTGATGGCGTGTTTGCCCAACTCCAGCAGCTTCCATCTCGCGTAGTGTTGCTGTTGCAGCCATGCCAATATATACTTGCTTCAATAGAACGTGAAAACGGTTACACCCTTCATTTATCTGAGCAGGCACCGTTCTTTTCCCATATTCCATAAACATGAAATCACTCGTGATTGATCTAATAAGACCATCTAACATTCTAACTCTTTCCTAAGACATTGAAGAAGAGGTCTTTCGCTTTGAAACACTGAAAATGTTAAATAAGTTGAAACGTACAAGTTGATAACTGAGTAACCCCATGTATTCGAACGGGAATTTATTTTGTGTATCTAGCTACATAAACTAATATTGATTTGACGTTACTTTTTGTTGTATGATACCAACCGGTGTCACAGTGATATGGGTACCCACAGTAGCGAAGCCAGCCCGACATTTGGTCATGCAAATGCAAATTTTTCTGTGTTTTTGACCGTATAAGGAATGAATTTCTAAAAAAATGAATAATGATAATGATCTAAATTTGCATAGCATGACCAAATTGTCAGGCTGGCTTCGCTACTGGGTACCCACGTGTTTTGTGTATCCCCATACTCATATAACTAGCAAATATGTCACAGTTGACTTAGACGTAAGCGTACTGTTTTGCTATATTAAACTTTATAGCAAAAGGTATTATATTTAAGACTATTCTCACTCACTAGGACTGTTTCTACTTCACCAAATTTAGCTAAAGCACGAGCCCGAAGGGCGAGTAATGATTGTCGCGCTACGCGCTCCCTCTTCGTAGTTAGGTACTAAGGTAGTCATAGATATTGCACGTAGCCATGTAGCCACGTAGCCATGTAGCCATGTAGCCACGTAGCCACGTAGCCATGTAGCCACGTAGCCATGTATCCACGAAGCCATGTAGCCATGCAGCCACGTAGCCATGTATCCACGAAGCCATGTAGCCACGTAGCCACGTAGCCAGTAGCCATGTAGTTGCGTAGTCATGTAGCCACGTAGCATGTGGTCGGAAAAGACACAGATAGAAGAAAAGTAGCCATGTAGCCATGTAGCCATGTCTCATGATCCAAAGAAAGCGCGAACATTTGGCCGGGTATTCTGAAATTACTCCCCGTTCAGTTACTGTACATGGTTCTAGTTCAAAATTTGTTGTAAATTTGTCCCCCCTTCCTTTGTTTAATAATGACTTTGTCTCCCACTACTAGCTTTGATGATTTTGGATGTCTCCTTTCACTAGTGTAATATCTTGCTCTTGTTTTTGCCTTTGCATCATTTGTTTTGGCCTCTTTAGCTATGTCTATTTAGCTCTTTATGTTTCGGGTTTAACATTGACAGCGTTCCTCGTACTGGCCAGTTAAATAGAAGTTGAGCCGGTGGGGTGTTCGTTGATGAATGTGGGCTGGTTCGATTGCTCAATAATAATCTGGAAAGTTCTTGGACCCAGTTACGATTTTCTGCGCGAGCGGTTCTTATATATTGCTTTGCACAGGGACTTCATGAATGCTTCGGCTTTCGAGTTGCCTTAGCTTGTGACTCTGGCGTCGATGTTTCGTGCTTGATACCCAGCTTTGTTACGTAGGTTTTTGGGTCATTGCTATTAAAAGGTGGCCCATTGTCTGATTTGAACTTTGCAAGGAATTCCGTGTCGTGTGAAAATAGCATCCAACGTAAGAACAAGGGTTTTATTCGATGTGTTGCTAATTACCTCGGCTTCGGTACACCGAAAATGCTTGTCAATGAGGACGATATCATATTGTCCAGTTGGAAGTGGGCCATAAAAATCAGCGTGTATGGTTTGCCACGGTCCATTTAGCATGTCTGGTTTTGGCAACGGTCCTGGAGGGTTCGCGGGTCTGTTAAATTGGCAAGGTAAACATGGCTCAAATTCTTGCTTTACTGCCTTGTCCATATTGGGGAACCAAGCGTATTGGCGCAGCAGTGCTTTGGCCTTTGAAAGGCCGGGGTGACCAGTGTGGGCAAGTTTTACAATGCGCGTTTGTAAAGTTACTGATATAATCATTCTTGTCCCTCGTAGGACTACGCCATTTTTGTTGTCTACATCACCTGAAAATCATGTTGTTGGAGCCGTAAAAAAAGAACCGAGGATGGTAATAAATTAGCTGTAATGACTTGTGATCTGTTATTAAGGGGGGGGGGGGGGGGGGGGGGCAAACACATAAGATGGAAGTGCTCGATGCCCCAGACAATCGCTAGGGGACAGGGCCGACTTGCGTATGCATTGATATTGTGTGCATCGTAGTGTGGGTCTTTCTGTGGCTGGTAACCGGACTGTTCAGAAGAGCGTGCTTTAGTTTGTCATAAGCCGTGTGGTGTTTACATGCCTACGTAAAACGTGTATTCTTTTGAGTTAGTTCACGTAGGGCTCTGTAATTGGAACTGTAATTAGCCATTTCTAATAAACTTCGAACTTCGCTGACTGTAGTTGGTCGTTGTGTGTTAGCAAATGCCTCGACTTTTTTGGGATCACGACCAACACCTTGCTCTGTAAACACAAGGCCGAAAAATTCAAGATTGTTCATGAGAAAATTGCAATTCTCAAAGTTAAGCGTAAGATTATGTTCTTGTAATCTAGTAAGGCATTACTCTAAACCGCGATCGTGGTCTTCGCAGGTGTTGCCAAACACAATTATGTTATCTGTGATGTTTTTTATTCCTTTACTTCCTTGCAAGGTCTGCTGCAAAGTACGTTATGAAAGTTTGACAGCTGCGTTCGTGCCATAATTTAATCTTTTGTAGCGCAATAGTCCGCGATGGGTGCAAAATGTTGTGATATGCCGTGATTCGGGACTAAGGGGCGGACCATTAAATTTTTGAGGGGAGGCTTGGGCAATTTTTTTGTGCATGTCCTTTTTTTCGTGGCAGTTAAACATTTGGAATTTTTTTCTATTACATTTCATTGCAAGATTTTTTTTTCACACACACATATGTCCTTTTAATTCTCTTTTGTGGTATATATCCACAAAAAATTCACATGTTGCACCATTAAATTATATACCAGTTCAGTTATATACCAGATATATAACTGTTTATGATATTAAGTTGATATACACTGGTGCAGAAAAAGGCATAAAATTTGTGGAATGTACTGAGCTTGAATTAGCTTATTATGACTTTTGCATCTTTCCATTTATTTGTTTTTAATATGCTATTCATGTTGTGTTATACTAGAAGTTCAGTAACGAACATTGATAACTGATAACTGCTACACTGGTGTGATTATTGTTGAAGGAACGCTTTTAAAAGACTCATTTTAATTTAATGTTAATTTCCCTAAAATGTGACCAGGTGACCATTTTGGACAGAAATACATGCGAAACATACAATGTGAGCTATTTAATAATACAAAGATATTTTGATTATTTTCGCCAATATATCACCTGGGATTTAACAACAGCGACCTTAAACAACTTACTCGATTTGATTTTAAATTTGTTTATTTGTGCACGATATTTTTCTTCCAATTTTTTTCGTGCACGAATTTTTTTTTGGTATTTGCCCAACACCCCCCCCCCCTCCCCCAAAAATTTAATGGTCCGTCCCTAAGCTCTAGTTGGTGATATGCTTAACATATGTCAAGCTTTGAGAAGAATGAAACGAGTTCTATTTTCTTCGTAAATAATCCTAACGTGTTCGTATATTGGGATTGCAAAACGGTGTCACAGTGCTATGGGTACCTTCGTGTTTTGTGTATCCCCATACTCATATCACAAGCAAATATGTCACAGTGGACTTAGACGTAAGCGTACTCTTTTGCCATATTAAACTTTACTAGCAAAAGGTATCATGTTTAAGACTATTCTCACTCACTGGGACTGTATCTACTTCACCAAATTTAGCTAAAGAAGGAGCGCGTAGCGCGACAATTATTACTCGCCCTTCGGGCTCACGCTTTAGCTAACTTTGGTGAAGTAGATACACTCCCAGTGAGTGAGAATAGTTACGAGCACGCTACGATTATTTACAAAGAAATAACGAATTTGTATGAACAACCATATGCCAAAAATATTGACGTCACCCACAAAGAACGCCCGTGAGGTAGTCAATCCCTTATTTCATCGCGTGCTAGTCCAGCCTGCTTTTATTTAATTTACCCAGTCACTGAAAACAGGGGCGTGGTTGTCTAAAATACGTTGGAGGTTTTTGTCGTTTACATGCGTTTTAGAATGTGTTTGTTGTTTTGCTTTAAGATGCAAACTGACAGGTCCGAGTTCCTGAACTGTTTCAGAGCTCAGTAAACAACCGCCGTCCTCCGAGGTTACATATACTGTTGCAGCCGTAAATTTATGTTTTGATTCAGCTAAAGGATTACTAGCGCGTACCATCTTCAAACTTATGGACTAACAGAAAGATTTAACCAGAGTTTGGAAAAGTAAGTAACGATACCAATTTTAAAAAGCAATATGTTCTAAGTTTGCCAAACGTTGTTATTCAAGTTATTCTTTTTCTGTCGTTTGGTTTATAATAATGTCATAATGATAGTTCGCTGCTGAAAGTTATCAACACAGAACATGATAACTGGGAAGACAAGCTTGACAGTGTATGTTTTTGCTATCGCTCATCGAGAAACCACACCACGAAATATAGTCCATTCTTTCTCATGTATGGTCGTGAACCAAAACTCCCATTGGAAATAAAAGTTGGAGACGAAAGCGCAAGTGAAACTAGTGACAGTGATAGTGACAAGACATATTTAGATAGCGAAGTCGAGCAGCAGCTGCGACATGCATGACATTAAAAAATATAGAAAGGGCACAGGAAAAACAACAAAGGAACTAGATCGAAGACATGAATCGACAAAGGTATGCAAGTGAGGCCACTAAGGTCTGAAATCTGAGTAGAAATGAGGTCAGCTTATTTCGGTTTTGTCTGTTTTCATAGATTTATAATAAAAGTATAGAATTATGATTTGTTTTCTCTAACAGCTTCTCGCACTGGGCGATAAAGTTCTGGTCGAAAACATGCGACATGTTGACAGAAAAGGAGGGAAAATGACGCAGCGCTGGTCCATATGTCATTGCTGCCCACATTGAGAAAGGGCGTTACAAGTTGTTAAATGAACAGTCTGGCCAGCTGCTGAAGACTACGATTCACCGTTCTCGCCTGAAAAGGTATTACGAAAAGCCTGATGAGAAAACTACCCAAGGGAACAGTGGAAAGTCTTGTGAATTTATTAAAGGTAAGAACTGCTTCGAAAGCCTACTTCTACGTCGATTTAGCTTTGGCATAATTTACAATTGCTATAGATTTACATTCCTGACAAATAATTTTTATTTTCGTATCCGTGCCCATTAGTAAACAAAGAGAAAGCAAAACAAAAGACAGAAAATGAAAAGATATCAAATGAACAACTTGAAGGCAAGTATTCAGCAAAAAATTGAGGGATAAAATTTTTTCTTAGTAATTAAAACCAGGTTCTAAGATAATTGCTTTTGCTATATTATATGGACGATGATGTTCATCCTTGCCCCACTGATGACGTTTGGATTGCAGAGCTTGGTTTAAAGAAAGGTGATAAAGATATTCTTCGCCAGAAAAAAATGCTCAATAATAGAATAATCAACACCGCCCAGAAGCTGATAAAGCGAAAATTTTGCACCGTTGGTGGACTTCAAGACCCCGTATTATCAGAGACTTCATTTCACTGCGTAAAAGCGAAGCTGTAAAAATCTATCTCATGGGTAAAGTGCATTGGGTAGCATCATCCACAGTTGGTGGCTAACCTGTTAGTGTGTACGACAGGTTATTTGATGAACTAACCCCTTCAACAGAGAAACAGCTGGCCATGTGCTACAAGAACTTGATTGATGAAGCAGGGCAGCTCCATGTGGAGATGTGTGTTACACAGAAACAGAAGGGTTCAGCTCACTGTGGATTATTTATTTTTACACTTACGAACTCGCAAGCGGTAATCTACATCAAATAATTTTGCCTTCAATCGGCGAATGAATGGCTTAAACTTAATCAAATTTCTTACACGGTGGCAGCATTGAATGGCTTAAACTCAATCAAATTTCTTGAAATTTTGAACAGAAATAAAAAACCTAACATAATTTTCTACCTACAACTCAAAATTACTTTTAAGCATTTAAATTTTGCGCACAAGCCATTTTTAATGTATTTCAAAATATACTCACACCCCTGGGTTTGAAACATTTGAATTTCAGAATATTTTTTTATCTACACCATAAGTACCCAAGCAATGTATATTAATAAAAAACTTCATAGTTCAAGCCGCTTCGCAAGGTTGAGAGCCGTTTCGAAATTGTCTACCTTTTTTATATAGCCTGTATATCTTGTATTAGATTTTAGATTTTTTTATTTCGCCCATAATGATGAGATTACAAATTAAAGAAATAAACTATTTAGAAGTAGTGGGCTAGGAGTCTTCTAGAAACCATATGGCTTTTATTTTAGACCTCTAGGCTATAACTTTAAAGCAATTTTACATATACATTACATAGTGTCAGTGCAGGTGTGCTTATAGGAGAAAGAAAATAGCAGAAATATTATAGTGGATAAGATATAAGATAAGACTGTATAGCCATGCATGGTTCTGAATTATTTTCTTTTTACATATTTACCTATAGGATCTATTAAATTTAGTTGTAAGAATAATTTTTGATCATTGCTTTGAAGGAGGTGTAAGACTTGAGTTCTTATATTGCGTGGGAAAACTGTTCCACACTTCTATTCCTTTATTTGCTAGAGTATACCAGGACTCGAAATAGCGGGCTGCTAATGGCCAAAAGCAGGCAATATTTTAGAGATGGCAGGAAAAAATAAAACTGGAGTGCCAAATTGAAAAAAAATATGGCGAGCAAATTTCAATATATGAGTTTGACGTCAGTTTATTTGATTTCATTACCATAACTCGTAAGAAGCAATGACTACTAAGAAATGTTGAAATTTTAGCTTATACCTGAAATGCTCCGTGGAAATTTAAATTGTTTTTCTGTCTAAATATGTTAGTACAGCATATTTGCACTTAAATCCAAGATATTACGGTCAAATATTGTCAAAATACCAGTTTAGTATAGGGAAATAAAACTAAAATTAAATCCCTATCATAAAACATTCATTTCTACAACAAACGAGACCTCGCCATTTTTGGCAGATAAGAAAATTAAATCACAGGCTAAATGGCATTTGTTTGGCAGGTCATATTTTTTTTATTTTTTTTGTTATACGTGTATGTATACATAAGAACTGTGTTAGTTTTCATTTTCAGACGTTTTCCAAGAAATTCCATTGAAGGAATCAAAATGGAGAGAGCTAAGTGAAGACGATCGCGAAAAATGACAAGATAAGGCAAAAGCAGTTGGGAAAGCTGACACAAAGACAATGTCAAGTGATCAAAAAAGAAAAGAAATGTTTACTGCAACAAGTATATAAGTACAATTACATTATAGCTAGTTATATTTATGTATAAAGGAAAAAGGAGAAGCTATTGTGGTCTCTAATTTGTGTCAATATGCTGATATGTACTAAACCTAAAAGTTCTCGCATATCTTTAGATTTAGAAAGAAGCGATATTCTTCTAGCTTTAGTTTTTTTAAATATTTTTTGACATTTGTCGGATCAGATCATGGTTTCAAATTTCTAGTAGATAATGAAAGCATATCCCTGAGGTTTTTGGCGTATTTAAACGGTAATGTAAATTCATGTATGGCCGCATACTAGAAATAGATTACATGCAGAAAGCCCTCGCACTTTCAACTTTTTCCTACTTTGCGAAAGTAAAAGTTAATTCTTCGTCACAAGATGCAGTCCTAGTCCAGCTCTACGCTCAGCTAATAAATGACAATGACTGACCTCTGCCTCATTGATACCACTTCTTCTCCACTTGCTTGATCTTGACGTATTCTCAGGCATTCTTCTTGATTTTCTTCCGCAACTACATCCATCGTAACACTTTCCATTTTCTCAGAAGATTTGTAAATTAACGTAGAGTTAAACTGTTTAAAGTGCTTATGAAACGAAATTTGGTCTAACATTTTGTTCATTGCATTTCAAAGATCACTTAAATTGACAATATAGCTTCTTTGGTAAAATTTTTGTAACTATCTTCCTTGTCAAGATATTCAAATTTATTCAATGTACAAATAACTCAACCACTGACGTCATCCTGTATAATGAGTGTCCAGTAGATTGCTTATTTTGCAACTAAAACTGCACTTGCATATGAGTATGCGAGGATTAACATTCAGTCTTGGGGATGCATGTGCGATATTTTGACTACTTTTCAAATCAATGAAGATTTTCAAAAAGTCATTATGCATAATGACGTCACTGGTTAAGTTATTATCATATCAAATAAAATGGAATATCTCGAAAAGTAAGACAGTTGAAAAAATTCGAGCAAAGAAGTTATGTTGTCATTTTAAGTGATTTTCCCAACGTAATCTTAAAATAGGTGGAGAAAATTTCGTTTCATAGGCACTTTAAAAATTGCTTTACAGATCGACAGTAAAATTTGTAAAATTTGAAAAATGCAACACAATTCATACAGCTAAATTTCGTCTCGTGACTCATACAAAAACAAAATATATCAATTCAGCCAATCACGATGTTCGTGGTCACCAGCTGGACGTTATTTTCTAATTCTCATGGCTATTAGTAAGTATTTATATGCTCTTAAGAAATTTTGCAGCAGTTGAAAACATTCGGCTGCTGGAAATCATTAGTACTATCCAATAGATAGCACGAAGGATAGCACTACTAGGTCTTCAGTTTAAATGCATTTCATCCAGTGGAGATTGTATAAAAGGAAGTACAGGGAATTAAATGAATGGATTTTCCCAGATAAACCGCTGCCATTTTGGGGTACATATTCGTTAAGGAAGGAAATGTTTAAAGACGTATTTCGCATAGACCTTTCTGGTAATTACGTCACGACTACTTAGGTGCGACGCCGAGGGGCCATTCGCTTCTTATTGATAGCAGTAAAACATTATTACCTGAAAGGTCTATTGTGTTAAATTTGTTATCTGGTTACTGCTAGTTGGATAGGTTTTTTCAAAATTGTTCAAGCAATTTTACCCTGCAAATAGAAAAGTTCACTTGAAAAGTACACTTCACTCGAAAAATATTTGGTTGCCTGTATTTGTTATTTATAATAAAACCTTTTTGCACACAATGGATAATGTGGCCGAGTTAGAAAAATGAATGCCGTAAGATCGTGAAAGAGACCTAATTGCATAGTAGAATCAATGTCTGATATATGGGCAATTGAAAACAAATCTACGTCCAGAAAATCTCTAATAGTTACAAAAGAAAGTCTCATAACTACTATAAATTTTGCTCTATACAACTTTTCACTCAAACGTGTTCTATTTTTTTTCTAAATATACAACTATACAAATGAAAACTACCGGGTTTTCATTGTTATAATCAGCCAATCGCATAAATGTATTAATATACGTAGCTAATGCTTATTGACGAAGATTTAAAGACAAAATAGTCTCTCCCGTTTCATATATAGTCAATCTAGTAAACCTGATTTGTATCTTGTTTTAGATATCATAAATCAGGTCTTATGTGCTTGTACTTGTTTAAAACAAATTTTGTTTTCATCAGGTGAAGCATGTAATAAACCTGGCTCCAAAGTACCGTATCAAAATGGTGGATTTATTGTGAGTGGCCTACCTGATAATACACCTCATAAAAAGCCACACAATTATGGTGTGGACCAAATCAAATTAATCATGGAACAACAACAAAATATTGTCTTCCAATTAAGTCAAGCTATTACCTTGGAATCGCGAGAAAAGAGACAGAGCGCTCTGGAACTATTCGTAAGGTGCTATCAAAGATTATTGACGAAAGCAAAGTGCAGGGTGTCCTGACTGGGGAATATGTTGTTCAGGAAGAAGATCTCGAGGTGAAGGATCTGAACCTCACGGAGGATGAGTTTGAAGCATTTAAAGACTTAGGAAGTCTTTTTCCAAAGATGCATTGCTGCCGCTGGCATCAAACTTTGAGGCGTGTTGGAAACATTTTTTTTATTTCCTGCTTACACAGACAGTAATGACCCGTGTTGGCTGTCTTATTACCCATACAAGCTTTGTCAACTGATCCGCAGAGCGGCCCCATGATTCATGGGTACTGGCTTAACAAACAAATTACTATTAACAAAGGAAGAAACGTTAATTCAGGCAGTGAGCATCGTAAAATCTGATGAAAATGAGCCAACTAGCCATCTTTTTCATCGCAAAAAAATCCCCCTACAACAGGATGCTGTTGTAACTGTACATGTACCGCAGGAGTTCCACGACAGCGTTGTCAGTTGCTTAAAAACACATGGATTTGTGTAGGCTGTTGGGATAAGAATATGCGTGTGGGTTAAATGAAACTCTGCTAAGTTAAATTCATACGAAGTTAGCTCGTACACGCCTTGATTTGCACTGAAAATTACACATCTGCAGTTTTGTCCCCAAGAACTGAAAGATTGACGGGTGCCCGAAATTGAATATTTGTTGTTTAGCAAAATATGTTTACTCCCGTGATAATTTTTAACGTAACTATAAACATCTTTACAGATATTCTGAATAAATTGTGTATACTTTATCATAAAAACGTTTAATTCATACAGAATGGCTGCGACTGGCCAGGAAAATGATTTTTTATACTTCTAATATTCCGCCGTTCTGAAAAGAATTTTATAACGTAGCATTTGTAAATTATGAACGCTCATTGGCTAAGAGCCGTGTTGTCATGATTTCGTGTATATTTTTGTGCTATATTATAAAATAAATGTCATTTTTTAGTGTTGATATCTTGCGTCGTGTTTCCACAAAATTTTTCTATATACTTATTCTATATAGTTTATGCATATTTCATCAATTTATAAATATATTATATGTATTTTTTGTATTCCCCTCTGGAAAGTTTTGTGTACACCGATTTTTTCACGAAAATGTATTTCTTGTCCTCTTACTTGCTTATGATCTATGGAGTTTTTAGTGAAGTTAAAAACGTAAGCTCAGGGGTTCAATTATATTATTAAGGCAGCATCACGTATTTCCTCAAGTAGAGCAACAAATGCAAGGGAGCTCGAGCCGCCACAAGTAAGATATGAAGCAATACCAGTCAGGGTTAGTATGATTAAATATAGTTCTAGTTTGCCACTCATATCATACTCATCACCCCATTTTTTATTTCGACACACCCCCATGGATGGTTTGTTTTCTAAAGGTTGTTTTGTTATCATAAATTACATTTACATTTAGATCAACAATGGGCGGGGTGTTGTCCAGATAAGAATGAGGTGATGAAAATAATATGAGTGGCAAGCTAGAACTATACATGCATGAATCATACTAACCCTGACTGGTATTGCTTCATATCTTGATGAAATACTTGATAATGCCTTGAAAATATAATTGAACACCTGAGCTTACATTTTTAACTTCGCTAATCATAAGCAAGAAATTAAGGGGACAAGAAACATATCTTCGTAAAGAAATGAATTTTTCGTGTTTTTACAGTCATGAATTGACGTTTGGTGTACACAAAATCAAATTTCCAGAGTTTAATACAAGACAATACATAAAATATATTTAAAAATTGATGAAATATGCATAAAATAAAAAGTAGATGCTTGAACGTGAATTGAAGGTCTCGCGAATTGCCCGGCATGTTGCGTTCGTGAGGTTTTGCTCACGGCTTTATTTGTCCTCCGGTCTCTTGAGCAGGCAAAAACCTGCCAAACTCGAAATAGACGAAGGTATGTCGCGTCCCACCATTTGCAAACGTTTTAACGCGGGAGGAGCGAACCATTGGTGCGAACTTAATTATGCGCAAACAGTGACATAATTAAGTTCGCCAAGTGTAAAAATACTGTTTTGGTTATTTGATATAACCAAGTTTACAATTTTGTTTATTTGATAGAACCAAATTTACAAGCTTTGGTTATTTGATATAATAAAGAAAATGAAAATTGGTTATATAAAAAACAAATGAGTATTTTTTGGTTATTTAACAAATAATGAAAAAAGGCATTAAAAAGTTGCCAAATAATAAATTTACACATTTCACAGCCTCGTACCCCAACGTGTCTTAGTGCAAAGCACAGAATAGAAATAAGCAGAAAGGCAACTTGAGTCGAAATCTTTGAAGTTTGTAAAAATAGGGGGACATGTGTACTGCTGAGTGACCCTACTGTTTATTCCCTTTACTGTGGTGCAAAGTTAATATCCGTCGTCACCATACTTACCCGTATGGATGATAAGGTGCAGACGCGGTCAGTTAAAGTCTGGCATTTGTGTTACTTGGATTCAGGTCTGAGTCATGTGAATCTGTAGAGCGAGGGCCTGACCACCGAAACGTCTGCACCTTATCACACCGAACTGGGTTCGATGGAAGTTAACGCAGAAAGTTAGGCTATATGTCAATCAAAAAAAATTTTTTTATAACTCTATTTCCTGCAAATTGCTGCAACTGGCTTTATTAGCTAACGAATGCTTCCACTGCACGACTGATGCTCTTATATATCCAGCTCAGCAGGAGGGTCACTCAGACCCAAATCGCGCGCTGGTTCCTAACATATTAACCTTGGTTACTACGTAACCTCATAAAAAGCGCACGTATTAATTAAGTAATTTAATATATGTAAGATATAAGCGCGCGGGGAGTTACGGAGAGGACGCGACGAAAGAGCCTGCGCACTCGCTCAATCTGTAGCTGATCAGTATATGATGGCAGGTGATCAAAACACAAATTCTAGTAAGGAATCAGGTACAACAAGATGCCTGCTAAGGCGTTCACTCCGCCTGCTGAAACGAAAATGGTCACAAGGCCAGGCAGGGCTATAACTAGAGAGTTCATTGGGGGTGTGGTATATTCACTTATTTCTGTTCTGCCCAACTAATTCCTTTTTAAATCAATTATTATTAGGGTACCTTCCGAGGCATTTTACCAGTAAGACATTGCTAGCACATCTTATGTAATCACTAAGATAACCAAAAATCAATGTCTGAGTGACTTGCCAGGCACTCTGTCCAGAGTCCTAGTAAGATTGCATATTTTAGAATTAAAGACTTTCATAGTACATATGTTAAACAAGATTATTTTGTCATAATACCACCAACATATAGCTGTTTTATTTTGCAAGTACAGAAAATTTTACTAAAAGTCTATACAATACATCAATATATTAACCTGATACCATCATTTAAATCTGTTCTGTAGCACACTGCCTGAAGTCTCCACGATATAATTTGTTGGGAACTTTAGACTAACATATGTATTTCTGGAATTGGAATGTAAAATGTCTCTTACCTTTAATTATATGAGATCCCACAAGCAAATAAATCATTTTCCACGAAATATTAGCATCTCAACATAGGTAGAAATAGAAAACCAAGGAAAGAAATCATAACATGTTTAGAATTAGGAACACATTTCCTACACTCATTCCTTAATCATGGAATGATGGAGTCTATCAGAATTTGCCGTTTTAAAACATTTCTGGAGCAATGTTTTGATAAAGAACCTTCCTGTCCCTTTTTGTTAACTATTACATGTTAAAAAAAGTGTTTTGTTTTTAGATATTTCAGTAGAATTTGCGTTTGATTCTTGTGTAGAAATTTCTAAATTTCCTTAAAAGTTGGAATACACCAGAAAATGACGGAAACACGCTCTCAAAACTTCACCGCGATACATCGCTCCTCGGCAAAGTTTCGCAGTGGAATTTGTCGTTTTAAAACATTTTGCATGAGAATCTTTGCACGTAAAACCTTCTTGCGGTTTAGATGTTCTTGCATACATGTTAAAATGCGTGTTTTGTTGACACATTTCGCTAGAAATTGAGTTTAAACGGTGTGTTTAGGTCGGCTCACGCGGCTTGTGCCAGCGGTATCACCCATGAGCGCTGCAACGACTTCTGACACCGAAAAAAAATAAAAAGAAAAAAACAGAAACGGGGCGAATTTAAAACTCCGCCTCGCCTACGGCAGGCGGAGTAAAAATCCGAGATTGTGGAAATGAGAATTAGGCTGCCTCATGAGCTTTGTTGAGATTTCTTTTAGTATCATTCCAATATCAGTATGAATATTTGAAGTAACTTGCTATGCCAAGCTTTTTCATTTGAAGTGATTTTCGCGTGGTTCCACTCGAGTGCTATTCTAAATTTTGGCTCTTATTCTTGGGAGCGATTTTCTTTGCGAACCTATTAAAGGGTTAGTAGGTCGCTGAGCTAGACGAAACATTGTGTCTTTAATGAATATCATGATTCATGTCTATCATGCTAGACATAAACTTTAGCTGAGTCATAAGGTCGTGTACTAAAGTTGTAAAGTATGCGTGTTGTTTTCTTCCACACGTTCTATACGCGCAGAAGTCGGCTGAAGCGGAAGCGTACCATATATATGTTAGCAACTGTCGCATAGCAAGAAGCAATTGAAAACTATCCCTGTTGTTTTTTTTTCACTCTTCAGCTGAAGTTGCTGTAGTGGAAGTGTACATGTTAGCAACTGTTGGATATGCTCTCATAGCACACAATTACCACCATACAATTAAAATCTACAAGTAATTTCATGACCCACACTTCACAAAATTTTTAACAAGGATACAATAAGCTCAAGTCGCATGTGTAAACAAAACTGGACAATGTTCTGTGCTTCGCCTCTGTATCTAACTCATTAAAAGGCAGGACTGCTAACTCATTTGAAACTACCTGTACATTTTAAATTAGGGATAGGTAAAAGCCTAATAGAAGCTGTACTGGCGTTTGCTATTTGTTGAGGTATGTGTATACATGGTAATTTAGGCAATGACTGATGCGTTAGTGACAAAATTCGATTTGCATTAAGATATCACATAATGTATTTGATTAACTACTAACTTTCCTAGAATTGTGATAATCGGCTAGAGCAAGTTATAATGGTGGCCGTGATAGTCGATGAATCGCCAGCCGCGCTTAGAAATCCCTTTACTTCCGTTCGATTACGGGTGTTGAATTGCGCTTGCACAGAGTTACGGCGATACAGAGTTGCTATTGTATGTCTTTCAATAATAAACATAGTACATCTAGCAAAGTAGCTAGATATTCAGTATTTATATAACTAACGGTGCGACTAACTGTGCCATTCCATACGTCTTCTTCATACGTTAATCTATTTATAGCAAATGGTGCGACTTTAATTCATACGCATTGTTTTATATGATATTTTTTAATGAAATCACTTCTATAAAATCACTTCTTAATGAAATCAGCCACATTCTAAAAGGTTACGCTTAATAATGATAACCTATTTTTACTGTCTAGTGATAGGTTCATTGCTAAATACTACGCGGAATTCCCGTCCAGCATTTATTTCATTCGTTCAAGCTTGACGCATTTAACAATAACAAACACATTTGAATTGCCACGTCTTGTCGCAGTGCCCGGTTTTACAGGAACCTCCACACTTGTACTTACGTTTGCAATTATTGTAACACCCGGGATTACAATCTCCCCAAAGTTCGCGACAGGGGCCTATAGTGTTTTTGCCTTTCGAAGTTGGACTGGAAGCGATCACTGCCAGAAACGCCAAGACCAAAACAAACGAGATTTTTTTGGCTGAAGCCATGTTTTTCTGAAACGAATTCACCAAAACACACGTTTTTAAGATGAAAAAATTTTGTCATTATTGCTGCAGCGGTTTTTAAAAACAACAAAAATCTTCTAAAACATAACGTACAAACATACACAAACAAACATTTTATTTAACGTTTTCGATCACTTTGTTTCGTGTTTTCTGTCTTGTCCGAACTCCGAATTGTCGAATTGTGGCATAGGGTGATTATGCCATGCTTTTATAATGCAGCGCTGCTGTACTAGCTCAAAACTTTTGTTGACAATCATGACAGATATTAGTAGGTCGCTGAGTTAGACGGAACATTCTGTCAACAAATATCATATTTTAAGCTAGACATAATCTTTAGGTGGGTGATAAGGTCGTGTACTAAAGTTGAAAAGTATGCGGGGGTTTTTCTTCCACACGTTCCACACGCGCGGAAGTCGGCTGAAGCGGAAGTGCACCGTACATATGTTAGCAACTGTCGCACTGTTAGATATGCTTTCATAGCACACCATACAATTAAAATCTGCAAGAAATTTCATGACCCATATAAACCAAACTTGACAATGCATCTTCTTTACTTCGCCTCTATATGTAATTTAGACTTGCTACAAGTCGACTCTTAAAGGCCCTATACACACTATACAGAAAGTTTTGCAAAGAATCACAATTCTAGGAAAGTTGTCTAATTAAATACATCATGTACACTTTAACGCATTAGACATTGCCTCAATAACCATGTATACGTACACTCTAACAAGTACAAACCGAAGTAGAGCTCCTATCAGCTACCTATCCTTAATTTAAAAGATGCACATTATTTCAAATGAGTAAGCGGTCGGGCCTTTACATATATAACATATAGCTTAGAAGCGAAATAAAGCAGATGCATCATCAAGTTTGGTTTATATACGACTTGAGCTTATTGCATCGTTAATAAAAAAGTGTCGGTCTTAAAATTTCTTGCAGGTTTTGATTGTATGGTAGTAATTGCCAACTTCCGCCTCAGCAACTTCATCTGAAAAAAAAATAACACGCGGATTGTTTTCAACTATTAGTGCAGGACCTATGACCCATGCACCTACAGATTATGCCTATAGCTTAATACATGATATTAATTGAAAAACATAATGTTCCGTCTCAGTGATATGATCTAATGCAACATCAGTCATGTACTCGTCAAATAATGTTTAAATATTCGGTTTCCACTCCGTCCACAGCGACTGTATTTCTTCGGTTCTTTAAGAAGCAGAACCATCCTCACTGATATGAAAAACTAGATTCATATTAATGTGACACTGCAGAGAACAACGAAAAATTCGTTGTCTCCAGTGCGATTCTCGAAGATGCGAGTTCGAATTGCGGGGCAAGATGGAGACTTTGAGTAGGTGTACGAAATTAGTATGCTGCCTTGCTCGCTCGCCTATGCTCGCTCACTGTGGCAGCAAATATTTAACACTTCATTGAAGTTTAGCCTGGTTCCTGAAATTTGAAAAGATGCTGATGTAATACCTGCATTGCCAAAAGACATATGAGAATTGAAAGAATTGTGTTTCAAACAGAGATGCCACATGTTACAAAAGATGCTATTCACCCTGACCAGTTTGCCTACAAGGAAGGGCATAATGTTATTATGGAGCCTATAAAATGGCTGGAAAGAGTTGCTAAATATTTCAAAGTAATATTGTATGACTGCAGTAAAACCTTTAACAATTTTTTACACGACAATTTGTGTGAGAAGCTTAAGAAAGTGCCTACATTGTTAATTGGTTCATACGCTTCTTCAAGGACCGAAGAATGAGTTGTACGTAGTGGGCGAAGTAGAAACCAAATATTTGAGCATTAATCGAGGAGTACACACGTAAAAACGCACAAGTTGCTACAGACCTGCAAACAAGTTGTAACAAGTCTGTTCACAAGTTGTTGACAAAATGTATTCGCACTGCTTGTTCCGAATTTGTTGGAACAAGTTTGGAACAAGCTGTTGACAAATTGTAACAAGCTTGTTGGGACTATCAGACCTGTTACAAGATTGTTCCAACAAGACTGATACAGCATGATATAACAATATTGTTACAGCCTTGTGTTATCAATCTTGTAACAAACTTGCTACAACAGGATTGTATCAGAGTTGTTAGAACAACCTTGTAACAAGTCTGATATTTTCGTCAAGCTTGTTACAAGTTGTCAACAAGTTTGGAACAACTTGTTGACAACTTGGTACAAGCAGTGCGAACACATCTTGTTGACGGCTTGTCTGCAGACTTGCTACAAGTTGTAAGATTTTTACGTGTGTACATGACAGATGTATCATTAGGTCGCTGAGACGGAACATTATGTCTTTCAATGAATGTTTGGCATAATCTGTAGGTGGGTCATAGGTCGTTGCATTAAAATTGAAAACAATGCACGCATTGTTTTTTTTCAGCTGAATTAAGTTGCTGAAGCGGAAGTATATGTCAGCAACTGCCGTATATAGCAAACAATTATTACCATACAAACAAAGTCGTCAAGAAATTTCATGACCCATACTTCAAGGTTACGATTGTTTTAATTGCGCTTGTACAGAGTTATTATGCCAAACATTCATTGAAAGACATAATGTTCCGTCTCAGCGACAAGCTTGTACAGAGCTTGTACCGTGTTTGTAATAAAACTTGAATGTGCTTAAATGTCCTTGAATTTAGAAACGAAAATTCAAGGCCTTGCAAGTCCTTGAATTGATAAAGAAGTGTATTAAAGACCTTATTGACATTGCTCATCCCTTTTAAATCTGTTTCCTTAAATTTCCTGATATATAGACTTGAACGTCCTTGGAACGTTCCTGATTTTATTCTCATAGACCTGTACAAACTATATATTCTACCATATGTCTTATAATGAATATACTACTTGTAGCAAAGTACTAGTAGTTGCATGTATATTAGCTATTTATTTGTCGAATATCCCCATCAATTGATTAGTCCAATTTATGTTGGGGTGTGTTTTTTTTGGGGGAGGTCATACAGTTCCATGCTTACAAAGAAACCTGATTCAAAACTTCATACGAGATTTTAAATTACATGCAGGCACTCCATTGCAGGCAGTCCATTTCCATTATGGAAGAAGAGTCTACGTTTATAGTAAACCTGCATTTTCGAGCTAGTAAGAGGAAGGGGGGGGGGGTGAAAAGATAAGACATTCATGCCCTGGCTCCGTAGGTCAGCAGCTACAAAGACAAACGCTCAGATGAATATAGTCTATTTGCCGTCATAAAATGAAGATTTGGCTCTGCATCAAGTTGAAGTTTGCCATCACTCATTGCGCCTCAGTGGTTACCGTTCATTATAAAAATGAAAAAAAATGAACAAAAATGAACAAAAAAAAATGAAAATAAAAAAATAAACAAAAACAAAAAATGAACAAAAACAACACTTCATGTACTCCGACTCATAAAGGGTTTAGCACTACCCATGACGTCATCACTTCTTAATTTATTCAGACTCGTGTTAATTCATGTAAGCTTTTTTAACATTTTTGAACGGCTGCTGCTTGTGTATCTACGATTGTCGATTGGTACTTTATTTCTGGCCATTTTGCTTATAACAACTACAGTTTTCTCTCGCAACTTTGCCGGGTGTTGTCTATGTATAATTTCTGTTTACAATGTTCAGTTTATCCATAATCGCCATTAGCGTTTGACGTTAATATGTGTCAGTAGTTCTCATTTCTCCTTACTTCGTTTATATGCTGTTTGTTCATCTATAATTTTTAGTTATTTCTAACTACTTTATCGCCGTACGTTTATCTACAGGTTTTCTCTGGCTTACATCGTCTATAGCAAATAGTTTTTAGTTTATTTCCGACTACTTCGATCGTTACCGTTACAGCTTTTAGATTAACTTTAATAATTACAAGCTGTGTATTACTTGAATCAACAACGGCAGTTTATTTCTGTCCACTTCACAGTCGTTTGGTGATCTACAATTTTAAGTTAGCATTTCAGACCACAACACTACATTTCTCGCTTGCATACTATACATCGTGAAATGTACTAATCTAGTATATATTTAATATAAAACCCTCTGTTTTTCACAACAGTTGTTACTGCGCATGCAAGCTACTGACGTCATTATGAGGGGGGCCCATTGGGACCGGAATATTACGGACAGTAGAGCTATATCTTGTTAGAATTTCATGTCTCGTACAATTTTACGTGATGAGCTGAAGAGCACCTGCTCATAACTGCTCATGAGCACATACTTTTTTAATACGCTGATGACACAAACATTTACACTTCCTGCAGTTAGCAGTAGTAAAACGCTTGCGCAGCGTGCCAATGACTTAAATCAAAATTTAAAAGATATTGGCTCGTGGCCGTCATCTTCTAACTAAGCGTTAAATTCAAAGAAAACAAAGTACATGATTATCTCTACGGATTAAATGGCTCGAGTTCACAATTTAAAAGATGTTAAGCTAAAACTTGAATTTAATGGTACCCTTCTACATAGAGTGTCTATCACTGAGGTTTTAGGGACTTACTTTCAGGAAAACATGAAATGGAAGGAACATGTCAAGCAATTTATTATCTCCTGTTATGGAATCTTAAGATGTTTACGTAAAATAAAGAATTTCGCCGATTTTCGACTTAAACGCCGAAAGCCTAGTCCTAGCAAAGTTGGATTGTTGTGATGGTGTTTTTTATCCCTTACCAGACTATCTTTTGAAAAGATTACGAAAAGTTCAGAATGCCGCGGCAAGTTTTGTTCTTGGCCACTATGTGAAGAACCCCGCAGATATTGCCAACCTTGGATGGCTTTCAGTGCGAGAACGACGAGATTGGCATGTGCTTCAATTATCTCATAAGGCTATGCACAGCCCTGATTGGCCTTCCTATTTGAAACTTGAAGTAAGAAATCATTCACGGCAGCTGAGGTCTACATCTGCTACAACCTTAATATATTGCCTGATTATATTAGAAATGAAACCGATTTTAGCATTTTCAAGTCACAGACAAAATTATTCTTAAACAAAGAATAGTAGGAAACTATTTGTAAATTAATTGTAATTGTATACTTTATATATTGTATAGGTGATGTCGTATATTTTCTTTGTAAGTCCTTGTAAGTAAAATATTCAGAGGAGCAGCCACTCTGTGCATTCTGCATAAATCATTATTTATTTATTTATTTATTTGATTAGTCATGAGCACATGCTCATACGCCAATAAGGCCCAGTGTGGCCCGATGGCCCGATTGGTGGATAAGCGACTTCCCTACGGAGACCTAGGCAAGTTTGGGAAAGACTGCCATCCTCATTGTGACGTCACTACAAAAACTGATTAGTTTGCAAAAACGCATTATATACAGCCCCCCCCCCCCTCGCAATTTTTTTTCTCATTTTAGCTATGCAAAAAGGGGGATAAGGGGGTATGACGAATAGGAAAATATATACATTTTTAGAGCAAAATATTAGAGTGTTTCTTTGGTTGCATAAATTAATACAAAAATTAACGTTTTGAATAATTTATAGAATTTCATGTCTCGTACAATTTTACGCGGTAGGTAGATGAGCACATGCTCATAACTGCTCATGAGCACATGCTCATGTGCTCATAAGGCCCTGTGTGGCCGATGGCCCGACAGTTATAACGTTGTTTCTCCAGCGGTTTGCTCATCCAGACCACTATGAGTCAAATTCATCTTCATCTCCTGTAAAGCCGCCTTATGCTTTTGCATCGCTTCTACTACCATAGGCATCCAATGATCCGTTTCTTCTTCCTCTTCAGTTTCCGAGTCTCCTGCCATCTGACTTTCACACCTGTGCGTTGTAATTGTCGAAGAATCATCTTCTGAACCCGCTGTCAGACTTTCTGTTTCTGACATTTCTCTCTCTTTGCTTTTTGGCGGGCAGTACTCGCTCTTTAGCGGGCATAATTTCTCATGAGCCGGTGTTCAAATGCTCATAACAATACAGTGCTGCTCAACGACATGGCATTTTTACGCAAACAGTTCTATCTACGTCGACACGAAAACGAGTACTGCCCGCTAAAGAGCGAAGAGAGAGAAATGTCAAAAACAGAAAGTTTGACAGCGGGCTCAGAAGATGATGCTTCGACCGTTACAACGCACGGGTTTGAAAGTCTGATGACAGGAGACTCGGAAACTGAAGAGGAGGAAGAAGCGGATCCTTAGATGCCTATGGTAGAAGAAGCGATGCGAGAGCATAAGGCGGCTTTTTAGGAAATAAAGATTAATTTGACTTTACTCTGATGTTCGACCTGAGCTCCAAAAGGAATTGAAAAGTATCTATTCGCAGCGTCTCCAATGGATACAACAACTAAAGAAAGAGTGCATAAAAAATAATGCAAACAAAGGATGCGTTCGTGAACGATGATGATTTTGATCCAGAAGAAGCTGTGAAGCAGCTGTCAATAAGAGAAAATTTCGTATTAACAGACGTTTAAAAAACTGCAATTTCACTGAAGACAGTGATGATAAAGAAGATTATATCAACTGCATAAATATTTGTCATATTGTTCTCAATAAAATTATATATACATATCCGTGTTTGGTATTATTTTAATATATGGGAGGGTTATAACTGTCAGGCCATCGGGCCACATAGGGACAGCATATGAGCCTGTGCTCATGAGCAGTTATGAGCATGTGCTCATCTGTTCACCGCGTAAAATTGTACGAGACATGAAATTCTATAAATTATTCAAAACGTTAATTTGTGTATTTATTAATTTATGCAACCAAAGAAACACTAATATTTTATTTTAAAAATGTATACATTTTCGTATTCGTTATGCCCCCTTTATTATTTTTACATACGATGAGAAAAAAATTGTGAGGGGGGTTATATATTACATTTTTGCAAACTAATCACTTTTTGTAGTGACGTCACAATGTCACGGCAGTCTTGCCCAATCTTGCCTAGATCTCCGTGGGGAAGTCGCCTATCCACCAATCGGTCACCAAATTTTTGAAAAAAAAGTAAGCTAGCGTTTCGTTGCTTTACTTAAAACATATTCAGAGCAATTGAGGTATTACAATATGTGCAAAAGCTTTATACAAAGCGAAATATTCTAAGGTTACAAAAAGCGGTTAAAGATTTAAAATAAGCAAATAGTACAGATTCAACAATACCAACAATACCAACAATAAGGACATATAACATTACAAGATATAATACAAGATATATACAAAGCCAAAGGTCCTGCAAGGTGAATTAATAATGGCAGGATTAAATTATACAAGGTTAAAGCTGTTCTTTCATAATGGTCTCAGATCACACAGCTATGCATATGTCAACGGTATCACCCACGAGCGGTAGCCTAAGTTTCGGCAGCAAAAAAGAAAGAGCGGAAGCCACGCCTACGGGAGGAAACTATTTTATATTAAGTAAAACAGGACTTTGACATTGATTTTCATGAATTCTACCATGACAGATTACTTCAAGAAATACTTTCCTGAAATACTTTCATAATAACGTAAACATATGCCTGCATACAAACAGTTAAAAATCAATGTTGTACAGTATATCTTAAATATCACCATCATTATACTTGCATTGTATGGTCATGGCTAAAGGGGATGGACGAGAGGTAGGTTTTCAAGATGACGGCTATTTTTCAAAATTCTTAAAACGAGAACGAATCAACCACCAGACATTTATAGCATTCCTAAAATGTGGTTAGGTTTGGGGTTAGGGTTAGGGTAAGCTTTAAGAATGCTACAAATGTCTGGTTGTTGATTCGTTCTCGTTTTAAGAATCTTGAAAAACAGCCACCATCTTGAAAACCTACCTCTCGTTTATCCCCTTTAGCCATGACCTTGCATGTATACATAAGAACTGTGTTAGTTTTCATTTTCAGAAGTTTTCAAAGAAATTTCATTGAAGGAACAAAAATTAACCATGACTGCCTCAAAATGGAAAGGGCTAAGTGAAGACGATCGCGAAAAACGGCAAGACAAGGCAAAAGCAGTTGGGAAAGCTAACACAAAGACAATTTCAAGTGATCAAAAAAGAAAAGAAAAGTTTACTGCAACAAATAAGCACAATTAAATTATAGCTAGTTATATTTATGTTTAAAGAAAAAAGGAGAAGCCATTGTGATCTTTAATTCGCGTCAATATGCTGATATAAGAAAACCTGAAAGTTCTTGCATGTCTTTAGATTTATAAAGAAGCGACATTGTTAGTTCAAGAATTCTTCTAGCTTCAGGTTTTGAGTTGGATGACTTTACGTGATGTTTTGTACAAACTTAATCCATTTGTTCATGTCGCACAAAGTCTATGAAGTTCATTAAATTTGCTACATAACATTTTACACAACATTTTTATTGATTTCTATTGCATGGTCCTTAAATTTTCTAATATATGACCTCAAATTTTCTGACTGGCATACACGTACCATGTATGTTTTTAGCTGTCTCATCCTGAGGATCTTGGTTGTGAGACTGCTGTTTTAATGATCAAACCTGACAGTGGGTGTGTAAAACAATGCGGTTCAGATCATGGTTTTAGGTTTCTTGTAGATAATGAAAGCATATCCTTTCAACTGTAATGTATATTCATGTATGGCCGCATACTAGAAATAGATTACATGCAGAAACCCCTCGCCGTTTCAATTTCTCCCACTTTACGAAAGTAAAAGTTAGTTCTTCATCACAAGATGCATTCCTAGTCCAGCTCTACGCTTAGCTAATAAATGACAATGACTTACCTCGGCCTTCATTGATTCATGTTCTTACCCACTTGCTTGATCTTGTATTCTCAGGCATTCTTCTTGATTTTCTTTCGCAACTACATCCATCGTAACACTTTTTATTTTCCCAGAAGATTTGTAAATTAACGTAAAGGTAAATTGTTTAAAAATTGCTTTCCAGATCGATAGCAAAATTTGCAAAATTTGCAAAATGTAACATAATTTATACAGTTCAATTTCGTCTCGTGACTAATATAAAAACAAAATATATCAATTCAGCCAATCACGACGTTCTTAATCGCCAGTTGGGCGTTATTTTTTAATTCTCAGGCCTATTAATAATTTTATATGTTTTTGAGAAATTTTGCAGCAGTTGAAAACATTCGACTGCTGCAAATCATTGGTATACTATCCAATGGATAGCATTAAAGATAGCGCTAATAGGTCTTCGTACAATCGACCCCTGCATGGTTTGCTCAAATGCATTTTCGCGTTTAAAAACATGTATTTTTTTATATTTACATTGATTGTTTTTTGTTTACGTTTCATGTATATTTACCGCAAGAATTTCCTTTTTGGATAACTGTACACAATTTTTCGATTTCAGAACATGACGACGAAAACCCGCAAGGATGTTCAAGAATTATAGTAAGTGTATTGTGATCGCATTATGTTCAAGAAGAAATATAGTGTGTACTAATGTGATCGCATTATTTAGCGTTTTACTTGAATCTTGCATGTGTTACTTTAGTAGCCATGTATATGTTACGAAAGGCAATTATATTTTGAACAACGAACTATCTGGGCATATGTTGAACGACATTAATCCTGCTGGACATGCATTTCCCAAGTTTCATGAAATTGCATCAAATGAAGTTCAATTATTACTTCAAAATATGAACACTAATAAAGCATCGGGGATCGACGGTATTTCTGCAAAAATTCTAAAAATAGCGGCACCATGTATTTCATCATCACTCACATTAATATTTAATCAGTCTATTTTAACAGGAGTTTTCCCAAATGATTGGAAAACTTCCAAAGTTATTCCCATTTATAAATCGGAGGCCAAGGACGAAATGACAAATTATAGGCCAATCTCTATAATATCGACAGTTGCAAGAATTTTTGAAAGGCTGATCTACAACCAAATCTATGAATACTTAAACAATATATCATGACTTGCTAACAAATTCCCAACATGGGTTCCGGCCTTTTCAATCAACAGTTACTGCGTTATTGGATATTACTAATAAATGGTATCAAAATATTGATATCGGTAAGATCAATGGGGTCATATTTCTGGATCTTAAAAAAGCATTTGACACTGTAGATCATGGTATTTTGCTAGACAAAATTCAATCTTATGGAATCAAGGGGTCTGCGCATTCTTGGCTTACGTCTTATCTGTTAAACAGAACCCAGTATTGCTATGTGAATGGCAACCAATCCGGCCCGCTAATGATGAAAACTGGTATACCGCAAGGCTCGGGCTTAGGACCGTTGTTATTCCTTATCTATATTAACGACTTACCGTGTTGTTTACAAAAAACAGAACCTCATTTGTTTGCTGACGATACACAAATTGCAACAGCAAGTGATGATATAAATGAAATTGTTGAATCATTGAGCGATGATTTAAGCAATATTGCAAATTGGTTGTCCGCAAGCAAACTAACTCTTAATAAAAGCAAAACGGAGTACATGTTAATTGGTTCTAAGAAACGATTGAGCCAATTGATATCTGATCAAACTATTAATGTTGGAGATTTCAATATCAAAAGGGTAAAAAAGACAAAATCCTTAGGTCTGTGTATAGATGAGTCTTTGAGCTGGAATGCGCAGATTGATCACATTACAACCAAAGTTACCTCAGCGCTTGCTAGTATTCGACGAGTACGAGATACGGTTGATTTCCCTACCTTAATAGTTATATATAAGTCATTAATTCAGCCTTATTACTCCGCCTGCCGTAGGCGAGGCGGAGTTTTAAATTCGCCCCGTTTCTGTTTTTTTTTTTTTCGGTGTCAGAAGTCGGTGCCGCCGCTCATGGGTGATACCGCTGGGCACAAGCCGCGTGAGCCGACCTAAACACGGCGTTTAAACTCAATTTCCGGCGGAATATGTCAACAAAACACGCATTTTAACATGTATGCGAGAACATCTAAACCGCAAGAAGGTTTTACGTGCAAAAATTCTCATGCAAAATGTTTTAAAACGACAAATTCCACCGCGAAACTTTACCGAGGAGCGATGAGAGCGTGCTTCCATCATTTCCTGTTGTATTCCTACTTTTAAGGAAATTTAGAAATTTCTACACAAGAATCAAACGCAAATTCTACTGAAATATGTATATACAAAACACAATTTTTAACATGTAATAGTTAACAAAAAGGGACAGGAAGGCTCTTTATCAAAAAATTGCTCCAGAAATGTTTTAAAACGGCAAATTTTGATAAACTCCATCATTCCATGATTAAGGAGTGAGTCTAGGAAATGTGTTCCTAATTCTAAACACTTTGTGATTTCTTTCCTTGGTTTTCTATTTCTACCTATGTTGAGATGCTAATATTTCGTGCAAAATGATTTATTTGCTTGTGGGATCTCATATAATTATAAAAGGTAAGAGACATTTTACATTCCAATTCCAGAAATACATATGTTAGTCTAAAGTTCCCAACAAATTATATCGTGGAGACTTCAGACTTAATAGCTTAGTCAAATATTGACATGTTTATTGTTGAATAGTTGACTCAGAGAAAGGATTTCAAATTGGATATCACAGAAAATACAGATCACAGAAATACTTTTAAGTCGATTACTGTAAAGATTGTTGCTATAATTATTAAAATAGCAAGAAAAAAACTCAAAAATGCAAAATAAAAAAGAACAAAATTTAACTTAAATTTAGTAAAATTTCAACTGGCACTTTCTCAATTTGCCAAACCTTTATCAGACACCCTGCCTATATACCAATGTTTTAACTGACACCTGAAGCTTTCTGGAAGTAAATACTTTTTCAGCATGTCGAAAGTCTAACTGACAACTTGTGGGCATGTACAGGTCAAAGTCTAACCAACATCTTGTCAACAAGCCAAAAGCCTTACCGACATCTTGTTAACAAGCCAAAAGCCTAACCGACATCTTGTCACCAAGCCAAAAGCCTAACCGACATCTTGTCACCAAGCCAAAAGCCTAACCGACATCTTGTCAACAAACGAAAAGCCTTACCGACATCTTGTCAACAAGCCAAAAGCCTTACCGGCATCTTGTCAACGAGCCAAAAGCCTAACCAACATCTTGTCAACAAGCCAAAAGCCTAACTGACATCTTGTCAACAAGCCAAAAACCTAACCGACATCTTGTCAACATGCCAAAAGTCTAACTAGGAGCATATCAACATGTCAAAAGTCCATTTCAAAGCTTGTCCACATATCAAAAGACTAACTCAGATCTTATCAACATGTCAAAAGTCTGCTCGAAAACTTGTCAACTAGTCAAAATCCTTACCAACATTTTATAAACATGCCAAATATTTACCTGACACCTTATCAACACATCAAATATCTAATTCAAAGCTTGTCAATATATCAAAAGGCTAGCCAACATTTTCCCAACAAATTATATCGTGGAGACTTCAGGCAGTGTGCTACAGAATAGATTTAATAAATTGATGGATTTAATAGATTGATGTATTGTATACACTTTTAGTAAAATTTTCTTTACTTGCAAAATAAAACAGCTATATGTTGGTGGTAAAAGAATCTTGTTTAACATATGTACTATGAAAGTCTTTAATCTAAATTAAATTCTAAAAAATACAATCCTACTAGGACTCTGGACAGAGTGCCTGGCAGGTCACTCAGACATTGATTTTTGGTTATCTTAGTGATTACATAAGATGTGCTAGCAATGTCTTAAAATGACTTGGAAGGTACCCTAATAATAATTGATTTAAAAAGGAATTAGTTGGGCAGAATAGAAATAAGTGAATGTACCCCACCCCCCATGAACTCTCTAGTTACAGCCCTGCCTGGCCTTGTGCCCATTTTCGTTTGGCAGGCGGAGTGAACGCCTTAGCAGGCGTCTTGTTTCGATTATTGTGCACAAATATGGGGCTGTCTCGGTGCTACATTGTCAAATAAAGTTCAGAAACTCCAAAATAGAGCATTTCGTATAATTACTAGAGAGAGTTATACAACAAGATCAATTGACATTTTAAGTAAGTTGAATATTCCAAATCTTGAACAAAGACGAAATCAACAACTTTCTGTCCTCATGTACAAAATAAATAAGAAATTGGCTCCTGACTACATGAGGAATATATTCACAAATACTTGTGACATACATAATCATAATACCAGGCAGTCAGATGTTAACTTGGTATTAGAGAGGTTAAGATTGATGTTGACGGTAGACCGGTAACCGCAAACGCCAAACTTCAAGTCGGATTTGAAGATAGGTTCTACACGTTTTGGAAGGTTTCGACAAGTTTTTAGTCAATCCATTCTTTAATAATAATGCACAAATTATCCTAATTTCGAACAGCTAACACTTCACCTGAAAATCCGACTTGAAGTTTCGCGTTTGCGGTTACCGGTCTGCCGTAAACATCAATCTTAACCTCTCTATTGCCAAAACCAAGAACAAATTATATGAAATGCTCATTTGGGTATAGAGGTGCAGAAAACTGGAATGCATTGCCTATTAGTCTTAAAAAATCAGAAAACATATCCATTTTTAAATCATTATTAAGATGTGACGCGAGATAATAAATAAATCATACTTGTATATAGTAGTTACTCATTATTTTTATATATTTTGTATAACTAATTTAGTCTTATCATTGTAAAGTATAGTAGTTTAATACCTGTAATTAAGCACGGCCAGTTGGAAGATGACTTTCGAGTAGTTTTTTGTAATTTTAAGTAGTGAAACTGTACCGTGTAAAAATATTGTGATTAATAATAACAATGTACATGCGATGGTTTCGCATTCAGCTACTACAGGTTGGTGTGCCGAACAATAAGAAACGCCTAAAACCACATGCTCAGTTTAAATAAATTTCATCCAATGCAGGTTGCATAAAAGAAAAGTACAGGGAATTTAATGAATAGATTTTCCCTCGTAAACCGCTGCCACGGCATTTTGGGGTACATATTCGTTAGGGAAGGAAATGTTGAAAGACGTATTTCGCATGGACCTTTGTGGTAATTACGTCACGACTACTTAGGTGCGACGCCGAGGGGCCACTCGCTTCTTATTAATAAGCAGTAAAACATTATTACCTGAAAGGTCTATTGTGTTAAATTTGTTATCTGTTTACTGCTAGTTGGATAGGTTTTTTCAAAATTGTTCAAGCAATTTTACCCTGCAAATAAAAAAGTTCACTTGAAAAGTACACTTCACTCGAAAAATCATTTGGTTGCCTGTATTATTTTTTAATAAAACCTTTTTGTAGCACAATGGATAATGTGACCGAGTTAAATAATTGAAGGCCGTACGATCGTCAAAGATTCCCAGTTGCATAGTAGAATCAAGGTCTGATTCATGGGCAATTGAAAATAAATCTACGTCCAGAAAATCTCTATTAGTTACAAAAGAAAGTCTCATAACTAACATAAATATTGTTTTATACAAATTTTCCCTTAGCCATTTTTTTTCTAAATATATAACTACAAATAAAAACTACTGGGTTTTCATTGTTATAATTAGCCAATCGCATAAATGTATTAACATACGTAGCTATATAATGCTTATTGACGGAGACGAAATAGTCCCTCCTGATTCACATACAGTATACCTAGTCAACCTAATGTATCTTGTTTTAAATATCATAAATGAGGTCTTATTTACATGTACTTGTTTAAAACAAATTTCATTTTCAACAGGTGAAGCATTTGGTAAACCTGGCTCCAAAGTACCGTGTCAAAATGGTGGGTTTACTGTCAGTGGCCTACCTGATAATATATATCTTTTAAAAAGCCCCACACTTATGGTGTAGACCAAATCAAATTAATCATAGAACAACAATAAAATATTGTCTTCCAATGAAGTCAAGCTATTACCTTAGAATCGCGAGAAAAAGAGACAGAGCGCTCTGGAACTATTCTTAAGGTGCTATAAAAGATTATTGACGAGAGCAAAGTGCAGGATGTCCTGACTGGGAAATATATTGTTCAGGAAGAAGATCTCGAGGTGGAGAATGTGAACCTCACGGTGGATGAATTTGAAGCATGGACCAACTCTATCATCTGTAAATCACTACTCCTATAAACTCGCCAAATTCTTCATACCACCTCTAACTCCTCTCACGACAAACCCTTTTATCATCACTGATTCCTTTTCTTTTGTCCAGGAACTCCTAAACAGTGACATTGACTCTAGAAACGTTTTCATGGCTAGTTTTGACGTTGTTTCCTTGCTTACCAATATCCCTGTGAATGAAACTATTGGAATAATTTCTAATACTTTATTCTCTGATCACCAATTCTTCCACGGTCTTGATCACTCTGAGTTCGAAGAACTTTTGTTCCTGTCCGTCAAAAATTGTCACTTCATTTTTAATGGCCGCCTATACCAACAGTTTGACGGTGTAGCAATGGGCAGTCCTTTAGGTCCTCTTTTTGCCAATATATTCATGTCCTTCCATGAACAAAAATGGTTGAACAACTGCCCTTCTTCCTTCAAACCTCTACTCTACAGACGCTATGTTGATGATTGCTTCCTTCTTTTCCACTCCTCAGACCACGTATCACTTTTACTCGACTGCCTTAACCAACAACACGCCAATATAACCTTTACCACTGAGATCGAACGCGATGGGAAACTACCGTTTCTTGATATTCCCATATCTCGTTCCGAGAGTAAGTTCGCTACATCTGTTTACCGCAAACCGGCGTTTACTGGTTTATTCACCAACTTTAACAGTTTTATTCCTCTTGTCTACAAACAGAACTTAGTTTCTGGTTTGATTCATCGCATTTTCAATCTTTGTTCTAGCTATGAAAACTTTCATACACCGCTTGAAGTTGTCAGAAAGTTGTTTAACTCGAATGGTTTTCCCTCTCACATGTTCGACCGCATTGTTCGCCGCTTTCTCGACCACACCTTTGACCCTAGACCACCTGTTCTGACCGCCTCTAAGAAAATAATCTATTTTTGCCTCCCATTCACAGGGATACATTCTCTACAGATACGCACTCAAACCAACCGACTCTGCAACACCGCTTTTCCTCATCTTGACATTAGATTCGTTTTTCGTTCTTCAAGATGAATCTCTTCCTTTTTTCCCTTAAAGGATAAAGTTCCCAAATACTTGAGATCCAGTGTGGTATACTTATTCAAGTGTCGATGCTGTTTCGCGTCGTATGTGGGTCAAACCACGCGCCAGCTACACACTAGGATATCTGAACATCTGGGTATCACTCCAATCATGGGAAAACATTCAACCAACCCAGCTATGTCTAGTACTATGTCCCATATAAACCCCTCTAGGCACCCTGCTAACTTTGACGACTTTCAAATTCTTTCTTTCTCCTCAGACTCATACGAATGAATGATACACGAGAGTCTTCTCATTAATGAATACAAATCTAATCCAAACGTTCAAGGCAGCTCCATTTCTCTTAACCTCTTCTAAATTTATTATTTACTCGGTTGTGTGTGTTTGTAATGTCCTATGCACCATCACACGTCCATGTCCTTCCCTGGTTATACCTAATTGTCCCTTGTAATTTTACACCTTGTAAATACAACAATATTAGCATAGATATATATTGAAATTTTGTATGTAATATTATCCATTTGTCTGAAGATGTCTTAAGTTAAGACGAAACGTCCCATAATAAATACTTTCTACTTTAAATCTTGTTTTTATGGCTTTACTCAAAGCATTATGTTGGGCATTGATCTTTATTATAGGAAAGACTTGGGAAGAAACGTAAATTCAGGCAGTGAGCATCGTAAAATCTGATGAAAATGAGCCAACTAGCCATCTCTTTCATCGCAAAAAAATCCCGCTACAACTGGATACCGTTGTAACTGTACCATAGGAGTTCTACGACAGCATTGTCAGATGCTTGAAAACACATGGATTCATGTAGCTAGGCTGTTGAGATAAGGATGTGCGTGTGGGTTAAATGAAACTCAGTAGCACTTATGCAATTCAAAGTACTGATACCTTGAAAGATTGCAAACTACTAGTACGTTGAGAAATTTCAAACTACTAGTAGTTTGAAAACGAATACTTAATCAGCCCCGCTGTCCCTTAGACATTTCAAATCCGCCAACTGCTTTTAAGGTGGCTCGAAACAGTTTTCAAAAAACTAAGCTATAGTTTACTTAACACTTTTAATTTTTGCACTGTTAAATTTAAATAAGTCCGTATTGAATTTTTCATGTAATTTAACATATTTTCTTTCAAACTATGGCAGTTTTGATGACCAACGCTCCGTTGCCATGGCAACACTTGCGTATGAAATTTGCTTATAAGCACGGTGACCCCCAATTATTTTTTGCGCGCTATTTTTCTTACAAAATAAGCTAGAGATAAGCAAAGTTTAAAAAAATTCTGTAAGGCCAATCTTTGTCAAAATGCAAAAATGCTATTTTTCTAAATATTTTTTTTTGGCTTTACAGAATTTTTTTATTTTTTCTGTAAAGAACGATATTTGTGGCGCAAAGCTGCATGCAAAATTTCAAGATAGGTCACCGCACAAAATAACGAGATACTGTGGATTGTTTTTTAAAAATTGCATTTTCTAATGACGTCAGCAATTAGTAAATCCGCATTCAGTTTGCAGTTTTTACGCGCGAAATGGCGTCAGCATCTCTCATGACATGCAATATTCGACGTTTTACGTATCTATTTGTTGTAAAAAGATATATAAGAAGATTTGTGTGAATAACATTAAATTTGGCGCATGCCGTCTTTATTTGTGAGCATTACTATATCGAGCCACCTTAAGACACTTTTCCTCTAGTTTCAAAACACTAATTAAATATGTATTTCTTTTGAATTTCCTTCATGAATTATTAATGAGTTTTAGAATATAAAACAAATTAATTTAAAACATTTTTTCGCGTTGATATTGTGCGTCGTGTATCCACATCATTTCTCGTTTTCCCAATTTCCACTCGTGTTGATGTATTAGGAAGTGTCATAATTTAAATAGAGGGGGCTATAGCGATTTTTAAGGGGGGTCTTAATTATCACCACAAACGTTTAGGGGGGGGCGTTACCGAGAATTACCTGGAAATATATTTATGTGGTCACGAAAAAATCTCAAATAAATCTCAATCAAACTAATATTAAAATACTTATTAAATTGAGTAATATCCAGGATATCAAGACGTTTGTAAAACTTGTTGGAAGGACATCAATTGAATTTTTAAATTGAGTAAAATCAAGGATATCAAGACGTTTGTAAAACTTATTGGAATGATACAAAATAAATTTTTAAAAAATTTATATATTAAATATGAATAACGGCGGAAAAGTTTAAGAAAAAACATAAAATGTCAGAGCTTTTGAAAAGTGACAAAATTTGAAAACTTTCAAGCAATCTGTTGATTTTGTAGAGTATACATCTGATAGATACCCAATAGAATTTTTGGATAATTACGTCACACATTTTGTTTGGGCCTTGAAGTCTCACTTTCATGAATCGTGAGGCAAGGAATTGTTTATCCTTGTACATCTATCTATAATAGTTAGGAAAAAGAAAAATCCTGATCTCACGATCTCAACTTTTTAACGTTTCTGTACGTATATAATCAATGTTTGAATATTAGGTATCTTGTAGCAGAAGAGAAACGCAGGAAACAAGTTTGAAACTTCTCGAAGTGCGTCATATCCGCAAAAATTTGACAGTGAAAAAGTTGATGAAGCCGTTTTTACTCAAAACGCTTCTTCGAAGAGTGACAGTGTAACGCTATTTAATGCACACTTTTTCTGTCGTTTAACAAAAATATTTTACTCTGAAACATTTTTCTACTCTCACATACATATAGTAAATTTTATTCGAAGCACTACCCAATCAACATTGACGTATAGTTATAAATTTTACCGTTTATATAAAAATGTAATCTACGTGTACGTAGAAACGTGTACGGAAACACGCTCTCAAAACTTCACCGCAATAAATCACCCGATCCGAACGTTGTATCCCAATAAAATTATTGTCTCCAATAAATTATTGGGATTGTTAGGGTTAGGGTCAGAGTTAGGGTCAGGGTTAGGGTTTGGGTCAGGGTTTGGATCAGGGTTTGGGTCAGGGTTTGGGTCAGGGTCAGGGTTTGGGTCAGGGTTTGGGTCAGGGTTTGGGTCAGGGTTTGGGTCAGGGTTTGGTTCATTTTATATGCATGAAATGTCAATTCCAGTAACTATTGGAATTATCAAACGTTGTAACCAGTAATTTTATTGGGATACAACGTTCGGATCGGTTGAATAAATCGCTCCTCGGCAAACGCTGTGTTTAGTTCGGCTCATGCGGCTTGTGCCCAGCGGTATCACCCATGAGCGCTGCACCAACTTCCGATACCGAAAAAAATAAAAATAAAAAAACAGAAACGGGGCGAATTTAAAACTCCGCCTCGCCTACGGCAGGCGGAGTAATAAAACTGTCCTGTGAATTTAATGAACAACGTTTGGCGTAATTTTTAACTGAATGATTTCAAATTGTATTGAATGATTTCACATTTAGCTGAATCATTTCATGTTGAGTTGAATGACTTGTGCACGACTTGTCAAATCATTTTGAAACGTGTTAAGTAATTTGACACGATCCTAATGAACCAGCATAGCGCACATTGAATTAATTCACAACTAAACGAATCATTTCAAATCTAGGTCAATCATTTCTTATTTTGTCCAGTCACATAACAACATAACGATGGACCATTCCTAAACACAATGAATCATTCGCGTTTATGTCAATTCATTTCGCATGTATAGTATTTTTGGTGGTGACGGCCGCCCATAGTATTGCCAGAGGCCAACATGCACAATTCAGACAAGAAGTGACACGTATGGGGCGCCAAATGTCTTTTTATTATTTAGCTCAATATCATTACTTTTTATCATTACTTAATAAATAACCACTTTTAAATGCACGCTCAAATTTGGTTATTTAATAAATAACCACTTTTAAATCACGCTCAACTTTGGTTGTTTAATCAATAACCACTCTTACATCACGCTAAAATTTGGTTATTTAATAAATAACCGAATAATTTTCAGACACTCGGCGCGCATATCATAATCTAGAAAACGCAGCTTCCCCTGGAGAGGCTAAAATTTGCAAACGTTTTCCACTTCCGGACATGCCAATAAACCAAATCGGTTATCTAGAAAACGCGGGTACCGGATAGCGGGTACCGGGTATGGAAAACGCGGGTATGGAAAACGCGGGTAGTCATGGAAAACGCGGGTATGGAAAACGCGGGTAGTCATGGAAAACGCGGGTATGGAAAACGCGGGTAGTCATGGAAAACGCGGGTAGTCATGGAAAAAGCGGGTATGGAAAACGCGGGTAGTCATGGAAAACGCGGGTAGTCATGGAAAACGCGGGTAGTCATGGAAAACGCGGGTATAAGCGAGTTTTCTTTAATGAACACAACTTCTTAACATAATATAATTATCAATTAACATTATTTCTATACCTTTTCCTGAAATGCATATAAGTATTTGACACAAAAAAGTTCATTGTCCTAAATGAAAAACGTCGTTTAATTATAGTCTAAGACGAGGTTTCAAACGATAAAATGTCAAAGATCTAGTGCGCGAAACGTTAAATTAAGAAGTCACTGTTAAGATTTTTCAGAATTCAGGTGCCATTGAGATCTTTCTATGCGCAATAAACAGTTTGATGTCGTATAAACTTTACGATAAACACAACGAATACAAAATGCTCTTAAATGTAAAGTTACTGTGGTCATTGATACATTGTCTTGACCTATGTTGCAAAATCAAATCCCATCTTATAAACACATAAAAAAACTATTTCAGATAATATGAATAGTGTTCCGTTATATCAGTAATTAATGTTGTTTCCCACCTAATGGTAGAAAAAAACAAGATAACTATGTGCATGTCTACGAAATCGTCATGCAAAACGCTGGACATGCGACTAGGTAGCAAACAAATATTGATTAACATAATAACATTGTTTCTATCAATTGGCACAGGCAAATTTCACTGTCGGGCAATTGAGCCGAAAATTCAAGCATTGTTCGGGTGAAACATAAATTAGTAGAGTTTCTGCTAAAGCAGCCAATACATGATCATACTCATTTGTTTACAAAAGTAAACCCAAAATTGTATGTATGTTTGATGTAGCATATTATACACAAGCAATCGCGCAAACCAATATTGTGCCCCTCTAAACAAGATAAGGCCCGTACCCCCATGCTTGCTTTAAAATCTACATGAGTGTGTCACACAAAATGGTTTATGCCCATGGTCTTTAATGAAAAAACTCTTCGAAATGTATCTTAACTTTTTAAAAATTTTCATTTTCATCTTTCGTTCTTAAAATATTTTGCTTGCCTTCGGCTGCAACATGATTACAGCAAATTGCTTTTAATTGTGTTTACATACACTGCTACAAAACGTATCGGATTGCTTTTGTATCACCTTTACAGTCTAAAAGTCATTTTCTTTCGGCGGAGCGTATATTGGACTGCAGTAGCGTTGCGTTAAATACTGTATGGTGTAAATGCAGGGCCTCCGCGCATGCAAAATTTTAAAACGCAAAAAGTTCAATTTACTATTTGAGCGTACCTCCAGGCTCCAGCGCCATACTGTCTGCAACGGCGGCGGCATCAATCAGTCGGTTGTTGTTTTGATAAAGAAGTATTGTCACTCAAAATTGGGCAACGCATGGAATTATTAGCTGTTTCAGTGATTTTGGCATGTAGTCTCTTTAAAAAACACCACATATACCTACGGCAATGGCTGGCGTATTTAAAATGCCGAAGTTAACACTTAAGCAGCAAAATCATCAAACATGTCCGGGTATTCCGCAATTTAAGTGGGGCGATGCTACAATTGTAGACGAACTTGCCTCTGGTGCGTTTGGCAGTGTTTATTTAGCAAACCATTTTTCAAAGGTAGTAGTTATAAAGAAGTTAAGAGAGCTGGATCAAGAAAGCAAGAAAACGTTTCTGAAGGAAGCTAGTTTACTTCAGCAGTTGAGAGAAAAACAAAACAGGACAATTGCTGAATTCTTTGGGCTATGTACCGATCCATACGCGATAATGATGGAGTATGTATACTTCGACTTCAATCCATTCGGGATCGACAAGAAAGTAAGTTCGCTACGCGATCTCTTAGTTTTTATTGATGAACAACAATTGGCAGATACCTTTAGCAACTTCCAAGTACGCATTGCTCAAGACATTGCACACGGTCTGGCATTTCTTCATGACAACGACATTGCTCATCGCGACTTAAAGCCAGACAACATACTGGTCGCTAACGAATATTACGCTCAGCTAACCAATGAAGACGAACGCTGCAAGATCTTTTCAGAATGTCCAATTAAAGCCAAGTTAGCAGACTTCGGTGAAAGTCGAGCAACCCACTTACAAACACAGACTTTGGTCAGATCCAGGACAAGCCGTATAGACCGTGGGATCCCAGTGTACAAGCCTCCCGAAGTCCATTTGAAGCAAAATACAGAATCCACAATCGAGGATATGAAAAACGCGGATGTCTGGAGTTTCGGTATGACCCTTCATTGCCTAATTAATCCAGGAATTGATCATCCATATTCCTACAACTGCTCAGAGATTGGCCAGAAGTTGACTCTTAAAACTCTGATAGAGTATATGAAAGACGAAAAGCTTCCCAAGCATGAACCAAAGTATGAATACTTGCGAGTGTTGGAGTGGTGGCAGATTAACGAAGTGTTGCTGGCATGTTTAAGTTTTGACAGTAACTGTCGACCTTCGGCGTCCGAAATGGAAACATTGCTAAGTGCAAGCCAATCTTACGACGCATCGCTTACGTTTTACCCACTATCGGTTAGTCAGTCAACCGCACTGGAGGAAGCAGACAAAAAACTTGCTCAGAAAATCGGTTCTATATTTAAAGAACCCCAGCTCCAACACGTAGCCACTCCAGAAAACGATGGGACGAACGCCTGTGCCTTTATTGCACTGGCTATATGTAATTGGTTTTTAGGCACAGGAACCACAGTTGACTGGCTAGAAATGAAAGTGGTGTCAGAAAACTTGATTACCAGCGTACCGTTTTTGGTAAATGATGCTAGAGATGTACACGAAGCATACGAGCCGCTTTCAGCGTATGAAGTGCTAGGAAGAAAAGCATGGTAAGTGAATTACAATTGTCGGAGGAGTTCATCAACGATTTTACTGTTTTCACTGAAGCTGGCAAAGACGCACTGACAAACGCGCTAGTGACAAAAGCTCATGAAACAGAGAAAGCTATCGCGATGTATACGTGTGCACCCTACACTTTCGTTATTGGCATCTATCAAGAAAAGTTGTTCCTTTTGGATAGTCATCCTATAGATGAAGTCCTAGGCAGTGACGGTAACGGGATTCTTTTGGTAAGCGAAAATCTTTCAGTCAAATCATGCAAGATTGTAGCACAGTGGATACTAAAAAGACTACAACACAGTGGAACTCCGGATGGACATCAAAGCCTTGCATGGGTAACTAAAGGTAAACATAAATTTTTAAAAGAGTAGTGATTTAGAGCATGAAAATATATATTATTTTGGCGCAGCGAAAAATCAACAGCAAGAGAAATGAAGTCACGCGTTGTTGACGCAAAAAAGAACATCAATTAGGCTGAATGATATTTTCAAGTAAATAATTATAGTATCAGGTGTGGTGAAAGCAAAATCAGTTTCTTTCTACCGAAAAAACTTATCACTATATAAGAAATGCGCATACATATACATGCATTTTTCGAGGGTGTGGTTTTTTTAGAAAACATTTCGTGCATAAACCTAGAACGAAAATGTCCAGGAGTGAAGATTTACCGTCCTTCCCCCGGGCCAAAAATATAATGGTTCACTCGTTATTCCAGTGAAAACAAACAATAAGTACGGAATTATTTCTTTCTTTATTGATAGTAGTGAGATTATTTGCAGTCAACGAAGTTTTACAAAATGCTTTTGCTTTTCAGTTGATGCAGATCCAACCGATGATTATGACGACACTCCAGATAACCAAAATCAAATACATGTGTCGCCTGAAATTATTGACTTAACTGACCAGAACGAACACGACATTGATGAAGTTAAAGAGGTTACTATTCTTTTTGTTTTATTCATAAGGGTTCTACTTTCTTATCGTATAAGGCTGTTCAGGTTACGTAAAAAAAACGGCTTGTTGGATGTAAATAAATTAAAGACACTTATCTGGATATAATCTTATGCACTCCTTAGATCATGCATGGTTTCACTAATTTCATGGTACTTTTTGGTAGGTGAATGAACACGACATTTCTCACATTAGCGGCGAAAGTCACGTGTCTATGCTGGACAGCAGGTGAGGTATTTCAACGCTAACTCAGCCCAAGATTACTCTACATGAATTCTTTAATGTATGAACTGGCGCGGATTCCTAGTTTAAAACAATAAAGCAGAGGCGAAGCCAGCTTGATGCGAGTGGTCATGCTATTTCGCAACCAGCGCCGAAGGTGCGAGTCCGATGCACATGGGGGGGGGGGGTCGGGGGAACTCCCCCGGAAAATTTTGAAATCTAAACTCCCAAAATCGCCATTTGCAGCAATCTGAGCATGAAATTTGAGGGAATATCTTGACTTAATGAAGGGCAAAATGTGGATATTTAAGCATATGTCGGACAATAAGATTGACAGAAAAATAAGAAAACCCCATTCACAGACACCGGTAGATATTGATGATATAATAATTCGTATCGCCGTGTATTCCAAAATAATTCGTCTTCTTAGCGCCTGTTCAAATTTCATGTCCAGTTTGCTACTATTGACAAATTATATATTGTTGTAATCGCGATTGATGTCCAATACCGGCAATCTGAGTCCAATGGACAAATCCATCAGACAAGTTTTACGATGGATCCGATGGAGTTCCTTTTTTAAATTACAGAGTCACGTGACAAACCTACTTATACATTACGCAATAAATGCAAATATTATAACTATGTAATCTACACAATACTCGGTAAGCTTAGTAACATATATGTAAACATGCTAAACGCTTACTTTGCTGAAAGTATCTAAGTATGTATTAGGCAGAGAAAATAGAAACTCTAAGTCCCTTAGATTCACCTCGTTTTTTAAGAACCCTGCATCAAATTATTTTCTCGCAAGTATTACTTGGCAATGCTCATTAACTGGGCCTCTGCATGTACGTGGCGAAAAAACCTCCTTATTCCAAGGATGTTTATAGAAATATAGCTATATATAAATGTTACCTCTGTATGTATTCATATCTGTTTGACTCGTTCTCTGAAAAACGCCGTTACCAAAAACAAAGTATAATTTAGTTATAAATTGATTAGGTTTAATAGTGTATTTGGTTCAATTGTGAATGTTTTCTCATTTGAAAATTGAACTTTATATTTATTAATGTTTATGTAAGCATATATTATACGATCACCTCGTTCTTTGAATAACCTATATCAAAGCACGCTCACAATTCAAAATAGCGATGACTTGCCAATGGCAACGTACATTATAGATAGTTACTTTGCCCTGGGCCTGTGCATGTACGTGGCGAAAGAACCTCCTTATTCCAAGCACGTTGATAGAAATATAGCTATATATGTTACATCTCAGATACGGATTCACTTTATAGCTGTGTATATAAACATACTTATAGAATAGGGCTTATCGCCAAATGTATAAATGTAAATATGCTTTGATACGGGTTTACCGGCTACGCATACAAATAACAATTGTCGCAATTTATACTTAAAATATGAAGTCCATGTTAAAGTCCATATTAAATGTCCATGGGGCATCAGATAATTATTTGTTCTGTAGCAAACGCGCTTGTCCGACCTGGCTTGACAGCTATATTTATAATATGTAAATATGCCATATTGCTGTACTGAAACATACTTTGAACACGGATTTATCGCCACTTACATACACAGTTCACTTTATAGTTGTGTATACAAATATATAACAATTCTCACAATTCATATTACTTTGTTCTTGATAAGGGTTTTTCAGAGAACGAATCAAACAGATATAATAAATACACATTCAATTAAGTTACTTATATAGAATACGGGTTTATCGCCACGTGCACATGTATAATTGTATAAAATATGCTTAGATACGGGTTCACTTTATAGCTGCGCATACAAGTAACAATTGTCTTAATTCATATTTATAACATGAAGTTTAAATGCCCATCGGAAAATTATTTGTCCTATAGTAAACTCGCTTGTCCGATGGATCCATCGGACAATCTGAGTTTAACTGATATCTGCTTCCCATGAGTCATGACGTCATTTATTTTCCATCGGAAAAATACTTCTCCGACCGAATATAGCTACGTTTGTCCGATGGATCCATCTGAACCATCGGAAAGTAGATTTGTCCATCGGAGTCAGATTGCCAGTACTGGGCATATATGTCGCTAGGGTATGATGAGCATAAATATAGTTGAATGAAATTCATAGTCCGTCTCGTTAAAAAGTTACAAGCGAATTTACATGATGTTTTTGTAGCGTCTCATCAAATTTCATGTCTAATATGTATCTCAATTTAACTGCTTTAAAATTTCCCGATCAAATTTTGCAGCCACATTGACGTATTATATATTGTTGTAATTGCTGGGATATGATGAGCATAAATATAGTTGAATGAAACTCGTAGACGTCTAGTTGAAAAGTTACGAGCGAATTTATATCGGGTTTTTTTGGTGGTCAGAAGAGAAGCATGACAAGAAAGAATGATTTGGCGAAATACGGCTTAAGGCGATTTAGCCAATAGGATGACAATATTCCTAATTGAAAGTCATGCCGGCCTGAATAGAGCATGACATGCGGGCATATTTACCCAGTTGTCATGCTCAATAGCCTGCATTAAGGCAAAATTACGGAACAGTTCGAAATGGTTAAATATAATGCGAATTCGCTTATTTTTAAGGGTTTTTAAAATAATATAAGTATTTTAAACAGCAATTTAATATTTTGAAAAAATGTATTCAATAAAGTCATGTCTTTTGTAGAGAAAGTATTGAAGCTGACAAGTTGCAAGATGAGAATCAAGAACAAAGTTCAATACGCGCTTCAAACAGCTCTTGCGACCAACGGCCTTTGGAGTACTACAACGACAACCAACGTCTTCCAGTGTATACGAGAAATCCGAGAGTATTGAAACCAGATGAAGTTGCAGATATATTGCTTGAAAAAAAGAATTTCCTTCCCGACAAGGTATGCACATGCCAACCTCTTCAGATCCAGCATCATTGCTCTTTTATTGTGGACCTTAACTCCCTCAAAGATAGTCAAGACATGAAGTGCGATGACATGGGAGTTTGGAAAAACAACAGCAGTAACAAGTTTACCATGGATGTTAGCGCAAACGAAACGATTGTTTTAAAGAGAGAGTATTTTTCACTAAAGGACGAAATTCACGACGACGTGCAAAAACGCATTGATACGATATTACGTGAGTATAATATCTATACATTAATAAATTCAAAAAGAGAATTGGCATGACTGTAATTAAAGTTTGACTGTTTACGATATTTTGTACTATGAAGGGTGAAGGAAATAAATCATTCCAGAGCAACAAAGGCTGGGCATTCGTGCGGTCAGCTTGAATTTCATTTGTCCTGAAACAATGATAACAGGAGATTTATCGCTGAACATGGTACTTTTTTTTTAGTGAATGGAAAAGACCTGTATCGATACTGTCTGATCCAGTACTATTTCAAAGGTGGGCACGAACATCCAATCGAACATAAACCGCATGGAAATTCCAAGAGTAGTCAAGAATACGTGAGAACGTGGCAAAGTACCAAAGAGGCACTGGAAAAAGCATCCATTTACAAGCGACCTCGCGATGCAGTTCACCACGTTGTAAAGGAAAGCATTGGTGGTGTAGCTTCTTGTAGCGATTTAGGACAAATGCCAAAAAATCGCCAGCAAGTAAGTGATCTAAAGCGTAATAGAAATGCATCGCCGTTACCTTCCGTACGCAAGAACATTTCTGGTCGTAGCACTCAAAACGATCCCTGGTACCTTCTCCTTAACGAAAGCAAACGACAAGCAAGAAATAATGAATCAGCATTCGTACGAGACGTTAGTGTTGGTGGTGAGCCCTTTTGCGTTTTAGCATCAAAGCGACAGTTGAACGATCTAAAGCGATTTTGTTGCAATCCAACAGCGTTTAAACCTCTCACGGTAGACCCCACATTTAACATCGGGAATTTCAACGTCACTCCCATTTCCTATCAACATCTTCTGCTCGAAACGAGAAAAGACGGTAACCACCCTACGTTGATCGGACCTGTGCTAATACACGAAAAGAAGACAGAGCAGACATATTCTCTGTTTTGTGGGTCATTGAAAGCCCATGAGCCAGGGCTGAACGGGCTGCTTGCTTTTGGCACTGATGATGAACTTGCACTAATAAACGGGTTCAACAGCAACTTTGAACGATCAGTTCATCTTCTTTGTGCGATTCATTTGAAGAAAAATATTGAAAACGCCCTTCTAAGTTTTGGAATCAGTGGAAAGGACAAAGATGAGATTACGTTTGATATTTTTGGTAAACATCAAGAGGGAGTATTTGAAAGCGGACTTTCAGATGCAAACAGCGAAGATGATTTTTTCCATAAGCTAGGAATTTTGGAGAAAAGGTGGAGTCAACAACACAACGCTGGTAAAAACTTTTACAACTGGTTTTTGAAACAGAAGGCGCCAGAATTCATTCGAAGCGTTATTAGTCCCGTACGTCAAAGAGCAGGCCTCGGCTGTCCACCTACACGATTCACAACAAATAGATCGGAACGCACAAACGGCGTGATCCAAGATTTCATCAAACGTGAGTGTGGTCAAGGCAAGGTTGACGAATACGTTTTCGCTACTACTCTTCAAACGTTAATCTCCATGCAAGAAAAAGAAGTTGAATTTTCAGTTGTTGATAAGGGAGAATACTAGTTACGTACCTCGTTCGAGCATATTCGTGTAACGTCATCCCGATGGAGCAAAATGACGGAAAATCAAATGCAGGCGGTGCTCAAGAAGAATGAGTGTACAAGACGTCAGTTTGGGCTCTCATCTTTTGTCTGTTAACCAAGTACTAAGTGAAACAACTTGTCCACTTCTCAAAAAGCTCTTGGATTCCGGTGTTGACTGGATACCACGGGATTTGTTGGCTCACATGACAAAAAAGGCATCTGGTTTAAATGCTCGGGCGTATCCTTTACCAGGAACTGACATGGACACTGTAGTGATTCCGTCGAAATCAAAGCCAAACAAGCCCCATATTATTGTGTTCCAGACAAACGGCAAATGCGAATGTCCAGATTGCCCTGCCTATAGTGCGTCATCGATTTGCGCGCATGCCATTGCTGCCAGTGTGAAAATCAACAGATTGGATGCATTTCTGAAGTGGCTGGTAACTACAAAAAGGAAGACTGGAGGCATAAACTATAGCAAAGCCATTACATTTGGAATGCCGTCTGGTAGGGGAAGAAAGCCAAACCAGCCTCCCAGAAAGAGATCAAAGCCAAAACATCCCTCAACCGACGATCTCATCATTATTCCGAGAATTACCCGCGACCACCATGTAAATTCCAGCGCGCCACAAAGTTCTCAACTTCAAAGTGAATCAAGGAGCAATCAGCATCCAGACTTTCAGCCAACACCAAGACAGGAACTGAATATGTTTTCAGATCAGCTACATCCAAATGGTAGTCATGGTTTTGTCCAGGCATCAGGGCCTGGACAACCATGTTCTCGAAGTGTCGAATATGTTCCAGCATTTACCACACCAACACCATTCACCCACTTGTCAGAAGCTTCTTATGGCCCACGTTTCACAGCTCAGCACAGACCGCCATATCCCTCTCCTTATCCAAACTCATTTATCGTTTACCTCCTTGGCTTCTGCCCAGTGCAAACTTCCGTCTGTTTTGGTTGTGAAAGCTCATTGAAACCAGGAGGACAAATTGGCAACCCTCCAGCAGACCTTGTAATTGTGTCGAACATGCACAGGGAATGGAGACAGGATGGCGAAACTCGGAGAAAAGCAGCGAATGTGTATTTTCATTGCATTCTTGATTGTGTAAGGCGCAAGCAGCCCTTTTTCCAGCCAAATCAATGTACTGTGCCGCAGCAGATGGTACACTTTTTCACCCAGGAACATAAACTATACCTCGCACAAAAATTTGGCAATCTGACGATTTCGTAGACATGCACATCGTTATCTTGTTTTTTTTCTAATATTAGGTGGGAAACAACATTATTGATATTACGGAACACTATTCATATTATCTGAAATAGTTTTTCATGTACTTGTTAAGCTTTGTGGAAACACCACATAAATTTATTATTGCAGAGCTTTCGATCCGTAAGCTCGGATCTTCATCAGTGCTATAATAATATCAATAATATTATAATATCATATTATAGCACTGATGAAGATCCGAGCTAACGGATCGAAAGCTCTGCAATAATAAATTTACGTGGTGTTTCCACAAAGCTTAACAAGTATATTGTATTCACTATGCAAACGCACGAGAAACAATTTTTTTATGTGTTTATAAGATGGGATTTGATTTTGCAACATAGGTCAAGACAATGTATCAATGACCACAGTAACTTTACATTTAAGAGCATTTTGTATTCGTTGTGTTTATCGTAAAGTTTATACGACATCAAACTGTTTATTGCGCATAGAAAGATCTCAATGGCACCTGAATTCTGAAAAATCTTAACAGTGACTTCTTAATTTAACGTTTCGCGCACTAGATCTTTGACATTTTATCGTTTGAAACCTCGTCTTAGGTATAATTAAAAGACGTTTTTCATTTAGGACAATGAACTTTTTTGTGTCAAATACTTATATGCATTTCAGGAAAAGGTATAGAAATAATGTTAATTGATAATTATATTATGTTAAGAAGTTGTGTTCATTAAAGAAAACTCGCTTATACCCGCGTTTTCCATGACTACCCGCGTTTTCCATGACTACCCGCGTTTTCCATACCCGCGTTTTCCATGACTACCCGCGTTTTCCATGACTACCCGCGTTTTCCATACCCGCGTTTTCCATACCCGGTACCCGCTACCCGCTATCCGGTACCCGCGTTTTCTAGATAACCAATAAAATCGAAAGAAGGCGCGCGAAATTTATATGTGTGGTTTCGGTTTACTCAGATACTATATAAATTGTTGCGGTCAAACGATAACATTTATACATGGCGGATAATTCAGACAACGCTATGGCAAGAAGGCTAACAGACGCAATTGTAAGAGCCATCGCGGAAACCTTAAATGCGAGAGAGGTAAATAAATCGCTTAAATCAAATCAAATGTAAATTTGGTCTTGAATTAATGAATATTATATTAGGCCACGAGGCCCACGATCCTACTCATCTCAATGTTAAATTAAATTATGTTGCTGTTTCGGATCTTTTTGGATGACTCGGCCAACCATGTGTATTCATCAGTACTTGAACTTGTTTATATTTAAGTATCAAATACATTGCACTTTTAGCGACCTGATCACAAAAAATGCCAGGATGTTCTGAGCTTCAAATGAGTACTGCAATAGTCGAAACAGCAACATAATTTAATTTAACATTGAGATGAGTAGGATCGTGGGCCTCGTGGCCTAATATAATATTCATTAATTCAAGACCAAATTTACATTTGATTTGATTTAAGCGATTTATTTACCTCTCCCGCATTTAAGGTTTCCGCGATGGCTCTTACAATTGCGTCTGTTAGCCTTCTTGCCATAGCGTTGTCTGAATTCTCCGCCATATATAAATGTTATCGTTTGACCGCAACAATTTATACAGTATCTGAGTAAACCGAAACCAGACATATACATTTCGCGCGCCTTCTTTCGATTTTATTGGCATGGCCGGAAGTGGACGTTTGCAAATTTTAGCCTCTCCAGGGGAGGCTGCGTTTTCTAGATTATGATATGCGCGCCGAGTGTCTGAATATTATTTGGTTATTTATGAAATAACCAAATTTGAGCGTGATTTAAAAGTGGTTATTTATTAAATAACCAAATTTGAGCGTGCATTTAAAAGTGGTTATTTATTAAATAACCAAATTTGAGCGTGATTTAAAAGTGGTTATTTATTAAATAACCAAATTTGACAGTTTTAATGAACAATTTGATTAATGAGGATGAGCTCATATCTAAGACAACTATCACCTTCAGAGTTAGGCTACGTGTCGACTCTTAAAACCCCTTAAACCTCGCGTTGTATTTTGTTTTAGGGTTTTGAAGAGTCGACTTGTAGCAAGTCTACTTAAAGTGATACTAAAACGAAACTCACATTCTATTTTTTACCATAATCCGTTTCTCTAAGTTCTACTGATCATTTTGAGCTATCGCACACTAAATTCTGTCAACGAGAACGTATCTAAAATTGCGCTCAAATTTGGCATTTTTGCTTTTTTTGATGCGAAATTAACTTTGCGCGCTTGACGTCATTTAAAGGACGAAAGTTAAACTTGATAGCTATAAGCCTCGTCCCCAGTCGCTTTCAAGGGAAGGAGAAGAAAACAGAAAAAATTTTTGCGCGTAGTAAATAACTGAAACTGATCTATATAAACAGCACTATACGGACTGTGCCCAGCCTGTGGTCCAACGAAGGGCCTGCGGAGGAGGCAGCTATAAGCCTATATAAATACGTATGAATTTGCGATGAGTTCCAACATGAGTTTTAGCCTACATCTAATTTTTCTTTACGCAAAATATGTAAATTAGCAAAACAAATTCCATGCATGTAGGTGGACCACACTAGGAGTCACTTTTAGTTCTTAAAATTGCCTTATAAGTTTACGAATACAGATAAAATTCTCGAACGATAGCTGCAACATCCTTTACGTATTTTGTGGTCTTAATCCCCACGCAGACTATATCAGACAAATTGTAACTCGCTTGCTTGAGAATGATAAAAAAGAATATATTTTAAAATAGTCAGTCTGTGAGGATAGTCTCTCACAGAGCGCTACGCTGCAAAGTAAATATAATGGCGAGTACCGCAAAAAAACCTCGAGGAGGGCAATACTGTGTTGCTGGATGGCCAAACGGGAAAAGTTGCACTAACAGCCAACATACAGAGGGAGTATCAATGCATCCATTCCTTTTGAAAGACAAAGAAAGGTTAAATAAATGGACAGCATTTGTACGAAGACATCGTCCAAAGTTTATTCCTCAGCAGTACTCTGTGCTGTGTTCAATGCACTTTGCAGATTCCGCATTTACAGTAAACGCAGAGGTCGGTAAGTCGCTAAATATGAGACGACAGCTATGCCCTGATGCTGTTCCAACAGTAGATTCAGTACAAAATTTTTCCATGCAAGGTGATTTGAGTAAGCGGGATCGTAGGATGGTATGTACAAACTATAAACATATTTTCATTGCAATATTCTCGCATGTCGGTAAACAGAAGTGCGAAAATGTATAAAATGTCACTTGTCGTCTTCAACAGGCATTGCGTGAAGTGTCTCGCATTGAAAGCGATGCCGTCATTGCCGATCCTGTCGCTGAAAATATTGAAGAGGAGGAGACCGAACAAATTGCTAATGTGCCCAACATGGCAGAAAGTATTGGTACTGAACATACAAGCGATGCAGAACAAAATGAAAGTACATGTAGTAAATGTTACGCTCTTGCAAGCAGAGTTATCAAACTACAGAAAAAAATCAGTTGGCTAAAAAAATCCAAACAGAAGCTAAATGACAGTCTAAACACGGTATATATTTATTTCTTGATAGAACTTGGATACTAAATAGCTACATTTAATCAGAATAACATACTTTGAATAGAGTTAACGTCCGTCTTTTTACATGACAGTTTGAATGAACTTGAAATGTTAGCATTAATTTCTTTTCAGGAACGTTTATTATGTTCTTGTCTATTTACACACTATTTACACATATTTTTTTAGGAAAGTGGTGAATCAGACGCTGAAAGTGAGGATACTAGGAAAGTGATATAGCTTTGTATTCTTCATGAAGAGTAATACAAGATTACAAGTTATTTTTTCAATACTACCATCAAACGTTAGTTTATGTAGAGTAGGCCCAACCTCTCTACAACATCTGTATTCGATAGCATCCGACAACGTTTCTGTTCGACACAAGCTACACGTGCACCTATAAGTCAAACAGTACTGAAATCATGTATTTTATACGCATAATATTGTGTTTATTAACAACGAAACACTGGCAAAATAACATTTTAAGCATCTTTCTACCATTATATTTAATAACTTACCATTTATCCAAGGTAACTGTTCCTTCGAATCTTGCTTCTAATGTTTTAGGGTCAAAGCCGCCACACAAAATTCTGTTCGCCGGCTGCGTTTGCGAGGGGCTCGTTTTCATGCGGAGTCACAACTGAATTTACAACCAATACATCCTTATCACCTGAATCCGTATGTAAATTTTCACTTCCCGAATCAGAGTGCTCGTTATTAAACTCTGTTCGGTTTCACTGCTCGATGAACTCATGTTCATTCATGAATATACACAGCAACACTAACAAAATACTAGCAAAGCTATGCTCACACATCAACTTCCGTCTTTTCATTTACGTTACATTGTCCGTTACGTTACGTTACGTTACAACTTCCGTCCTTTCATTTACGTTACATTACCCGAAGACTGTTATTCTGAGTGGGGATCAGTCCCTTCGGGTGTGCCACAGGGAACAAAGTTGGGGCCTTGGTTGTTCATTCTAATGATTCAGGACCTGGATATTGACTCACCATATTTATGGAAATTCGTAGATGACACTACTGCATCTGAACTTTTGCCCAAAGGAAGTGTTAGTAAAGCCCAAAATATAGTGGATCGTGTCATTCAGTGGTCAGACAAAAATAGAGTTCAATTACATCCTGACAAATGCAAAGAATTGAGAATAACGTTTTCCAAGAACCCGTCTGTTTTAGACCCACTGATTGTTAATGGGAAGGAAGTCGAGACCGTCGATAATGTGAAACTACTAGGAGTTACAATGAGCAGTGATCTCACATGGAATGCGCATATTGAAGAAGTTATTAAAAAGGCGAACAAGAGATTATATTTTCTAGTTCAGTTAAAAAGAGCGAAAGTACCACTTAAGGAACTAGTATTATTTTATACAACATGCGTTCGATCGGTGATAGACTATGCCATACCTGCCTTTTATCATGCTCTTCCAAAGTACCTAAAGAAGGAGCTGGTGCGCTTGGAGAAAAGAGCAATTGCAATTATGAACCCAGGAACTCATTATGATGTGGCAAGTGAAGTTTTGAACATACGATTAATTGAGGATCATCATGATCTCCTATGCAGTAGGCTGTTTAACAGCATGATGAGAGATGTTAACCACAAACTTGCAGAATTGCTTCCACCGTTGTATTCTTCACATCATGATCTTAGGAATGAACGTAAATTCAATGTCCCTTGTACTTTTACTAACCGGGCTAGAAATTCATTCGTATTTGCGATGGCTGCGAAAGTATAATCTTAGATTATAAGGTTGCAAGCGTAATTTTAGATTATAAGGTTGTTATATATGTCCATTTTTAAATTTACATATAGCAGCATAATTATAATATATGCACTTGAAAGAACTTATAGTGATTATACTTTATCGTAGAATTTTAGCATTTTATACTGTGTAAATAATTGTAGTGTAGTTATAAATTTTTTGTAAAGATTACGTAATTCAGCTTTCGAGCTGCGAAGTAATTCTGAATAAACTATCTATCTATCTGTCTATCTGTCTATCTGTCTATCTGTCTATCTGTCTATCCGTCTGCCCGTCTGCCCGTCCGCCCGTCCGCCCGTCCGCCCGTCCGCCCGTCCGCCCGTCCGCCCGTCCGCCCGTCCGCCCGTCCGCCCGTCCGCCCGTCCGCCCGTCCGCCCGTCCGCCCGTCCGCCCGTCCGTCCGTCCGTCCGTCCGTCCGTCCGTCTGTCTGTCTGTCTGTCTGTCTATCTACATTGGCACCATATTTCAGGAGTAAAAATTCGCACGCATAACCCAACTTTGAAGCAAAAATTATCCGTGTTCCCATTCTTCAATTTTTATAAAATATATACCAAATTGATCAGGAAAGATTAAACTATTTGATTAAGGGAAAAAACGCATACCCAAAATTTCGTTTCAGTAGCACTTTAAGAATGAATAATCTAGTTCTTTTAGTAGTAAATGGACTGTTGAGAATTAACGGTATGGCTGAATCAAATTTCCTTGGTTTCATTTTCTCAAGCCATATTAACGAGGATCATAAAGAGGTATGGAGGCGTTTCAAGGTCGCACGCATATCGACAGGTTGTTCAAAGAACAACTTCAGTGAATTTGCTGGACTAATAAATTTTGACCGCATGGTCTCTTAATTTGAAAAAAAACAATATATAAATACCCATAATGGGATTCGTTTTCGCTTGAAAACACGTAGACATGACGCATTTTTACCTTCCGTCCAAATGCTCAAATATTCAGATCGCTACGACTTAACTGAGAATGAAAGACAATAAACTATATAGAAATTGGTTTTTTAAAGAACAAGTCTTAAACAATGAGGACCTCTCAAAAAGCCAATCGCAAAGCCGCCTCATCTTACATTGGTACTTGTCTGAATATCCATCGAAAACGCATCAAATCAAAAACGACGCGAAATGAAAACGTATAATCTTATCCTATAACTAATTAGCGTGTACATTCAATCCGGGGCGTTTTGGAAACAATGACGTTAATTATGACGCTAATGACGCTAATGCTCAGTCTGGTGCGGGCAGGGTCTTAGCTTCTGTAGTTTCTGTTACATGGAACACGGATTTCTTCTTCAAGCAGACGTGTTTGAAGGACTTGATTACGAAAGACTTTAATTTGTGTGCTCTGCTATGAAGAAGAACTAGATATAGCCTAAGTTGAATGTGAGGCGGCTCGAAGCTAAGATGTAATGTATTAAAGCCACGACAGCACGCATATGTACTGCACATTTCCCAGCAGCGTATTAACGAGTGATGAGTACTTGACTCTCAACTATTGTAAAAAATTACAATAGGAAGATATTTTTCCCGGCTTATGTTTTAGGTAGGCAGTTGACAAGTTCATGGCAACATCACGTCTGCCTGTCATCGATCTAGATCTGCCCCAATCATGATACGTCATAATTGCGAAGGTAAGTGTCAATAATTATGGGACGACGCACTGAACCTGATTTACGACAATTACTCCGCTCGTGCACCCGTGCCCAGACGAGGATAGTTTTCGGCTTTGTCGGATGGAATCAGCCACAAAATAGAATTTTAATGAGCTATCAAATTTCAAATACAATTAGCCACAAAATAGAATTTTAATGAGCTATCAAATTTTACCAAAAGTGTCCATTATGTTAATATTTTTCCCAATTATTCATAAGTATAATTAGCACTACTCTTATCGGGAAAATTGAAAAAATATCTGAAATTGGAAACACCAACCTTCGCAAATTTGCAAATTCGCAACTGATGAGCGACTAAAGCAAGAAGACGTGAAGAAAATTTCAAGCAGCAGGAACAATTCTTCGTTTGCATCAATTTCACAAGATACATCATATATACAGCGAACAATTGAACGATAACAAATCCATTACTTAAATAATATATTCGCGCAAATCGCTGCCATGCCTTCATATGTAAACAATGGCATAGACACTGCACATCATTACACGAAAAAAAAACACAATACAGCGACGCTTATATATCATATTTTTAAAATAAAAGGGTCTCTACTAAAATTTGAGGAAGTTGTGTACGACGAAAGTTTAGTTGCCAACTATGTTTATGATTCGTGACAAATACTTTCATATATACAAACAAGCCAGTCGAGCTCCAGCGCGTGACGCTCCACAGAGCGTCTTGTTTTTTTAGAATTCCAAATTTGTGTTTTACATAATAACAATAGACGATTTGCATGTTAGACTAACTTTCAATCTTGGCAAGACGAACAAAATCTTTTACTATAGTTAAAAAGAGCATCTTAAAATTAGTAGAATTGCCAAGTTTGGTGGCGAAATGTTGTAAAACATGGAAAATATGGCCTCGCAAAGTTTGCAAATTTGTATACATTTGTATTACGCGAGAAAAAAGTTACCACTTTTGATACAATTTTAGCTGAAAAGTGGTAACTTTTTCCTCGCGTAATACAAATGTATACAAATTTGCAAACTTTGCGACGCCATATTTTCCATGCTTTACAACATTTCGCCACCAAACTTGACAATTCTACTAATTTTAGGATGCTCTTTTTAACTGTGGTAAAAGATTTTGTTTGTCTTGGCTAGACTGAAAGTTAGTCTAACATGCAAATTGTCCATTGCGGTGCAACAATTTCTTAAAATTCGACTGAATTTAATGATATGCCGTTGCACATTAGGGGGTTTTCTTGCCTTAATGAACAACATCTTGAATCACCCATGAATCGGTAACGTCGCTGATTGGTAAAGTGCAGGGGGAAATAAAATATAAGATCTAGAAAAAACAAATAAGGTCATTTTGCACCTATACAGTTATAGTTAACCTTGACACAAAGATATTACTACTTTTCGGGATTATTTTTTTTCAAGAGGTCGATAAATCACCTACGTACGACCACTGAGGACGTCTACGCAGGCCATACATGGGAAACGATCGAATGCGAGAAATGATACGCCGGCGACAATAGATGATGACAATAGATGATGACAAGTTAAATGAATGACGACCACATTGTGCAAGTCAGACAGGGTATATAAGTACCTTGCGCAGAGAGGTAAGGAACGCATATTCAGCGATGGATCTCACAAGAGAAACCGTACTTGTTTGGATTGTGTGCTTGGCATGGTTATATTGTGGTACGTATCGGTTGTTTAGAATTAGAACGATACGCACTGTACGCAACAGTATATCAGTGAATTCAACGCGCTAAAAACTTTCTTGTTTTGCGACTGCGCTAACTTTCAAATCGTACAATTTGCAAAGGCAATGCACGAGAAAGAGAAATGAAAGTACAGCGCGTGGGTTTTACCAATAAGCCTTCATTATCAGGTACATCTGATTTATTTTAAATTGTATTTACTGCCGCTTGTATTTTAAATAGTTCTTAACGCGAAACGAACGCAATGAAAACTAGACTACAACTTGACATTGATTGATATGGAGAGTGTACAATATGAGCGACAAAAAAGATAGAACTAGTCGCATGTGTTAATTTTATTTAAAGTGTTTACGGAGTGTCCATATCAGTTGTCTTCAACTTTCCCATACCCTACAGTTACACGACTCACAGCTATTCATGTTTGGACAAACAGCGGGCGAGCCCCTCAGGTAACAGTCAGTGGGGTATTCGCCATTAACATTGGCAGTTACATTTAAAACCCGGCAACCGGCAATTGGATTCGCCAATTTAATTAGCACGAAACCTCTCTGATGGCGCCTAAGGGTCTGATCCAGTTATGACTCATGGGTAAGCGGTCTATCGGGAGCAAATGACCGTCAGACCATGAACAACTTTCGGCAATCGACCAATGTCATGAATCCGACGCGAAACCCACGCTCTGCCAGTCCGAGCTCAAATGTTAATCTGACCTCAAATAATATAGATCAGATATCCAATAACTGACTCGCTCCAGCAATATTTTATACATTTTGAAATTGAAACGAAATTTGATATGATGTCATACAATGCGTTAATTGTTTTAACATTTTCATTGTTCATGAAAAAGCCAGCTCTCAAGCAGGGGCAGACTGGGAAAAATTGATCTGGAAACACAACGAGACCGGCCCTCTTTTATTGTTAGCATAATGCTCAGTACTCTTGCCCAAAATTTAAAAGAAATTAATTGTATATGTTGCATGTACAAAATCAGCATGCTTGCGCGAAAAAAATTACTTAACAGGTCCTCTGTTTAGTTTAAGCTACATCAACAATTTGAACGGCACTTTATCAATTACCGGTAATCAAAAGTTTTTGCTAATTTTGCAATAGCTTACTCTTCTCAGTCAATAACAGCATCTACATCGAGCGTGCGCAAAATTTCCTTTTCAATTGCCATAAGCATAAAAGCTTCTAAATGGTCTAAGGATAGGGAATTTCTGAGCCGACTCTTTGCATACTTTAAGATTGGAAAACTCCTTTCACAAGGCACCCGAGTCGCAGACAATATATGTAAGAAGGAACTTGCACCCAAGACCAATGATGTGGTAGGCGTCTGTCAACGAGTTGTATCTTCCCAGAATTCGATAACAGCAAACCGCACAGTTCTTACATGACTGACAAATTTTGTTTACTATCTCTGGTTCATCGTTTTCTCAGTAACACTTCTGGTTGTACTAATCTAACACTGATGTTTTGAGCTTCGTCCAATGTACACCTAGACTTTTAGCTCACTCAGCAAGTTAAATAGGCTTGCCCTATCGTCAGATGTAAGCAAGCATTTGCTTAGTTCTTGCAGAGCTGTCTCATAAGGGAGGCTACCGGAACATATTTGAGAAAAAAATTTTGGGATGTAAAAAAGTAAAGTCAGCGTATAATGTGCAATGAAAAAAAAACGCTGATTGATACTTTTGTCCGTGGACTGTATCCATAATTACGTTATGAACGTTGGTTTTATAAGTTTTCTCTACGTCGGTCAAGCACTCATCCTCTGCTTTTTCACCTGGCATTAATTTTTCTTCTTGCCACTCGTTTATGTGGCAGCCTGGCTTCCACTTTAGACTATGTCACCTTATAGCTTTTTGATGATTAAACAAATGAATGTGCCTGCAGCATCCTTGACCGATTCAAATTCTCTCGCCATGACTTTTAGTATTTCGAAAGTGACGACGTCTCCTCAAATATGCAAAGGAACAGTTTGTTGCACTGTCAAGATTGCTTCGTACTTAAGAAGGGATTCAAAAATTCTCTTTGCCTTAGCACAAGCTGTTGGTTTTATATTTTCCTGATTCTGAATGGCTGTCAGGGTTAACAAAACCTCTACCAATAGAGCCTTTTCTGGTTTTCCAAATAGGTCAAATACTTTCTTCAACGCTGAATCCTCACTCCAATATCGTGTTTCTGTCCAATCAAAGATAATCTTCTGTGGTGAGGGTCTTTGCTCTTTTCATCCAGACGTTCATTCTTTTATAGGATTCACGAATGAAGACTGCAATGTTATTAAGAAGGGTGAAGAGACGAAGAGTGTCGCGCTTGCAATTACTTTTTGTTCTGTGTCTGCCAACATCAAATTCAATACACGTGCATAACACCACACATGCGATTGAATAGGGGAATGAATAGATAGCAAGGCAGAAAAACTTTTTTAATGTCCCTGCATATTTGACGCTCTGTCTGTAGAATTTCCCACGTACTTCAACATATCTGTATTGAGGTCCTCACATACTTTTTTTTACCAGTTCAACAAAATATTCACCAGTAGATGGACAGATCTCGTGTGCACGCACATATCGAATAATGACATCTCCCTGTGAGCAAGCAAATTCTATGTGTTCGATTTAGATTCTCATAAAAAATAAGCTTCTGCACAATTTCTGTGCATTTGGGTTTTTTCATGCTCCGCAACACGCTGATGAACGTGTCTCCAGTCTTTCACTCCACTTAAAAAAATACTGGTTTCAACACCCTTTCTATTCCAAACGCCATACAAACAGAGCAGTGTAAAGATTGTGTTGCTTTATTGTAGGACAGCCACCTTCTATTGGTACCATTTTTGCAAAAACTTTCTGCACTCCAGATGTTTTTGAATTTTGTTGTGAGTGATAAGTAAAAAAGATATTTACGTCATCGAATGTTGGTGCTAAAAAGTAATCAAACTGTGGTAAGACCATGGTGTCCAGAATTTCTCCTATATTCTCTTCATTACATGTAGGAAGTGGACTGTGACCACCAGTCATCTATATAATATAATATAATGAATTTATAATTTAATACAATTTTCCTCATGAAACCTTTTTTGTCAGGAGACCTTATTTCCATGCATGTGTCAACTATCAGGTAGAAAATATAATTGACATAAGTAGGTGGAAATGAGGTTCACGGCTAAATGAATGAGTAGTAGATAAATTTACATAAGTGCAAAATTTATAAACACTTATTATTTTATGGTAACAAATGACTGCATGTCTCAGAAAAATTACAAATTCACAATCTTACAAACTGCACTTTTTTTCCTTAGTCCACTCTTTTCGCTAATTTTTTTCTTTTGAGGGTGGTTAACTTTTATCATTACAGAATATACAGAATATAACGAGGAATTAACTAAGCTATTTACTTCATAGGATATTCAAGAACGTATGAGCTTCGTCTGCAAAATCTATCTCGACACTTGTGCTTGGCTCGCCGTAATCCGCCTCTCCGTGGTTCTGTTCTTCTCCTATGACTGCATTAACACGCGTTTTACGTTCAACAATAGTGTTTATATCCACGTCAGGCGTATCATTACTAAAAAATAAGTCAAAATAGTAAAAAATACATCTTTGCATAGTAATTGCATCGATTGCATACTTTAAAACGGTGTTTCCACTACAATTTTCTGTTTCACAAAACTCGTATAATATTTTACAACATATGTTTCTAATTCGAAATTTTATTTTTACATTTATTAATCATTATAATACTTTTTAAAATTTGTTTTAACGGAAACCTGCATGTATCAATAGCCCGAAACTTCGTTGCATTTAGATATGATTGTATTTATAGTTTGTTAACTCCATCATTTGCAAGCTGAATTAACAGCCTTCCTAATTTAACTTTTCCATGGAGTTACCAATCGGCCCACAAACCGTCTGAAACAAGCGGCCCATCAGGAAAAGTCCCGGTTCTCCATATGGCCAATCCGCCCCTGAAAAATTCTGTGAACCATCGATCACCATCCATGCCCATAGTCAATATCACTAAGCAATATCGCAATATCCTCGTTATCTCTAAAGTAATTGCAAGAAATGATGAGCCTAGTTTAAACGCAAAAATCATGGAACTGAACACTAAACTATCCCAGGCATGTACCAATAATAAATGGAAAATCATTACCCACAGAAATATTTCTTCGGAACACTTGAACCCATATGGGCTCCACCTCTCCAAACAAGGAAGAGCTAAATTAGCGCAAAACTTTACAAACTAATTAAAAAGTTCTAGTTGACCATCTACAGATGCTCCAGTTCCCCCACAATCCGTTACCAACGCAGCTACACCAGCAAGCGAACCAAACTTAAAGGATTTAGAGCAGCACAAATTAACATTGTTGGCATGCTTGAACACCATATATAGAACTACTCATTTATATACGCCACCAACCTTTTGACATATTGGCCTTAAAAAGACACGCTCGAATTGCTTAGTGTTGAAGTTAGGAAACCTAGGAGTAAACCAGCACTTATCTCAACTTGGTATCCACCACCAAGTGCAAAAATTGAATTATTGCAAAAGTTCGAAAACTTTTTAAAGCTAATTGATATTGAAGACAAAGATTATCATAACCAGAGATCTAAATTGTAATCTTATCGAGCACATTCCAAACCATCCTTCTTCTGAGTTTATTGATATTATTGATATCTTCGACCTGCAGCATGTTTACAAACCCCAACTAAAAGTACACACAATTTATCGTCTCTGATTGATTTAATTCTTACACGTATAAGCGATGATAAAATCCTGGAAGCCGGAGTTGTTGATTTTGGGATTAGTGCATGACCACAGTCTTGTTAATTCATGTCGGAAAATTGGCATTCTTAATTAAAGAGCCACCAAAAATTGTGTTTTCACGATAGCTTGAAAATTACATCTCTTACCAATTTAAAGAAGAACTGAGATACGACTCTAGTTCGTCTTATAGAGTGTGGAAAGGGTGTGGAACGAACTATCGAAAAACGTGTAACAAAAAAAATGTTCAGAATTTGTCTTTACCTAATTTTAAACGGCTTTTAACTTTGAACCAATAATAATGTATATATTCGAAAGTATAATTAAGTACAAACTATCTTCATGTATATAATGAATATAAGTACGTGTATCGTATGTATGTGTGTAGTAAATGGGTATTAGATATTACATAGCACGGCCCTTTGAAAACAGAATGTAAATATTATACTGAATAGGTAACCGGGTCAAAAGAAATTTTATTGAAAATTAAAGATTAAAGCAATCTTCATCCTCGTACACGGGTTTTATCTCCGCATCAGTTTGAGCAATGTATGGTTATAGCAAAAAGACGTTTATTATCAGTTTAGAACTCATAAACATGACTTTTGTAGAATATTTGGCAAGCCTTCGAAACCAATTTTCTCCCGACTCAATAAATGACCCCCCGACCAACATAGGAAGGCCAAAGCCCCAGTGCAGCATATACGGTAGTATTTTCACACTACACGCCAAAATACGCCAAGTTTGTAGGTGTTTTCCGTGTCCCGATGCGGGATGCCTATTGTCCTACGTTTTGCCCTGCGTTCAGTAATGAATCCAGATTGAGGTTCAACCCGAACTACACTTCAAATTCAATCCGTGTTTACATGAGAAACTAATGCAAGGAATGAAAAATTGAGGAAAATCAAAATCTCATTTCGGATTAAACCTTGCTCCCATTATAGTGATCATACATTTATGTACATGAATGAAGTTAGCACTTTAATTGGGGGGGGGGTGAATTTTCACATATTCATCTTCTTTAAATCAACCTCATTGAATTTACTAACAATTTCTCTTTCTTAAACATCAGATGTGAATGGAACGGTAGTTTATAATGTGACTGCTGTACAACAAGATCAGGCGAACTGGCAATTGTTATCAAGTCACGTGAGCAAGATACAAAGGAGCTTGAATGCGAACCCCAATGTCTTTTCCAAGATTCTTTTAGCAAATATCAAGGCACGAAGTAAGTGTACATAACCTAGTTTGTATTTCCACTAGTGGACAGTAGTGTGGCTCATTGAATTGCTATAATTTCATGCACGACAGATACAAGCGACACGAATCTGGGTTTTATTTGGCATCTACTACATAAAATTTTCTCACTGAACGCTTTCCTTTTCTTCCCTTGTAGGCAAGGTTGGAAGAACAGATGATGGCGTGTTTCTCTTCCAGGGCGATATCAAGATTCCTAAAGAAAGTTTGAGCACGATTTTAGCCCCGCAAGGACGCAAAAAACGAGCTCTTTTGAAGGACAGAAATCTCTTGTGGATGTCGCCGATCTATTATCAACTCAGCAATAGCTTAGGAGGCAAGTGAGCTGCAGCTACAGGGATCTTAAATTAACCCTTTGTAAAAAATGTGCATGTAATAGGAATGTGAAAACTGTGCATGTATTAAAATATACGGTTCGCCCAATTAATTAAAAGTGAAAATTTTTTGCGCCACGTCCAACCGATATAACTTCGAACATGCATAATATTAACGTCCAAAACACTTGTATGTAATGGTCCAATCATATTTTCCACAGGAAAATTTAGGGGGGGGGGGACGGAGACAAGATTCAAGACAATGTTTGAGACAGTCCTGTAAAACAGTTTATATGTTCAGCCATGTTATGCGTTAAGAAGCTTAAGTTTAAAAGTTTGAAAGTGCATTGAAAGTGCATGTATAATATGCATCACATATATCGGCCAACTTTCAACTATTAGATTGTCTTACCAAAATAAGTCCCATTTAGCTCCTGCATATCATCCAAGGGCATTTGTTTGAAACTTAGCTCACTTACTAAGTCCAAAAAGTAATCAGCTAAGGATTGTTAAAAATTCCGATGACTGCCAATTTTTCGCGTTTTAAACTCAATTTGATTTCGTTTACTTAAATGGTTGGGTGTTCAGCGGTACGTTATACGCAGCTGCGTTGGGAAACCGAAAGGAGGCATGTTATGTTTCATATACTAAACCGTTTCCTTGCAAAAGTAGCTTAGAGGCGGACCATTAGATATCCTGGGAGGGGGCCAGAAAAATTTTCTCTGCAAGAATTTTTTTTTAGTTGGAAGCTTTGTCGGAATTTTTTTTCATAGCAGACACTGTGCAAGAAAGGTTTTAAAGGTTTTAAAGAACAGAAAAAAACTGGCGACCATGTTATGTAGCAAAGCAACTATATTGATCAATCATCATCATTAATACATAATTGTATACCTACAGCCTGTCCCCTTCAAGCGTTGATGCCCGAATTTGCATGATTCAACTCCCTAATGAACACAACTGTGCTATTAATGCACTAGCATTTGCATGTATGTATATGTTGCAAATTTAATTTAATTGAATTTTTTCTTCTTTAATAAAGCCCAGATCACACTTGTCGCAAGAATCGGGGATGACTTCTGGCCGATGTGATTAAGTAAATTCTACACCTTTGCAAGACCAACCTAATGTTGTCCCATACTTTGGTGTGTTCAATATTCATTCACATAGGCCAGGAGAAAATCCCCGATTCTGACGACAAGACTGAACCAGGCTTAAAATAACGGGAATGGGATGTATTAATAATATATAGGCTACTTATTAGTCAGTTTAACAATGAAAACAACTTTAGCTAATACCGCAGAAAACACTATAATTTATCGTTATTTAAAATTATGTTTCAAACAAATTTTGCCAAAAGTTTCAAATTCTTAAAAATATAAATGTTTTGGACGAAACAAACGCTTGTTGACTTATAGCAATTCAAAACAATATTAAAATAATTTAACGCTTATTATAGCAATTCAAAACAATTATAATCTTTTCCAGCTTTCGGGAGACTTATTCAGTATTAATTCGTAAAAATTTTGTACTTGTTTAGGTGACATTTAAATCAAGTACTAACCTTCAAAAATTTATCTATGTTTATGTTTTGTACGTATGGCCAAGAAAGGCTGCCAAAACGCTCAAAACAAGATTTTTTGCAATCGAAAAACTTTCGGCCGCTATCTTGTTTTCTCCACTAGTACGATATGAGCTAATATCTTATTCCTACTAGTAGCGAGCCAATCAGATTACAGAATACTTATGGTCTGTTAGAATACTGGCAGTCTATATAATAAAGACAGTGATATGCAAGTATAGAATTTCACTGCTGCATATACTGTACCTATCCCTTTGATACCTCCGTCAAAGCATTACAGCCTGTACCAAAAAAAGGTGAGTGCGGCATGTCCTATAATATAGAACATGTGGCACTAGCCTTTTTAGGCATAGGCTGTATCACTTTGATTAATAATTCAGAGTTAACATTTGAAATTAGGATTTTTAAGGTTTATCATAGATGTTCATATGTTTGTGTATTGATGTTCATATTAAAGAAGGGCATGTCAAAACTATTTTTTTAAATATGTCTAACACAAGAGACTGGTAGTATAAAAAATAAAGAAATCACACAGTAGAGGCCATTCTTTAAATCCATATTTTATGTATCCCTATTATATAGAATTAGTTATCAATTTATTCGTAAAAGTGTACGATTATGCTCTTCACGTGTTCTCATTCTCACTTTCAATCACATGAAGTTGCACGATTTTTTTTCTTTCCCCAAGCGCTTGCAGGAATTTTTTTAGTTCAATTCCTTGCATGAATTGTTTTTTTTTATCTAACACCCCCCTCCCAGGATATCTAATGTTCCACCCCTTATACGTTAATCTATACTTTTAATCTATACGTTAATTACTTTTTTAGGAAAGGCCCGAAAGGCAATTTTGAGTGCAATCGCAGAATGGAGACAGGTGCTACCTTGCATAAGATGGATTAACAGAAATGTTGCTACGAGTCAGCAAGGTTATCTTTATTTCTTTAAAGGAGATGGGTAAGAATAAATAGAAAATGATAAAGGTTACAAAATAATGTCAGATTTGTATTGTTTATACGTTTGTGTCAAACTCAGATTAGGCTTCTGCGCCAATCATGATGCATGCTCAATGGAAACTCTTGCGAGAAACCTCAAGGCTTTTGGTGACAACCAGTCAGCTACCTCATGACATTATGACTATGCATGGCACAAGCAAGAAGACAGAAGGGGAAGTTGAAAAAAAAGTTGAGGGATAATCCTAAACAAACCCTGTCACGAAACGTATTATGTCCTCCCTATACCCCCCCCCCCCTCTAACAGAAAACCTGCGATTGATGGCAGAGCGTTTTGTCATGCAGTCGAATTCAGTCTTTAAATGGTGTTGTGGAAAGTCAACTTGTTGAAGCAAATTGTTCGTTCATAGATGTGAAAAGTGCCGAGAAAATATACACGACCAAGTATGGAAGTCCGGTGTAATTTCTAAACCTCTCACCTAAAATCTACGCTTCAATCGCATTTCCTATTTCCTTTTCCTCTTTCATAATTCCGCATATTTATGAGGAAGTACATTTTCACATGTTCGTTCAATGTTCATATAAATAAACATATCCTTCAAAGTTCCGTGTTCAAATTAATTAAAGATGTTATTTGTTGTTGTACTTTGGATATTAAATGAACTTGGTACATCTATTGTCTGCCACCAATTCCCGTGGCTTTCAATAACAATATCGGTGAGAATATCAGTATACTGTATAAATATGGAATTGCAGATTAATCATACATGTTCGTAGGAATGAAAGAAATTGGTCAATTTTATGTCCTAGGTATTGTAGCTGTGTTAATGAAGTATATTGATTTCGGCTGGCCTTGATATCTAGCTGCATATCATAGAATAAACTGATACGCAGCTAGAAATGTTATGCAAATATACGGAATTACGAGAGGAAATAAGAAATTGGAAATAGGAAATTTGAGGGAAAATGTGATTGAAACGTTAGGTGTACGGAAATATAGAGGAATTACACTTCTAGGCTTCCATAACTATGTTATGATCTCCTGCCTATTTTTACGTATACTGTCTCTCGGTGAGCCTCGGTTAGTCTGTCGGTCTGACACACGTAAAAGAGCAGTTTAAAACTAAAATATTTTAGCTTAGGTGGTAAAATTTATGCATTTTATTAGCGAGGTTAACGGTTTCTCTTGACAGGTAAATGATTAATGGAATTTTCTTTTCTTATTCGCTACCTTAATAACAGCCTACTCAAAGATGAAAATATGCGATTACGAAAGGCTATATTCATTTGATTCGCATTTGCTCAATTTTTTTTTAATATTTCACAACTGACCGTGAAAGAATGATTTCTGTGCAATAAATATTGAGCGCGGAAGAGCATTCCAATATTCGATTACCTTTTTTTGACACAACCTGTATACAACTGTACAACATTTTTAGCTCTGCTGGCATTTTCCGATTGCCAGCTATTTTATTGTATCACACTTGCTGAAACGAATTTCCCGTTATTTCAGTTGCTTTTCAGACGTTGGTCGAACTGGCGGCGACAGAAAGCAAGAAATATCGATAGGGGAAGGCTGCGAAGATCATGGTACCGCTGTACACGAGATTGGTAAGTAGTATACGACCATTTCTAGGTCTAGCATTTTGATCACATCGATATGCCAGAACAAAACATCTCCCATCTTTTATGCAAATTTTGAATTGAAGAATGCGCATGTTTTTGAAATATCAACCAAGATGGATTTCCAGGCCAGTTTTCTTTGTAGAGTTAGTGTGGTCATCATCCAAGTGACTGTACATCTCACATTTAATTTTTTGTTTAATTTGGAAAGAACCAGGTGGCAATAAAAATTTAGCTGAATTGTGTTTCTTTCGATGTTGACATGGCGATTTTTACTGTGTATCTATCTAGCTCACGCTTTGGGAATTTATCATGAACAATCAAGACCTGATCGAGATAACTACGTAACCATTCACTGGAATAATATCATACCAAGTAGGTTAAATGTCGGATTTTCTGAAATAACGTGAAACAAATAGTTACCCGTGCAATATACAATACTTTTGTAAAAGGATAGAGGCGGGTGATCCGTACTAGGCATTATCGATCTCTCAGGCACCGAAACCTTTGAAAATTTGCTGCATTACAAACAAGGGCGGGCTGGCAATTTTCCGGCCTCGGTCAGGAATAAAATGGGCTCTTGTAGAAATATATATATATGGTTTTTAAAATAATTATTTTCTTTGCTTAAATAATAGGTAAATTATATTGTAGTAAATGACATTAACGATAAGTTGTCAATGCAAGCATGCGGAACGTCCATAGCATAAAAATTCCCTAATACAAACAATTTTGCTTCGTCATGATCAATAGTCTTTTCAACAACAGATGATCAAGTAAATCTTCTGTAATCTATTGGGAATAATTATGCCTACGTGTTCCAACATCACATTAATTGTAATATCAAATGAATTTCATATGTAATCACATGAATTTCACATGCAATTCACATGCAAGTAATCACATGAAATTCACATGTGCTCACATAATTTCACATTTTATCATAAATTTCACATGTATCCCGTTTGATTTTGGAACATGTCATGTGGAATTTTTGTAAGAGTTTTGCAAAATCAAACTAACTTTGCAGTGTAGACAGTGTTAAAAGTACACAAAGGATATATGCTCTTTTACTATTTAAAACGATAAAACATAATTCGACGTTTCGAGCAAATGCCCCAAAGCCCCCAATGTGTTATTATTACTTCAGTGGAAGGGAAAACATTATTCACCACAACAGTATGTGCTAATTACTGTAGGCCCTTACTGCCTGGATATGTTGATTTTAGTGAGGGAGAAAAACCCTCGAAGCACCGCAAGGATCAACTAACAAGAAATACCAAACGAGACTTGATTTCAGTGTTGAAAGGCAAAACGCGCTAACCGCTTGCGCCACCCGTGGTTCCAAAAAATTGTAACACGACCCCGGCAGGACTTCTAGCCAGTTTTTGAGCTAATGCCTCACGGCCTACACGTTTACAGAAGGCGTGAATAAAACATCGCATATTAAATTTTAACACCCTCTTTATCTATCACAACATAGAAATGAGATTCAACTTTGAAAAGGAATCCCAATCTGAAGTCAGCAGTCTTGGTATTAAGTACGACTATGATAGCGTGATGCATTATGGGCCGTACGATTTTAGCCGTGATGGATCAAAAACCATTACGGCTAAGAAGAAGACAAATATAAAATTTGGTTCAAAAACAAGTTTGAGCAAGTCGGACAGACAACAGGCCCAATTGCTATACAAATGCAAAGGTAAATTTTCCTATTTACTTTATTTATTCATATCTACAAATAATTGTAACGATATAGTTGTTAAATTTTTAAAATAAAATATTCATATAACCGCTGTACCGGATGTACTGAGGATTCTCTTTATACAGAGTGTACAAAAAAAGGTAATCGTATTTTGTACTGCTCTAGGACACTCAATATTTTACATACAGAAATCTTCCACAGTTCGAAAGACCAAGCATTTAGCTTTTGGATGACACAGCTTTTGTAAAACCAGATAAAATTTGTCGGTCGAAATCGCATTTTTTCACCATTGGGAATTAAATATATTAGCAGCCCTTTTCCTTCAAATATTCATTTAGGCATCTTTAGTGGATGTCCAACCAAGGTTAGAGCAGTGCTGGTTTAACAGCTTGGAAGATAAGAGTCACAACCACAACACCATACATGTTGGTTGATAAGAGAGAACTATCAAAATTCTACCAAAGAAATTATATCATCACTTCAAGCGATCTTTAAAGCGATCTTCAGAAAGGTTAACTTTGTAGATGAATGTACATTATCCATTATGTTAATTCCACCTTATATAGGACCAAAGACCGTAAAACCCCCACCACCAGCCACTCCAGCACCACAACCATCACCACCACCAGCAAGTGGATCCGGATCTGGTGGAGGTCCCAACTCTTCTGGTTAAAGTTTACTCACACGAGAGTTCTATAGTATCATGTTATAGTCAGTATTTACTTTTAATGCAAATCACATTCCAGCTAGTGCATGGCAGTTGTACAAAATAACACAGCAAGGGTTTTTATAACACTACCGATCAATATAGGGCCATATTCAGAGAAAATTACTGGTTTGGGGCATATTAGCTTGGCTTTTCGTAAAGTGTATGAATTGAATAAACAATTATAAATGTAGTATCTGTATATTGCTTGTTTTTTTGTTGCTCTATTTTTGCATAGATCATATTTCAGAGCTCAAAAATAATGGCCATAATTCAAGTTTGACTGACGCCGCTCAAGCTGACATTTTGTGCTCGATTTTCTTGCCATTACACCTTTCATTCAAGAACCTTTCATTTGCTGATGATAGCTGCTAGCTGACTAACTTGATGTGAAACATTGTCCATTATGTGACTGTTTGCTTGAGTTGCATTGTATCTTCATGGGCAGTCGAAGAAGAGGCCGTACCCGAAAATGGTGGATAAACCTGGTGTGGGAAAAGCTAATCACACCGCATTTGTGTACATATTAAACAAAATCCAATTATTTTTTAGTTTTTTTTATTTAGCTTTGCCACAACGGCTGGGTCACCACAATAGTGTGAACCAATTACTGTGGGCCCGTAGTACCTATCCCACCCTGTCAACTTTTCCTGTGGGAGGAAACCGGAGTACCCAGAGAAACCCACGACTTTCGGCAGAGCGTTGACTTTACTCTTTTCACATGAGGACTGGGTTCGAGTTCACCTTACTCGGGATCGAGCTCGGAACCTTAGAGGTGAAAGGCGAGAGGTCTGACCACTACAACACCGAAGTTCAAGTGAATATACTTCATGCAACAGCAACAGAAAAAATCGAGTCTGAGTAAAAATGTACTCGTCTGATCCTTATGAAAAGTTCGTTCATCCTAATCCTTGTGGTGGGGCGCTTATAAAACAGCCGTAAGGTCGAATGTAGGAAAGGTGAATAGCGTTATCCACCGGATAGTTATTTGCTCATACTTTGTCAACATGTTCAGCAACTGGCTATACCCAAATTAATGTTCAGCACTTTTCATTTTTTGTGTCTTGTAAGTTCAATATCTCTGGTGTCATTTGTGGCTTTAGGCCGAGACAGACCGCACGCGATTTGACAGCGCGACGCGAATTTTCGACTTTTAACGTCCTTTAAGTTTAACTTTTCTATTTTATACTAATAATGTCTTGTGAGGAATTTTAATATTAGTTCAGACAGTCACAATTTTAAAACCGCGATGAGGTCGGGAATCTGCGAGTTAAGCCCCGACCACGTCCTTTTCCAAAGAGGGCTTAACTCGAATAACGAAACACGATTTGGATCATTCGAGTTAAGTCCTGGGGCTTGTTGCTCGAGTTAAGACCCGACTTGTGAACGATGTGAATGAGTGAAAAAATAATTTGTCAAATTTTTACAGCATGCAAATGAGCCAAAACGCATAGAACTGAAAAAGAACTAAAAAACAGCCAATGAAACATGACTACTAACTATTATATTTGGGAATTCCTAAACTTCCATAACACTATTTCAGCTTTTTCAGACTTTTGGTGGTTCGTTTATCCACAATACAAAAAAAAACAATATTCCAAAACGATCTATAATTACTGAAGTTATTGTTTTTAAAAATATAGTGGAACGATTTGAGCTACAGAGCACAACGTATCTGCTTCAAAGGCACCGCGCTCAGTCTCCACTGAATAGATTTGCAAAAGATTGATGCAAAGCACTGGACTCAGTTGACTTGCAAAAGGGAATACTTGTAGAATGAATGGCAACTTTAAATAAATGATAACATACGAAGTGCATGCAACGAAATAACAGCGGGAGAAATTGTTACATACGGGTATTTCACTAAACTCGATGGAAAGACTCGACTCGACTGTCCTTGTCGAAATATTTGAAGTTCGCGCCAGAGCGGACGGCATTCTAATTTAAGTCAGTGGAATAAGTCATTTTATTTTCCAATACAAGTATCTGCTTAATTAAATGAATAACAAAACACCTGTAGGAAAAACTCCAGCTATGCTCAAACAACAACAATTTTATCAATTTTGTCAGATCCAAAACGAGTTCTGTTCTTCAAGTTAAGCCCTTTCAGAAAAAAGGCTTAACTTGAGAAGCTTCACTCAAATTCCTAACCTCTCCTGCAATACTAGTAGCAAGTTTTTTATTATTATATAAGGATTTTATAACTGTTTTTGTCAGTCATGAATTTTCTGCCATGCACTATGTCACTTGATTATTCCAATTTTAATTGAAAACTCAGTTACAGCTAACTACAATTACAGTCAATTTCAGCTAACTTTCACTGTAGTATTTTTACTTTTTACTGAAAGGCTATGATTGACCCAGAACTCGAAGAAGCTAATCAAATGCTTAGTTTACAAACTGGCTTGTGAATTCTGAAATAAACTATTAAACTTAGCTGAAATTGACGATAAAGAAATACTTAGGACATCAGACTTCACAGAATCATCTGTGAGATGGTTCTAATTTTAATCTTAGGTGTCATTAACATTTAATCTCAATCAAATTAGTCACACAGACTAATTTGAATCTAGTTTTTCATACCTTTGAGGATAGTTCCAAAATTTAATCACTATAATTTTGTGGAGACATTACATAAATTTACTATTACAAAGCCTTCAAAAATTTGTGTGGTGTTTCCACAAAATTACTGTGATTGATATATTCACATTGCAAACTTACAAGGAACATAGTATCAAACCTGGTATCTTTACTGTCCTCTTTATAGGGTTAATATACCACATATGGGTCAAGCACTTCCCCTTGTCTCAATGTTGAATACTGGCCAATATGTTTGAACATGTTAGGTTCCACATATATTGCACTGTAGCCTGTTTCTTGTAAGAATTCATCTAATAAAGCATCTTTTGCATGGCCATTATAGCTAACTTTATGGGACATTGAGTCAATCACCATCCTTGCACCAGTATATGAATACAAATTAGCAGGAGTGCAACAACTTGGGGCAGTTACAAATGAATGAAAATAGGGAGCAACTGTGCGTATGCCAATAAGATTTGGTCGACCAATTGCAAGTGCCAGAAACAACACATAAATGCCACTTACGATTATTAATCTCCGTGTCGAGCCACTAGTATATGCTCTAGTTCTACATGCTGTAAAAAATGCTAAGAGTAGCATAATAGCACCTGCAAGCTCAAACAGTCGAGATATCTCTGTGCTTATAAAACCAAGTAGTCGCTCAGGGTGATACAACTTAAGATATGCAAACTTTCTTCGTTCATGAAAGCATTCGCTAAATTTTCTTTCGAGTACATTTTGTATGCTATATTCGAGGACAGGTAACATTCGATCAGTAGGATATGCATCATCTTCCAACAGCAACACATATTTTGGTTGAAGTTGGAGTGACTTTTCCAAGCAGTATACATAATCTTGTTTTTCCTTTTCAAACCTGTCTATAGGCTGACTTAGTCCCTCTGTGTATTTAATTGTCGTGTGCACAAATTTTGAAATTCTCTTTGCTTCCATGTGCACATTTGGTAATGAATCAACATTGCAAAGCATCAGTCCATAGGTGAATTCTAATTTAGCTGCATCCTTTCTCAAAAGTTGTAATAACTTACCAACCGTTTGGGTCAAATAATAAGGATTATATTTTCTCATACGTCTTGATACTGTAACTATAGTGATAACAATATCTGTAAAATTATCTGGCTTTCGAAGTGTTTCATTTTTGGTCGACAGATTTATGAACTCCTGACGATCAACTATTAACCGTTGATTGTTGTCTTCTATCATTCTGAGGTTCTCTTCAGTGATGTTTCTGGGCCATAGTATCCCGTAATAAATGGAATACTTCAGACGGTTACACAATATCGGTAATACTAGGAGAAACGTCAAACAAAACAAAAGCAATATAATGATGAAACGATTCCACATTATTTTGAAGAAATTTTCTGGCACATATCACAAATTATTCAATAGCAGGTGACCCCCCCCCCAACCTATTGGCATATTTTCTATGGCCCCCCTCAAATTGCCTAAAATTTTGGATGCCCCCCCCCCCCATTCTTACCAGCCCATTTTTGTATAGATCTATAATATAGATCTATCTACATCCTGCAGATCTATCTACTATAGATCTGGCAGGATGAAATCAACTTTTTATTCGATTGAAAAGTCGGTTTATTAGGGTCATTTGATTTTGATAATTCTTTTCAATAAAACACGTCTGGTGCATGTCTGAAAACACGAGCTATGGTACGTCGAGTTGGACTTCGAGTTGAATTGGACTTTATTGAGTTGGACGTCTACAATTGCAATCTTGGACAAAATAGATTGGCAAAACCTATTTTGCTTTCTTATTTTTCGTCATACAGTTATTTGTCTACTATATTTAATTCTTAGGTACGCTTGTCTCTCCCCCTATATTAATGTTGCTATTTTCGGGAAAGTCCTCGTGTAAAAACACGTGTATTGGCGCAAAAAACATTGATATTGGGGGAAGGGGAATAAAATGATATTTTTGCCATATATTTTGTCCAGGATTGTAGTTGCAATTCAACGTTATCTTGAAGGGAGTAGGGATAGATAAGACTTATTGCAAGGAAGGAGTGAGAAATACGTCGCAGAACAATTTCAAACGTTTTGAAATAGTAACCAAATTTTGGACTGGCTTCGCCACTTGCTATGCTGTTCCAACAGCTTGTCATTATGCAGGTTATGTTTGCACTGCTTGCGACAGCTTCCTTGCAATGTAACGAACTGAACACTCGATGTAATTATATTTTTATTTTTAGTTCAAACGAAAACCGTTACGTAATTGTCAAAGCTGCACTACTCAAATAAAGGTGATTAAACAATATGCAGAAAAGTTATATTACCACAAACATTTATCGTCGTAGAGCTTAAAGTCATCAACCATTACTACCACCCATAGTAGCTACGTGCTAGCATGCTGCACAACAGTAAATAATAGTAACAACAACCACATATTCTGCTTGGGTAAAAAGAATCACAAAAGAAAAGAAAATTATATAATAAAAAGATAAGAGGAAACATAGTCAGTGATTTTGTAATTTCTATTTCCACAGTAATATACCATGAATCTTTTTTTTACCAAGAACTTCATTCATGGTAATATTCAATGATCCAATAAGCGGTTGGGTAGATTGATACCTTAATTTTTATTTTTGCATGAGAAATTAGCTTATAATAAAACCATTCATATACGGTCATATATTAATAATCCTTAAGACGTTTTGTGCAAATATGTGATTGCACTGTTTGCACACAGTAATTGCAAGTTAAAAACGAAAGTTGAATAGCATCATCCATCGGACATCCAAAAGAAAACACTTACAAAAATCACTATAATTGATCTACCTCATCAATGACTTTAAAGAAATACTATCACTACCAATGACTATTTTTTCTCACTCTTCATTATGCTTTTTAGGATTGTTTTTCACCTGTGCAGATTGTGTTTGTTGTTGCAGACGCCGACAGACTGATGTGTTTGTGCATGACTCTGCTAAATCGGAAAATTTTTAGAAAATCCTGAAGGCCACTCTCATAAAATATATTATCGCAGTAGCAAAATGCAAAGAAATCAAAGACTCCTCCTTCAGGGAAAGAAAACAACTGAAAATATCACTAATTTTTTGCATAAGTAGCCTAATCAGCTTTATTTGAGTAGTAAGAGCAGCTTTAATAACAACACAACGGTTTTCGTTGGCACTATAATTAAAAATTATTTACACAGCTTTAAATTTAATAAAGTAAAGTAAAAAGCAAATTCCGAAAAAAGACATCTTGAGAATGCAAGATATGCTTCAAAACAAGACGCAGGTTGAAACTGTAAATTTTCGACTTTATTTCAAAGTCATCATCAGACAGATGTTTGAAATAAAGTCGAAAATTTACAGTTTCAACCTGCGTCTTGTTTTGAAGCACATCTTGCATTCTCAAGATGTCTTTTTCCGGAATTTGCTTTTTACTTTACTTTTTTAAATTGTCGGCTGGTCATGGGTTTTTTTTTAAATGTAATGATTGTTGTCTTCTATCATTCTGAGGTTCTCTTCAGTGATGTTTCTGGGCCATAGTATCTCGTAATAAATGGAATACTTCAGACGGTCACACAATATCGGTAATACCAGGAGAAACGTCAAAAAAAACAAAAGCAATATAATGATGAAACGATTCCACATTATTTTGAAGAAATTTTCTGGCACACGTCACCGCACCAGTCCACACCGGCGGTATTTCATCGGGATTTCATCAATAAATAACTAAGCCTAAATTTTACTAAAACAGCAAAACATTTTTTTTATATATATTTCATACGTATATACAAAATTCATTTAGTTTTTTATTTGTTCTTGTCTTTTAGACAAGTATAATATAAAATGCGATAAAAATACCCAGCTTTACTTAATTCTGGCCCCTAAAGAAGCGGGAAAGGGCTTCCATTTCATTTTCTTATCCAAATTCTGACTAAATCCCATCGCACTATTGTACAAATCCCACCGTCATGTGTCTGTCTTGCCGCTCAAAACTTGGTGTTATTCCACTTTTTATATTGTTTTTTTGCTGATCAATCTCAGGTCAAAAAATGCAACAAACAAGTGTCTTGTGTCAGTTGTGTGAGCAATTTAACTCATGATCAAAATTAGATCTGAAACTACTCGTGGAAACGCAAAGCCAAATGTTTCTTTTCAGTAAAAGCTATTGTTATACAGATCAATTATTTCTTTTTTAAAAAATTGATTGTAAAACAAATGTTTTCTTAATTCTGCAAAATATCAACCTTGTTTGGGATTGAAATATTTTTATATAGATCTATAAATAATACAGATCTACCTGTATACAGGCTATAGATCTGGCAGGATGAGATCAACTTTTTATTCGAACTTATTCGATTGCATGAAAAGTCGCTTTATTAGGGTCATTTTTAATCGGATGCATTTGATTTTAATAATGTACTTTTCAAAAAAACACGTCTGGTCTCTGAAAACACGAGCTATGGTACGTCGAGTTGGACGTCGAGTTGAATTGGACTTTATTGAGTTGGACTTCGAGTTGCAATTCAGCGTTATCTTGAATTAGGGAGTAGGGATATATAAGACTTATTGCAAGGAAGGAGTGAGAAATACGTTGCAGAACAATTCCAGACGCTTTGAAATAGTAACCAAACTTTCAACTGGCTTCGCCACTTGCTATGCCGTTCCGACAAATTGTCAATAGCAGGCTGTTTGCACTGCTTGTGACAGCCTCCTCGCAATGTAACTGACTGAATATTCGATGTAATTTTATCTTTATTTTTAGTTCAAACGAAAACCGTTACGTAATTATCGGAGCTGCACTACTCAAATAAAGGTGATTAAACTATATGCAGAAAAGTTATATTGCCCCGAACGTTCATATATAGTCATAGAGCCACGCCTGGCATTTTTGCATGCGAAAACGCTAGTTTAAAGTGTAACAATTTTTTTGCCACCGCGCGTCAAAATTCGAGAGCTTGGTAGCGAATTTAATTCTTGAAAAATGCCTTGAATTCATCGAGTTATTCCTCATGCGCGTTTTCCTGGAGGGTTATCTGATGGTAATAGGGAGATAGATGGTTTTTCGAGGATCAAAATGATATCAATATTGCCATGGTTACACGCAATGTTTTCCTACTGGAAGGCTTCTTGTTCGAGGCATTTCGCGCAATGGCGACTTTCTGTACGATGTTGTAAAAATGTGACAACTTCGGCTTGTATAGGCTTCTTCGTTCCGGCTTCTTTTCATTTAATTTTTGCTGCCTATACAAGTTAAGACATCTATAAATATTTGTATGTTTTTTGTTTTTCGAAAAATGTTAGTAAAACATAGAAAATGGCTTTTACAAAGGCATGAATTTTGGCGAATTTCGAATTGTGAATACAGGCGCAGGAAAAGGTTCGGCACGTTCACGGCTAAACAGAAGGATTAAAAAGCAAAAAATACAACTCAGAAGCCTAAGCGATTGCTCCAAAAGGTAGGAAACGTGTAATAGATTTGTATTTCTTGTGATAACGTTTCTGATTTTAATATTGTTTTTCCATAAAATTTCAAGTAAACATATCACAATATATTATTATTCATCAAAGAAGAACTCACATATATTTTTGTGTTGATGAATTTTTTTCCGCCTTTTAAAGTGCCTAGATTTGTTTAAGTTCAGAAAATCTGCTTTCTAAAAGTAGATTTAATATATATATGCTATATTTTGTGCATATATATATATATATAGTGTTCATATGCCACATTCGGTTTTAGTATAACCACTACACCAAGCTCAATGACATGGCCCAGGTCAATGATCATAAAAAATTTCTGCCAGACTAAAATTAAGAACTTTCTGAAAGAAAATAAAAATAGATGTAGTTGGTTATGATATGTTTGTGCTATGTTGGTGATTTATAGGGCTATAACATTTTGCACTAATCCACTTGACAGGCAACCTATAAGTACTACATGGCCCAACCCAGAGTAATGAATTTATTATAAATTGATAGATGATTATTAGCAAAGAGAAATTGATGGTTGATGATTGCCGGGAGAGATTTTGTTAATAGTGAACAATAAGGCCTATATATTTATCGAGAGTTATATATTATTAGTGGTACACCTGTTGTAGACATCTGCATTTGAAAGGACTGTTTAGTAGACATCTGCATTTGAAAGGACTGTTTAGTAGACATCTACATTTGAAAGGACTGTTTAATAGTCAGCAATTAAAGGTGATTTTGTATAAAGCTTGACATAGTACAGAATATATTTGAATTCAACTAGGCCTGCACCATTGTATATATTGATATTTTTCTGCTATTTATACAATTTCTTATATCATTGTGCTATGTGAGCCAAATTAGTAATTCAAGAATTATAAGAAAAATTGTGCACAGCAAATTTCTTTTCAAAATATATGATTAAAGTTCTGATTTCTAATCATCTTGTCTTTGCCAAATTTTAGTGGGTTGAACAAAACACCTGAAACATGATATATTTGATAGGTTGGTGACATATATGCTATAACATTTATCATGTGACCAAACTAGCATTCTGCTTGTGTTATTTAGATTGTTTCCAACTGCCTGTATCAGCTAACATGACAAGTCATAAATCATAATCAGGGCAGACATTGTGTGCTCTTCCCCAAGCAGATGTTTGGTAGATTTTAACTATATTATTACCCACCTATATAAGGTTTATTATACAAGCAAGTTATAAGTTTGCACAGGAAGGTCAGGGTTTTGCACGTCAAACGATTAATGAACCTATATGTGTCACATTGTATTAGGGTGTAATTAATCAAATTAGTTAAAACTTTTTTGTAGTTTGCCTAAGCCATTGAGCAACAAATTCCCCTTGGCAAGTAAAATTGGTTTCATAGTGGGTAATACTGAACATGTCCCCACTACTTCATTACACAAAACTGAATTATAAATAATAGACTATTACTTTTACTTGTCAAGGGAAGCCTATGTATACTAACTGTTTGAAACATTGAGTCCAAAGCAAACTATGACAATATATGAATTTAAGACAATTTATTCAGTATTTAATTTTAAATTTACAAAGCTTGTAACCATTGTGTACATTACAGTAATTAACTATATAAAATAAAAATCAATTTTGCTTTTTATCTTTTGCTGGTCTAATTCAAACCGATGATATAGAGTATTATACATGGCTGCGCAGAAATACCAGATGTATTTCGAGTGTTGAACGTGATATATCATGAGAAATATCATGTTCAATATGAGAAATAAATCTGGTATTTCCAAGCACCCATGTATTTTTCTGTTTATTATATAAACTACAGGTTTTCCACCAATATAAAATGTACAGAAGCTATGATTGGTGATTCTTTGAAAAGCGATAATTTTCACATGTGAAATCATCATAAATAATCTCACATGTGAGATTATCAGTTTTATCAGTGCCCGAATTCCTTATAAAGCACTGTACCTTATATAATAAACTATAATAATATATGTACACCCTAACAAAGCATCAGTTGTTGTATGACGAAACTGTTGAGACTTACACGATGAGAATGTCTTTCATAAAATCTTTCTGCTTTTATATTGTGTATTGTTATGGCCATACTGTTTGATACAAATTCATTCTTGCAATAGTTTAGTAGCTAATGTATTACAAGATAGAATATTGTTTTCATATTTCTTGTGATCACTTCCTGACGAGTAAAAACTTGTAAACAAAGTATCCAATTGTGTACTGTGACACGACAAGAAGATTTTGGCAAAATTTGCCAGCATTCAGCCATTCACTGCAATTGTGACTGTCCACTACTCCACTCTCTCCAATATATAATCGAAGAAGCCTTTACAGAAAAGGAAACGTGGCATAGACAATTGTCCTGCTGTAGCATTTGTACAATACTTTCTTAAAAACTTAAATCCCTTTATCTTCCTTGCCATAGTATTGTGCTTCTCTTGTCTTATTGTAATTTGCGATTTCGTGCAAATAAAATTTGTTCGCCATTTTGAATCAATAAGGAGAAATACTTGGTGTAAGCTGAAATTATTGGATATTTTTTGCGGAATAACCGCTGGATTTGCGTACAGGCGAACTAGCGATTTCGCATTCAAAAATGCCAGGCGTGAGCTTAAAGTCACCAACAATTACTGCCACCCATAGTACGTGCTAGCATGTTGCACAACAGTAAATTGAAACAACAACCACATACTCTGCTTGAGTAAAAACAATCACAAAAGAAAAGAAAGTTATATAATAAAGAGATAAAAGGAAACATAGTCAGTGATTTTATAATTTCTATTTCACAGTATTATACCATGAATCATTTTTACCAAGAACTTCAATGATCTCATAAAGTCACGGTTGGGTAGATGCATATTTTAATTTTTATTCTTGCATGAGAAATTAGCTGATAATTAAACCATAGATATATGGTCATATATTAATAATCCTGAAGACGTTTTGCGCAAATAAAGGTGATTGCACACAGCTGTCACAGCAATTACAAGTTGAAGACGAAAGCCGAATAGCATCATCCATCGGACATCCAAAAGAAAACACTTACAAAAATCACTATAATTGATCTACCTCATCAATGTCGACTTTAAAAAAAATGCTACACCACTAATGACTATTTTTTCTCTTATCTCTTCATTATGTTTTTCAGGATTGTTTTTCGCCTGTGCAGAATGTGTTTGTTGTTGCAGACGCCGACAGACTGATGTGTTTGTGCATGACTCTGCTAAATCGGAAAATTTTTAGAAAATCCTGAAGGGCACTCTCATAAAATATATTATCGCAGTAGCAAAGTGCAAAGAAATCTCCACCTTCAAGAAAACAACTGATTGGAAGAAAATATCACTTATTTTTTGCATAGCTAGCTTAGTCAGCTTTATTTGAGTAGTAAAAGCAGCTCTAATAACAACACAACGGTTTTCGTTAGAACTAAAATTTAAAATTATTTACACAGCTTTAAATTTAATTTTCGAAACGGCCATAAAATGAGCCCAACCTCGTTCCTTTACTCAAACATAGTATCCTCGTATGTTGCACTTGAAACATTTTATTCAAAAAAGACACAAGGTTAGGTGAATCAAGTTTAATTGTTTTAATAGTGATATTTTATGAGATAATTATTCTTAATAGTGGTCGCTTATCTTACGACTAATGATGCATGGTGTTTATTAGCCACTTTTCCTCTCTTATATAGGAAAATGACGAAACTGATCTTACTTCTTGTTTTTGCCGGTGCTTCAGCAATCGTGCCATGTAAGTAGAAATATGTTATAGATTTTGATTTCCAATCTGCATACTGCATTTCGTCACCAGTTGCAGTATAGGCATTCTCGAATGCACTATGACTCACCATTAGCAAAAGAAGTTGACTGTATGACCAGGGAAAGTTGATATTGTATAGAAAGAATACATTACGTATTTACAGTCATGCAATCCGAAAGATTTGATAGTTTATAGTATACACTGTATGTAAAACATCGCCGTTCATGCATTATTGCTCATAAATGCCTCTAAATTCAACAGCCACTCAAAAGATATGTACTTTTTTCAGTTATGTTTCGTTTTAGCCGGATTCTATGCATTGTGATCTCAATAAATTTGTTTTTCTCGGTTATATTTTCAGGGAGAAGCAATCCAATACTTCCTGGGTATCCGATATTTTTTAACGGTTGGGGATCCATGCCTTACTGTGACACTCTCTACAAGGACGAGAAACAATGCTTTGAAGATTGCATGACTGACAACGGCTATGGACAATATATCGATCAAGCGAACTATAAAGAACCGGGTGCATGCCCTCCAACTGTTAGAAATTGTGTAAGTTATTAAACAGCTTAGTTAGTGCTGTTTTCGGTATCGACTATAGTTAACCAAAATCAGTGAAGTTACTGGCATGCACGGGTTTTTACACAGGTAAATCCCAGACTCGTTCCCAGTCGTTATTTAATACTGCGTTAATATACATTATGATATATATATATATATATATATATATATATATATATATATATATATATATATATATATATATATATATATATATATATATATATATATATTTATCACATACTTGTGCCTTTATCCGGGCGATAACACGGTGACATAAAAACGATATGTCCCGTGATATCGTTTTTTGTCCCGCGATATCGTTTTTTGTCCCGCTCAAAACAAAGATGGCGTCCGACTGAAGGATCGATGAGAGATAAGAATAAAAATATTAAATAATACAAGGAAAATAACACAAAGAAATTTGCAGCTATTAAAAGATAAGTTATTTTTGGTTTGTTTTTGTAATTTCTACCTGTTTAGCGTATTTTAAACAATCATTTTGAATTCATTTTGAAATGTACTCGAAGTGTAAATAATTTAAAATATATATAGTCTGGTTTTTGCTCTAGATAAAGGCACAAGTATGTGATAAATAGGTTATCATATTCCAGACTCGGTAATATCAGTTTTATCGCTCTCGTTACGATATCATATTTTGTCCCTCGTTCGCTGCGCTCACTCGTGACAAAATATGATATCGTCTCTCGAGCGATAAAACTGATATCACCTCGCCTCTCATATGATAACCTACATATATATATAAATATATATATATATATATATATATATATATATATATATATATATATATATATATATATATATATATATATATATATATATATATATATATATATATATATAATATATATATATATATATATATATATATATATATATATATATATATATATATATATATATATATATATATATATATATGTATATATATATATATATATAGGTCAGTGCGAGCGATGGGCGCGCGAAAAGGCTAACGGAAAGGGAGAAGGAAAAATAACGACTGGCAGATTACCGATTCAAAATGGCGGACAGTTTTCTCGAGGAAAGGCCATATCACAAAGCGTTTTTTGAAAACAAACTTCCTTGCCCGCATGAAGGATTCAAATTAAATTAGTCGGATATAGCATATAGCCTTTTAAGACCTACCTTGTAAGTTCATGGAGGAGAAAGAAGCTTCCAAATCTTCATCGGAGTCTGCCATTTTAAGGTGCTACCTATGTGCTATGAACTTGACTGCTTTATGCTCGATATACGTTATAAAATTGCGCACGATGAAAAGAAAACAGCACAAAATTATTTATTTATACATTCCATTGTAAAAAAATTCCAAGGTAAAACGTAAAATATTATCTTGCAAGAAAACACATATATTGCAAGAAAACCGCAAGTAATCTGCCAGTCGTTATTTTTCCTTCTCCCTTCCCGTTAGCCTTTTCGCGCGCCAATCGCTCGCACTGACCTATATATATATGATAATGTATATTAACGCAGTATTAAATAACGACTGGAAACGAGTCTGGGTAAATCCCCATGCGCGTTTTAGCATCCCCATGCGAAAAATCTAAATTCATAAATATCTTATATTTTAATAAAAGATACTTGAGAATATACCAAAAGCAATCAAGGATTAATATTATATCGAGCTTTCTATATGTAATTTTGAAATATCAACGTTCAATTATACAGCAACACTTCTTAATAAATTCCACTGAGCTAATTTGGTATACTTGTATATATCACGTTCTGTAGATTGCACCCATTTGGTTAGTTGGTATGACTGATACGATACACTCCCTAGTCCTTTTGAAAGTCCATTTTTCCAGCATGCATTATTAACGCACATTCATCGAATCATTGCAAAATTGGGCAAAACGCTTAATGTTACTTCATTTCACAAATCTTTTCCTTAGGACGCCCAGCGCTGCAGTAACAATAAGTATTAATCCCAACTTCTTCGCACTGCAATTCATTTTATTTCATTCACTACAGCTTGGCCTATATTTTCTATTTTTTCTCTCCTTATCACAGTATCTAAGTGTTTCGTGTTTTTTTTTATATGTAGTTTCCTCCCTGGAGACCAACAGCATGTCAGTGCGCAAGACGATGTGAATGTAGCCTTGGGCGTTGTGAACGTAAAGACAACTGTCCGTATTGCCGACAACAGTCATAGGCACTCAAAAAAATCTGCTGTGTACTTATTGTAACAAGCTATTTGAAATAAATTGCATGTTAGCCACATACAATGCTGCTTGAACGATATCAAATGCTTTCGACTATTTGTTTAATTAACGGTTACGGCTATAGGGTGGATTATATATATAGATACAGAAACTCATGTTTAATCCAAATTTTTTAACAACTATGAAGGTGAAAGTTTTAAGCAACTATTTACAAGTACAAAATTCCTTGTTTTTTATTCCTTGATAAAAAGTGGTTAGTTAAACCCAATGAAACAAGTTTCTGGTTGGCCCTGATCCATCTTAAAATTTTGCGTCAATCCACTTCAGAATTTTAGGAAATCCAAGATGGCGGACACTTCGTATTTTTCAGCCAAGATAGCCCATAAATCAAGCAAGATATGGAAAGATGTAACGGGCTTTGCTAATCATTTCAAAAGCTTTTTCAAATGAGCAAAAATATTTTTTGTTGCCATTACCCTAGTCGCATAGCGGGAGCTGAAAGACTAATTATATTTCATGAACTCCGGTCGGAATATATGAGAAAATAAGCGGTATGGCTTACCTATTTGTGCTTGGGTACCCCCCACAGGAAACAAAATATCTGTAACGGCACCCCCCTGAAGGGGGCTGTCCCATGAACCTCCAGTGGCTTTTTTACCTTGTGCTTCGCTCACCAACAGGTAAGTGCTTTTGTAGCAGTAATTTTATGGTTTAAGCCTTTGTCTAAGTTATTTTATACATTTTTAGAGATTTACGGGATTCCTTTGTACATTTTACAAGTAATGTCAGACAATCGTCATCGAAAAGGATCTCGTTCGCGCGATTTCTCACGTCAACACTCGAGCTCGAAAAAACAAAAATCTTCCAGTCGTAATGACAACAGTCAAGAGATGCTCAGTGCGATTTTGAGTACTTTACAGGATTTAAAATACGAGAAAAACTCGTGTAATAAGAGAATTTCCAGGTTTAGAAAACCGCCAGACGCCTCAAAACGTTTCAGAAATCGGCCAAGAGGATCGAAGTCTCGGGGATCGCCGAACGGGATGGCGACACGTTGTCAGTTGAGGCGGGAAACGATCTCGACGGCTCAGATCCGGTTCAAACGGGTTCATCAGGTTTACAACCTCTATCCGTCGCCTCCCAGCTGCAGAAGTCGGCTACTCAGCCACCAATTTCGGCTATTTAGCCACCAAATTTGGCTTTTCAGCCACCATATTCGGCTAATCAGCCTGTAACGCCAGGTACTACAGCTCAAGCAGAAGCTTGCCAGGAACCACAAGATAAGATTATAGGTACTTCGCCTGGTTTATACGACCCTGAAATTACGGACACCTCTTGGACCCCGACAGAGGAGTTTAAAAATTTTCTGGAAAAACATTTCCGCAGAAAATTGACATGTGACCAAGTTTGCGATATGCTGGAGGAACAAGCAGTTCCTTCAGTGGATGCTCTTGTAGCTCCTGTCTTTGACCCTTCAATGCTCCAACATGTCGCTTTTTCGAACAAGAAGTTCATTCAAGAGCGCGACAGGGAATTAGCTGGCATTCAACGCGCTATGCTTAACGCTACCGGATGCATAATGGCTGCACATTGCATGATCAACTCGAACAGGGGGTTACCCTTCAGCCTCAAGACCTCAAACTAATTTTGCAGCAAACACTCTGTCTTCTGGGGTCTGTCAACACTCAGTTATCTACATTACGGCGCAAGAAAATTCTTGCCTCGACTAATAAATCTAAAATTGATTTGGCTACCCAGCCACTTCCAAATGCCAAGAAGTGGCTCTTTGGGGATGATTTTCCGTCAATTGCGTCTAAAGAGGCAGAATTATCCCGTGGTCTTGCTAAGAATTTAGCACCTAGGCTCGACAAGAGCAAAACGACCTACGGGTCACGAGATTCAAGTTATTGTACCGTCCTCTTCAATTAATTCCAGCACCATTCCAAAAAACGGCATATATCAAAATTTTCGGCAAAGCCAAAGGCAAAATTTTTTTCGTCCCCCTCGGTCTCAACAGGGGCAGCTGCGAAAATCCCTCAGCTCATCGAACAATGGAAGAGCATCACTTTCGACCCTGCGGTTTTAGAAATTGTCACCGGAGTAAACATTCCTTTTCGTTGAGTTCCTTTTGAAAAGTCACTACAGGTGACAAAAACAGTTCCGGAGTTACATCCACTATTAGAGCAGGAAGTCCAAAACTTGCTGGAGAAAGGGGCACTATGCGAAGTCCCGATCTGCGAAGACGGTTTTTCCAGTCGGTTATTTGTAACCTCAAAAAGGGACGGAAGCATGCGTCCAATTATAGACCTGAGTTCTCTAAATCGTTCATCGACACACCGCATTTTCAAATGGAGAACTTGGCTACAGTAAAGTCTCTTCTCAGGCAAGGTCACTTCATGACCAAGATAGATCTCAAGGACGCATACTTTTCGGTAGCTATCTATATATTCACCCTCAGAGTCAGAAATTCGTGATTCCTGTGGCAAAACAAAGCATTCAAGTTCTGTTCTCTTCCGTTCGGTCTGAACATTGCACCGTCTCTGTTTACTCGCCTCATTTGACCGGTGATTTTCATTTGATTCGTATCAGCTCAATTCTTCTTCAAAAATTAAAAAGTTGATATTGGCAAAAACTAAAAACTATACTTTCGGACTGTGGAAAATCATTTCCGCAGATTAAGTATTCAGCACGATAAAGCACTCCAAAGTTCGATTACTTTTTTCACTCTGTTACATGTTAAAAAGTGCGTTTTGTAAAGATATTTCAATATCAGATTGAATGATGTCTTGATCGAAGCAACGACAAAAATTTGATATTGGTCGTTCTTATTTCCTGACTGTTTATTGGGTGTCATGGAAGTATAACATAAAAGATACTGCCTTTAGCGTGACGTATTTCAAAATCAATCACCCTTCGCTACAGGCAGGCGGAGTAACAAGATATCGAGCATAAATAGAAATTCATTTTAATGACGCGTCTGCCGGTGAAGCATTTTGCACATTGTTCACGATGTTGAAGGATGCAGCCGAAAATTCTCACATTTTACATCAAGCACCTGTGTTTGTTTTTCCGATACACGGCCGTAGCAAGCTCGATAATTGGGGCAGGGGCTATTATATTATTCATGTATTCGGGTTCTGCACAATTAACTTCTTTTGAATCCATTGTTTTTCATGGCGTGTAACCTCGAATATATGAATAATACAGCCTCCCCCAGCCAATTATCGGTGCATCTGCTGTAAGTTGGGCTGCTTAGACAACACTAACCAATCAGATTGAAGAACAAAAATTGAAAATGGCACGTTAACTAATCCGCTTAGCGCAAAACTAATGTCGATTTCACAATAAACACACTTGCAAGGTCGCCAATTAGTTCGTGACGAGCGCAGGGTTCACCACAACAGCGCAAGCCACAAGGCTGGCGCTAGAACGTTAAGTCGGGGGGGGGGGTTCATATATTCAGGTACTGTCCGACTAATTTCTTGTAAGATCAGTAGTTATTAGAGTTGATTACAATAGAAATTAGTCCGGCAGAACCAGAATATATCAACATGTCCCCCTCCTCCACTTAACGTTCTAGCGTCGGTCCTGGTGAGCAAATTACTTTTGGTCCGTATCACCTATCTCACTCAGTGAACTATCCCTATGGGAGGAGACCGGAGTGCCCGAAGAAAACGCACGATTTTTAGCAGAGCGTTGACTTACACTCTCCTGATGACTGAGCTCGAGTCAGCACCAGAAGGACTTACTGAGAATCGAACCGACGACCTTAGAGGGTAGAGGCAAGTGGTCTAACTACTTCGCCCGCACTGAAGCCGCTGTAAACGTAAAATTTGAAGTCAACGAATTAACCATAATAGTCATACACTGATACACAGCTTATGTCCAGCCTTTGCACAGCATGCTTCCATATCTTCACCTCGCTGTCAACAATAGCTGGTGCACTGGGTGAGAAATCAAATTTGAAGAAAGTTTGCATGGTGCAAACCTGTTGTCACATGCACCTATTAAACAAAATGTCCAAATGCTTGCAATGGGTGCAAAGCTTTTTGCAAAGTTGATATCTGCAACAGGTTTGCACAATGCAAACTTGTGCAAATCCGATTTCTCGCCCTGCGGTCGACTATATACAACCCACTTATATAGTAGCGAACTATAAAAGTATTGAGCTGACAACAATGCCCTTTTTTGACACCAAGGAAGTAGTACACTTTATTTTCATTAAAAACAAGTTACATCATTCATGTTATTATTTCATGTGATTATTTTTAAAAAGCTTCTATTCTATTTTTGAAATGTTGAACAATTTCATTTACGCCAGCACAAATTATTGTTCACAATGCTATTGCACAAAGAATGGAAACAAACTTACGGCGCTTTCAAAAACGCCATGTAGTAATACTTCCACGCGACGCACAGCACATCTTACATGTAATAAGATAAAAATAATTGCCGCTACATATGCACACAGCAGCAGCTTGTTAAAAAATGATACATAATTCTTACATAAAAAAGAAGATCCCTACACAACTACCACAAACTGTACATTTCATTTTATATACCTGACTGTTTAATATAGATGGGTGGTAAGCTATACTGTACGTCTACTTGCTATAAAACCCGTTTTTCACTTCAACCGTATTGTACCGCGACGACTCTCCAACCTACTTTTAATCTGCGCATACTCATCGATACGTTTCGCTACGATGCGGTCCAAGTAGAAAACTGGCTTAAAACTACAAAAAACAATACATGCAGAAATACGGTGTAGAATCTACCGGGGAAAAATGATGAAAAAGAATCGAAGCATTGATCACCCCTTAGAACCTTCACATGTGAGTGCAAGATGTGCTCTAGCTACATTGATTCTAGACTAATCATAATATGCAAACGTGGCCATTATGGTAAAAATAGACCATTACAAACCACCCCAATGTAGTGCTTTGGTAGTTAAAGTCGCCAGTTAAAGCCGCAATTTTTATGGCCGAACTTAATTCATATTTTATAGTACACAAAAGCAGGTATCTTCTTAATTTCAACAAAAAACGCATTAATACTTCATGAAAAAAACTCAATGGAAATCACGGCCTTGAAAGAGTTTATATGTGATAAACATACACTCGCAATTCGTGCTTTCCACACATGAAACGATCGGTGGTATCGAAGCACTCCTGCTCGTGTTTTAAATAGCACGTTAAATTGACTTTAAAAAAACAGGTGTGTTGCAGCAGGTTCAAATGCAGGGAGGATCGTGGGTGGCTATATATGTTTGGCATATGTGGCATTATGTCGAGCGAGACGACTTGAGCAAACTTAGAAATGTATATTTCCCACCGGCGAGAATGAGAGTATAATTTATGCATCAAGGCACATGACAAGCAGACACAGCTGTATGAAAAACAAAGGCCTCAGAAGCTAATAAGTTATTCGTGCTTATAATAATAATATAACAGCGCAATGAATTAAGTTCGGGTCATGAAAGCTACGGCCTCAAAACTGAAACCAATAGCACACTGTTGTTCTAGTAACTGCCGTCGTACAAAATGGATACGGCTGCTAACGATTACAAGCCTGCTTGCGTATTTGTCATTGTTTCACTACGATTCCGTTCCAAGATAAAGCCTCATGCATCTTTCGCAGATAAAACTCCAATAAAATAGTAAAATATTGAGACACTGTAGCGTTAAGACGCTTAAGCTAAATAAATACGCACAATACTAAAGAGATTTTACCTCAGCGAGGGCGTTCAGAGATTAAGTCCTTTTCCCTCTTTCTACCCTTTCTTTTCTCGCGTCGCGGGACATCTCTCTTAGTCTGTTAGTTTTAACGAAGTCAATTTCGGTATAATCAGGATTTGCTTTTCTCGAGTTGAACGACGGATTCTTTTGTATTGGAGTCGGTGGTCCGGAGCCAGCCACCTTAATGTAGTTCACTGACTGCTGTGGTTTTGCCTCAACGTTTATGTAATGCATTCCATTTCCTGCCCCGGCGACATTTTCATACGAACGAGCATCGGGTAGTCGACCAGCCACATTCTGATAGGAACTATTCAATGAGTTCGAGTTTATAACGTTCTCTGATCCCGGTACATTTTGGTATCCAGGTTGCCCGATTACTTTATCCAAGTGATGGTAAACGTTTTCCTCACTGTCATATCTATCCCATTCACCAGGTTGAAGTCTGGCCACTTGTTTCATTCTCGGTTGCTCAGGTACATTCACGTACTGGTTCAAAGACGGTTCACTGCCACTTGGGGTGATTTCTATAGTTAACATTGGCCGTTTGCCGCGACTGCCGCTGGTGTTCCTACGGGCTTGTATGCCGACGCCTTCACATGGTTTTGCCTCGGAAAATGCTCCCGAGTTGTCGCTTCCTTCACCATTACGTCTTGGCGGATCACTCGAGCGTCGATCGGATTGTTGTGGTTTCATGAGTCCTTCGCGGATCATGTCGTCAGCGTTTAGGAACAAGGCGCTCCTTCGCTGCCAAATTGTCGCATCGTCGGCATTCTCAGTACCTGCGCCAGGGATTGATAGTAAAGCCTTCACATTATCGCTATCTTTACAGCCATCATTCCCTGCATCAATTTCACACTCGCCACCTTCTGCATGACTAACTCCGTTTACTCCCTTCCTATCTTCAGTACTGCCTCTAGCGTCTGCATGCTCGTGGCCTGATAAACCTCCGTCCGACGGAGACGGTGAAACACCGGGCGATGAGGACGTCGCACTTCCTTGAGACGTTATTTCGTCGGGCGACTCCGGACTGGGATGATTGCCCGATCCTCTAGCAGCACCGTTCTTGGCGGACACATGCGGCAAGCTGCCTTCGCCAAAGCTGGTATTTTTCTCCGGGCTGCCTGCAGAGCTACTGCTTTCGATTTCAGAACGTCGACTGTCCTTGTCATGCCATTTGGGAGATTTTGGTCGCCGGCTTTTCCGGCGAATGCTCAGCCTCTGCATGAAACGTTTGAAGCCAGATGGTTCACTCATCGACCGAGGTCTTGGAGCTCTCGGCGAATTGGGCTTTGCAGGTCTTTGCAGACCTTCTGTTAAAACGATAAATAAACGTGTGTTGTTAGCTTGACAATCAACACTCAAATTGCTATCATGCACTAAAATAACGGATTCTACCTGAACCGGCACGTCGTCTATTCGATTCCATAGTGACGAAGCTCGAAAATCTAGAAACTACTGATTAAGGCTATCGACGCGCGCGCTTAAAATATATATTTCATGACTATAGGGTGAATAGTCTATTATATTATACACAAATAAATATACGTGCGTACATGCAAGCGTCAATTATCTAGAAATGCAAATTTGCTGAGGAACGAACGTCAGTTTACTCACTGGGCAGGGGCGGATCCAGGGTAAGTCAAAATAAATTATAGCAGCTCAATTTTAAATTCAAAATAACTTTATAACAATGTCATAGGTTATGAATTTCAAAAGAATAAAATGTAACCAATGAAGTTGCTTTGAAGGTATTTTAAAATGTAAATATATCCTAGAATGAGCTGTGGTAATTTATTTTGACTTACGCTAGATCCGCCACTGTCACTGGGTCACCGGATACAGGTAAACAACGTACAGAATACGACAATATATAGTTGTCAAGAGCAGCAGGCCCATATATGGCTGGATACCCTCTGGTACATAGAAATGTAGAGTTCATAGGACGTGACATAAAAAGTGCAAAGTTCAGAAAATTAACATTTCAGCTTTAACGTGTAAATTATCGCAATTACGAGAGCATCTCCATCCTCTACGCCACATGTGAACCGCTCTATTGCGTTCCAAACATTTTTCATCCAAACTTTTAATACAATGCTTCAGATCTGAATATGTTTAGAGCCAAACAAATCGAGACGTGATCGATGCCGCAAGTCCCCTACATCAGTAGCCATTGTTAGTGTCATTGATTTAAAATTTTGTCCCACGAAAATTGAGAGTGCATGTATTTGAAATTCATATAGGTTAGTGCTTCCGCCTTCAGCAATCGTACCTAAATTTTAAACAACGCGAAATATTTTCACCTATGTCACAAGGGCCTATGTTTTGCAAAGCAGAATTACTAGAAGCGAAGTGTTAATAAAACAGAAAAGGAACTTAATGATAACTGGGACGCTAAATGATTTCACTCATGAGAAAATATGCAAAGATGTTGACGTCTTCGAAAATTTTCTGATTAAATTGACTGAAGGCTCACCCAGACCCGACGCAATTACCCAAGGCGATTTTTTAGTTTTCAAAAGCGAAAAAAAAACATGAACGGAACGAAATTTGCAAGATACGACGTGCACGAAATAGCTTTAATTACTTGAGTGTTCCCAAAGACTGGAGAAAAATAGAAAAGGATTAATTAAAGTTAAAGGACGTTGAAAATCGTAAATTCGCGTGCCGTTGCCAAATCGCGATAGCGTGCGGCCTTTGTTGGCCTTGATATAGCCTGGTTCACCCTGGCCAACGCCAGCATACGAAAAAAATGAGGATTTTAAAGACAGACAGGGATATCATACTGCAACCGATAGGCCGCGGTTAGTCCACATTCATGATTGCAAATATTTATTGAAAATGTTTTTGGTGGGAGTACATAAAAATAATAGCAGAAAAGCGCATCCTGCATGCTAGATAGCCTATATTTTCATCATAGCACAAAACAATTTTAGATCGTCTACATGCATGCACAAGTAGGCAAGTACGATATTTAATCTTTCTGTTTATTGTAAGGTTAGCATAAACTTCAACTTGACATAAGGTGCAATTCAGTGTCATCTTGTCATTTTTTTTCAAAAGCAGAAACGGCACGCTCATAAGAACGTAGATTCGTTCGAGTCATGTCCTCACAAGCTGTATGCACGTAAAGTGTCTCTGCATGCATGCATGAGCTACCTGTATTCGTGCAAATCAAGGTCCATATATGCCATATGGATAACACATTTAATCGACTATTGTTAAAAATATCTGGATCCTACAAAATATGCACGATAGTTAAGTCACACTCGGGAGTAAAACAATAGTGAGAACACAATGATTTAACGCAAATAATATTTACAAACAAACCCTGGCCATAGTTTTAAGAGGGATATGCTGCAATTAGGCGATGGCATGCAGAATAACGAAAGTAGTAAGTGCATGCATACATAATACAACAAATGTAAACGTGACTTATTTTGCATAATTCGTAAAAGAAAGGCAAATCTACGATAAATATTTAATGCAGTGCATGCTAGGGAAAGCGTGGAACGAAAGATAATTCAACCCAGCTCTGCACGCGGCTCGCAAAAAAGACCTGATATATTGCCAAGTTTCGCGATGTCTACTGCTGTTTCGGGTTTGCGCAAATGTTTTTGACTATAAATAAATTATTTTACACGCTCAACCGAAATGTATTTGTTTTGGCTCTTTCCAGAAGCTCAGTATGTGCTTATCTCGTAAATGCATGTGAATACTAGGCTGCAGCTATATAACGGCTATGCATGCCTATCGTATACGGTCGGCTTGTATAAGTAAAAGTAGTTAAGATAAGTAAAAGTGGTTTTGGTCTTGGCTTTAAATTGAAGAGAATCTTAAAACCGTTATAAACTTAATGGAGTGTTGCATTCAAATTAAGCTGATAAATAAAGTCTTGAACGTAATCAAATCTACTCGCTGGCGCCAGCGAAATATATGTATCAATTATTGAAGCCCAAGGACTAACATATGAAATCAAATCAGAGTTCACACGTGCCAACCTCCGCAGTGGTCGTAGTTGACCGCATAAACATGCCTATATCAGAATACTCGTAATACACATTAAGCCTGAATTTCCTGTCAAATTCGCTTCTCCGAGGAAGAAATAGCAAAATAAAAGATAGACTCCAGTACTGACCGCACCTATCACTTGTGGTGGGCATTTTACTAAAAAAGCCTTTAAGAATACATGCAAGGTATTGAATATGTCATATCTTTATATGTGAAGACCCTCTTGAACTGATTCAAAGCATAATAGCGCATATTTAAACTTCTATCAATTACATGCTTTGATCGCAACACAAAATTCACGCGAGCTGATCGTAAACTCATTGGACAAACGGACAGACTCAATCGGTTGCGACAAGACCTCGATAATAATTCAGGTGAATTAACATTAGCTTTCAAATGAAAAGATTGCAATTAGAACTGAATTCATCAAAAATCAGCCATGGCTGATGTACTTACTTCTCGTGCAGCACACTTTACTGAAACACGACACTTTCGACATTGTTTCTAACTGAACGAGCCAAACAGAAAGATTCAACTTTCAAGTCGCACAGGACTGTGTCACATGAAAATTTTGTCAAACATAAACAATTACACAGACGCAGACTTTATCTATGATCAGCAGAGTGGGAAAGAGAACATTTATAAACGGCCCCTTTCGACAATAAACACTAATTACGTTCAACTAGGCCGTGACGTCATTGTGTATAATACATCCTCCCACGGAATTAAACTCGGCATATTTTGGGAACGCAGGCATCCCGATAAAGGGACACTCGTTACAAATTTAGACTGCTGACGTCAGGATGTGAGAGAATATAGAAGGTCATATAATCAATTTTAATTTATTCGGAGATAGAAATTATTCTAGGCACAAAATAATCGATACTAATAAGCACGAACAACAACATTTCATGTAGCCAGATGTATCTTGCAATTAATCTCGAGTTCATTTCGCTTTTAACATTGAAATCTTTTTCTTTCGTCGTTGCAGATTCTTCCCGGGATATATTTCTGCATTTGGGCTGGTAAATTTCTGTCTGATATTTCGCAATTTCGGATACTCCAACCATCCGGTCATCACTTGACCGATCAAGTGCTTTTTTTATCTACGAATAATCTAGGCCCAGCAACGCGACTTCATGCAGCATGTAAATAAACTGCAACAAAAGCAGTTGTTACGATATAGTCCCACGTTATTAAGTCGTCCGTTCTTATGTTCAGCAAGGGAGGACACTTTATAGATCCATCTAAATGAACGCTGAAACAGACGCATTCCGTTTTCTCCGTGCTTCGGTACTTGGACCGCCGTTGGTACACTGTCCACGCATGAATAGAAATTGTAGTACGAGAGCCGATTTTGTTCAGTGTCGTACTAAACCTTGATATTTCTTTCCGCCACCTTTATATATTTGCACCAGACCCCAGTTTTGCCTTAGTAGGCGAGGTAGTAGACCTTTCAATGTTCGCAAATGAATGGTAATTTAACTTGACCTCGCAAAGAACTGTACAAGTATACAAATACTACCATCAACGCCTAACTCACATTACAATTTTAAGGAAATAAACATTTTAGAACTGTCTAAAGTTAAAGTTGAGGAAAAACCTGGAACCAAAATCGTTTTATTCCAGAAATGTTTGCCTGTGTCAGTGTACTGTTTTAACAACTGAGCCGGGAAAGCTGTAGAGATCTAGCGAATTTTATTCAATGGATACAAATTAAATTACACTTGCCACATTATATTCGAATTTTGAAATACATATAACTTCTTCTCGAAGTTACAAAACATTTATCCCTTTTAATTTATATTTACTTATTTTGCCAAGATATCGGCATGCCTGTAAATCAACTGACATAGCTATATGTGAAAGTGAATTGCTAATATAAGTGAATAATTCAAATGTAAGAATTCCCGCACATTTCTCTGGGCAAATCGTTTGGCCAAATGGGGGGTGGGGGGGGGGGGGGGGGGAGGGCTAGCACCAAATATATAACTGAGTTGCATATATTTGATATACATGCAGCTACATGTAATTCAAAAAAGCTTGTCCTTCAAAAGTCTAAAAGCTAAATTACAAAATCAAAAATATGGACAGAACATGCGTTTTAATAATAACATAATAGGTTTAATGCCAAAGACAGTGATATCACGAATTATTATTCAAAACATCGTTCCACGTAAGCCGTATAACGTTAACTAGAGGTCATAAGTCAATATCACGTTAACTGGATGGCATTTTGGTCCCGTATTTCGGATTTCGTAATTTAGAAGAACAGAACGTGACGTACTGTTTTGTGTACGTAAGCTACTTAATGCAGACTTCAGTATGGACTATGGACACATTGTTTGTCTATTTTAGGCGAAAGACGTGCAAGTAGGGAAATGCACAGCATCAGGCGAGCCTTTGATGCAATTGATTCCATCATGATTTTAAAATAGATATATTCTCAGAAGCTATGACTTGCAGTAAATTTCAGTTACGCAAAAGTAAACAGAAGGCATGCTACATATATTAGCCGATCTAAGATGAATATTGAACGAAAATGAGCATAGATATAAGCAGTGAGAGAAACAACAAACTGCCGCAAATGCATGTCTGCTAAAGTTTGAAAAAAGAACTGAAATTCAACCACATGCATATCAACTCGCTAGCGCTAGAATATAATATACTCTAGCCTTAAAAGCTATTATTATGATTTTTAAGTGCTTTAAATTTTGCAACAGCCATCGCTTAAAATCTTGTGCAATAAACAAATCGTACATACAGCATATACATCGCTGATAAATCATAAAACTCACGCAGAGTTACAAACAATTTGATCTTGTAAAATAAAACTGGCATTGCAACTATAAATTTGCACTCAAGCTATTTTCCGTCTTCTGAAAATACACTTTTCGGAGACAAATTTTTCTTTCCTTATGTCGTTTATCATTTACAGACATGCACGTTGTGCAACTACCACTTATGTTACGATTCTATGCATGATATCATATTTTCGATTTCTCAACGAACTGCACGAGGAGAAGTTCCGGGTCACATAATTACACGAGGCGAAATGCCGATGGGATTTTAATCTCTGTAGGAAAGTTCCGTGTATGTATGCATCATAATGCCCCGTACCGACGGCGACGAGCAAGTTTTCCTTGACAGGTTTTCCTTGACAAGTTTTATTTGCTCGTGCGCGCACGCGAAAAAATTGATAATTTTTCCGTGACAAGGAGCCTGGTTTAAAAGCTAGTCGCACGGTCGTACCAGCCAGTTTTCGACCAGGAAACTTTCTCGTGTGTACGTGCAACAAGGAACACATGACAAGGATTAGTTTGTTTACGTACTTAATTCATGCGGCCTCATAAACGTTGTCAAGAAAAAATATTGTCAAATTTCGCGTACACAGGAACAAACAAAGCCCGTCAAAGAAAACTTGTCAAGCAAAATTATTCGTCGTGCAGACGCGTAACTTAGTGAACTCGTCAAGAAACTTGTCAAGGAAAACTTGCTCGTCTGTACGGGGCTTAATGCATGTATTGCGCCTCTGCTTGGTTATGGCCAAGAAACTAAGGGATTCGCTCAAAATCGCCCTGATTAATGTTGCAAACTATACGGCCGAATTTCGCAAATCGTAATGGCAAGAGGACATTCTCAAAAACCTATGATCCAACGATCCGGAAATTGCACGGCGTAAATTGTAGTGTACATATGGATTACATCAGAACTCCCCCCGCTGACCGTTACTAATATCTACAATGGTTTTTTTTTGAGGGGGGGCTCTATTTAGCACGCATTATTAATGAGAAGTTGAAGCTGTGTGTGCTCTCAGGTCAGGCAAGGAATGATAAAATTCAGTCATTAGAGTATAACAAATATATGTCATAAATACTTACCGGCACTTCCATACATATGCTGTGCAGTTTTGTAAACAGTATCAAAAGTTCGATTGATTTGCGTCTCTAAAGATGTCACCAAGAGAAATGAATCTGGTTCAGTAACGTCGTCCGCTTCGCTTTCAACACGGAACACGAAGCCGCCATCCACCGGGCCGTAGTTGAACAATTGTTCGAATTTCCACCGACCAATACAGCGAGAGTTTTGTTTGCGTATCAAAGTAAAGAAGTTAGGGTAGATATGCAAAGTGACCTCGCCAGACTTCAACGGCTGTCTACTAGGAAGAAGGCCATCGAAGGTTACATCTAAAAATTACAAACGAAAGTTTTAGGGCCGCGCATATTCGTCTGTAATAGAACCTTTGCACAAACTTCCCATTTGTCTATTGGAGAACAAACATATGTTTTTATAAATTTTAAAATTAAAATTTTGCAAATCAACCATCAGGAATCCTTACCACACGGCCAAAAAATGTGAGCTCTAACAGGTTGTTGAAAACAGGATGCAACAATGTCGTTGGGAGAATACTGTTCCTGGTTGTCAACAATATTGAACAATATTGAGCCTGAATTAACCCGCAATGAGGTGCAACAATGCTCAACAATATTGTTAACAACCAGGAACAATGTTGCGCTAACAACATTGTTGTATCCTGTTTTCCAATTCAGCAGGATCCGATTTTTTGCCATGCACTAGTATATAAATAATGAATGTTTATGAGTGCAATGGTAAGAATATTTTCATGAGGTGAAAGATTGAGCCAGTGACTATCACTTCAGACACAGTGAATCTTGACCAATCAGAATCCAGGAAAATCAATATTCACCTGGAAATTTATACTAGTTTATAATAGTTTTGGCCGGGAATAGACAAAGTGTCCTTAATAGCAGGCCAAGCAGGGTGTCCATAATAACGAGGTATCCGCAATACGGAAGTTGACTGTAGACCGGACTGACTCTCGAAAATATCACCACTCCTGGTAACATTTCACAAAATGTACCTCGCTCCCGGTGTATCAGTGATAATTGATACATACACCGCACCTCACAAGTTCGCCGCGCGTAAACAGTGCACTCGGAAAATGACTGTTATTGTAGTTGTAATCATCGCGTCTTTCAAAAACAAAAATTGTTTATATCAAACAACAGCTGACTCTAGGGGACATACTAAACAATCAGGTCACACAGAAGGCTGGTTGTTCAACTCGGTAACTGCTACCCTGGATTAAAGTTTAACCAACTGTTTTGGTTTCTGTATTTCTACACGTACGTTTATTGCAAAACTTCAAAAACTAAAACTAATGTTAACCCAGAAAAAATTTCTGAGGAAATGTTTCCAAGATTATACCAAATTACTAGGAAATTTTCTTTGAATTTTAGGTTAATTTTGAACAACTGGCCTCTAGACTGTATATGTTGGTCTTTTTTATTCATTAAGAATTGTGCCGTGTTAAGAAAATATAATACTATTGATCAATTAATTTGGTCAGTGTTGGTATATAGCGCAGTTTGATGCAAAGCAACGCGTATAGGATAAATATTTCAAATAGACCTTCGATGTTTGGGGCAAAGGTCCTTCAAAGAGAAGTTTGTAGTTCTTCGTTGGCATTTACGTTAGGTAAGTTACATAACTTTTCAAAACTACATGGTGTATCAAACAAAAGTAGACAAATCTAAAATCGCTCTCTGTTTCGCGAAGCGCCTCAATGTACGATGTCTTGTATTAAAATAGATTGTTTTGGTACTTATAACCTAAAATAAACTGGAAAAATGAGAAATTTAAAACTTCAATACCCGGGGGTTTTGTCTTTCACGGCAATATAAATATGCCTTGCGCACAAAACTTAAATGCTTAAAAGTAATTTTGACTTGGTAGATGGAAAATTTGTCGAGTGTTGTATTGCTGTACAAAATTTCAGAAAATTTGCTCGAGTCTAAGCCGTTCAAAACGTCGCGCGAACTTCCATATTTTTAGCAAAATTAGGTTTGTGCATGTTTAATTTATGTATTTTACTTAATTTGCATACAACTTCCAAGGGACATTTAAAATTGGAACATTTCTTCAAAAAAACGATTCTTATTGAGAAAAATATACGTTCGCACGACGTTTTGAATGCCTTAAACCTTAAATTCAATCAAATTTCTTGAAATTTTGAACAGCAATAAAACACCTAACATATTTTCTACCTACCAACCCAAAATTACTTTTAAGCCTAAAATTTCGTGCGCAAGCCATTTTTAATGTGTTTCAAAATACGCACACCCCTGGGTTTGAAACAATTTCAGAATATTTCATTTATTCTACGCCGCAAGTACCCAAGCAATGTATATCAATAAAAAACTTCATACTTCAAGCCGCTTCACGAGGTTGAGAGCCGTTTCAAAATTGTCTACTTTTGTTTTATACACCCTGTATACCACGACTTCTTCGCTTGTATTGTTTAAGTAGCAAAAAATCCCACGCGTTTGTTTGCTATTTACTACCTGTATAGTTTCAAAACATTAAGAGTACCTTCTCCAAATCCTCCCTCACTGACTATAGTATCGACCCAATGATCTCGATCTTCCTTTTTCTCAAACCTTAACGACACAGCTTGTGATTCAGTGATGACAACCAACTTTGGTGGCCTGTGTTCTTTATCGATACTTTCTGCGCAACAGAAATCTCGCAGTGAAAGCAGGAATTTTTCCTTGGTCTTGCTTATCGCACTCAAACGATCCTTGTAGATGTACAAGTTTATCCGTTCTAGATGAATTAGAAATGTTTATATTCAGGACCGGCCGACCAAAGCACAATTCGTTTTTGCGCGGGGGTTCGAGACTCGTGGGTTCAGTCTGTGGTTCAGTCATAGACATAGTAGGTCTAGATTGCTGACTCATAGATCGAAGGCGTGACCTGTATGATAAATCCAAGATGGCGCGGGAACCGGGCAAAAAACTATAAGACTCTACAGGGAAATCAATGTTTTTCGCGATTTAAAACGTCTCGTTGCTTGGAATCGCTTCGAATCAACATTTTTTGGAAACAACTAATTATTGCGGAAGTTTTGAGCGCTATTTGCGTAATTTCTGCTGAATTCCTCGTGAAAATCTCGCTCGTGAAATGTGTTGTGAATTGGTCACTTGGTCAGTTCGAGACATTTGTGGTCCAAAATATGTATTTTTGACCGGCTTTGGCCTCTTGGGTGTTATTGTGACCTACAGCTATCCTAAATCAAACATTTACAAAACGATGGAGCAAGATTTTCGCGTACAAATCGATTGTTCGCTTGATTTGTGTGGTGTGTGATACCTGAACTCTAGTAATATTTACTTCATAGATACTTCAAGCCAACGTACTGTTTTCGAACTTCAAAGATGGATAGGTTATCAAGTAAATATTGTCTGAATTATGTAATATGCATTACCAAAATATAATCGAAAACTGGTGCTACAGCTGCTAGTTTCGTTTGTGTGAATCGTGTGTGAAATGTGGGTAGAATTAACTGAACAATCCACAGTTTAATGACCGAAATTTTTTTATTTGAATTTAAACTATATGTTTACTTTAAAATTAACATAATGGTAAACTTTGGCATACTTTTGCATACACTGTACATAGAATGCAACATGCACCTGCTTGCTAGCTTGTGCAACATTGGAGCAAAGTCTGCAAACATGCGAATATGGTAAAGCAATATTCTAATGCCCATTTGCTATATTCCAATGAACAATTAGTCGTGATTATAAAAATCTAGGCTAACCTGCCAACTGTGCTCAATATTGATAATGATAAATTGATGATGATAAATTTATTTACTGTCTGTCTGAGGGTCATCAACTAAACTGAACCCAGCCCACCTGATTAGACTCTAGAAGTTTTCTACATTTCTGCACAAAATTCTCTGGTGAAAAGGATCTTTTATGCGCAAAATAAAACTTTTCAATCTGGGTAGTTTGCACACACTCAACACAAATTTAACCCAATTAAGTCTAATTAAGCCTGAAAGACATTGTATGAAGTGAACACAAACACCATTAGAATAATTTTCAAATTGGCAACATTACAGTATACATGATTGTAAATGAAAATCACACACCACACAAATCAAGCGAATAATCGATTTGTACGTGAACATCTTGCTCCATCGTTTTGTAAATGTTTGATTTAGGATAGCTGTAGGTCACAATAACACCCAAATACATATTTTGGACAACAAATGTCTCGAACTGACCAAGTGACCAATTCACAACACATTTCACGAGCGAGATTTTCACGAGGAATTCAACAGAAATTATACAAATTGTGCTCAAAACTTCCGCAATAACTAGTTGTTTGGAAAAAATGTTGAATCGAGGCGGTTCCAAGCAACGAGACGTTTTAAATCGCGAAAAACATGGATTTCCCTGTAGAGTCTTATAGTTTTTTGCCCGGTTCCCGCGCCATCTTGGATTTATCATACAGGTCACGCCCACGCAAGAGTAATTATACTATGAGTCAGCAATCTAGACCTACTATATCTATGGGTTCAGTGCTGCCGTGGGTTGAGGGCTAAATAATTTTAACCTCTCCAGTTTACCAGACGCCACATTGAGGTTGATTTATTTATATATATAGGAAGTGTTTCTTGCTATCAGACCGGCAATGACATAAGTCCGGGTCAAACGTCGCTCTACTCATCCGCTCAACGTAACGGAATTGAGCTGGACACTGGAATCAAGTCAGACGTCGGACTTAATATGTCGCTCTTACTTTGCATAATAAGTTGTTGTTGATTACGAGTCATATATGTACCGAATGAACAAATATTCTAAATATTGACATGACATACAGCTTAAAGACAAGCATAATCAAGCCGTTTGTTTTCCAAATCGCTTCCTTATAAGAAAACAACATTAAAGTCAACTTTATGAAAAATTAATAATAGGAAAACTAAAAGTAAAAGACGCAATAAGTGGGCAAAACAAAAATTCAAACTCAAATATTTTCTCAGCAAAGTGTCGGGGCGAAAATGTGTAAAAGAACTTGTAAAATATAGTTTTAATAAAATATACTTAAAATATAGTTTTAATCCCACATAATTAAATAATTATGTCCAGTATTCTGATTACTAGTATACCAAAAATATCATTATTGAACTCAGCATGCACATCAGCTAGAATACGACTTTTCAAAAACTACCTAAAATCGTTTAATATAATACAGTGTCTAAACTGTGAAAAAATGGCTCTAACGAAAATACAAACAGAGTCATTCTTCATAAAGATTTTTCAAAGTCAAATACTATTATGGTATTTTTTATACTATATATATATATATATATATATATATATATATATATATATATATATATATATATATATATATATATATCAATCAATCAATCAATCAATCAGAACTTTATTTAAAAAACACACAATCTTTTCAACATTTGCTGATTTCCAAAAGAGGTGTGCACCAATCCCACTACCATAAAATTAATCCCTAACACCACCCCCCCCCCCTCCCCCTTAAATACTTATGTTAAATACATCATATATTAATATCAACTACCACACGAAAAGGTCGAGGAAGAAAGCTTTTGACAAAACGACTTATATGATGCCGAAGTTCTTATGTCTTCCGGAATATGATTCCAGACGTAGGCCCCATTATAGCTAAAACTTTTTTTCATAAATTCTGTTTTGGGTCTTGGAAGGCAAAGCCTAGTTGAAGACCCTCTTAAATCATAATCGTAAATTGTATTTGAATTTTGAAAAAGGTTACTTAGTCTTTCAGGAGCTAAGTTGTTAATCGATTTATACATAAGTTTAGCTTTTATATGTGCTCTGCGTTCTTCAAGGTTAATCCAACCAAGTGAATTACGTGCTAACAAGGATTGTCCTGATTCATTTTTGAAATTCATAATTATTCTAGCCGCCCTGTCTTGCAGTTTTTGAAGACGATCGCTAAGTGTTTTACCTAATACGTCCCAAACCTCACAACAGTAATCAAAGTGTGGCTGAACTAGAGCATTATAAATCAAAACCAGAGTGTTTCGGTCAACAAATTCCTTTGCTTTTTTTATAGCGCCAATTCCGGATGATATTTTACCAGCGATAAATTCAATATGTTTAGTCCAGGCTAAATGCTCGTCAACTTGAACCCCGAGCACTTTGGAATGTTTGACTCTTTTAACAGATTGTTTATCAATATTGATTGATGGTTGAATATCCAAACTGTTTATCCTATGTCGTGATCCAATTAAGACATACTCAGTTTTAGCAATATTCAAATTTAGTTTATTTGCAGATAGCCAGTTATGAACATTTCTCAGGTCTTCATTAGCCCTCTTCTCTACTTCACTCAATGTCTCTCCCGCAGCTGTTAAGCTGGTATCGTCAGCAAACATTCTAGGTGTTGTATGTTCAAGGCAATTTGGCAAATCGTTTATATATAGAGTAAAGAGAAGTGGGCCAAGTATACTTCCTTGGGGGATGCCACAAATTATTTTCCTTTGTTTAGAAAGCATATCTTGGAGCTGGCACTTTTGAGTTCGATCTGTTAAATAGCTACGCAGTAGTGCAAGTGCCAAATCTCCAAGACCATACATTTCAAGCTTCTTTAAAAGAATGTCGTGGTTCACGGTATCAAACGCTTTTTTAATATCAAGGAAAACAACCAAATTATAGTGCCCGCGGTCCATATTGACATACCATTCATTTGAACAATCTATTAAAGTAGTAGTCGTTGAATGGCGAGACCTAAATCCAAACTGATACTCAGATAAAATACTTTCTTTTTCCAAATACTTGGATAATTGATTATATAAAATACGTTCCATTAGTTTGCTAACAACTGGCAAAATTGAAATTGGCCTATAATTATCAAGTATGTTTCGCTGACCCTTTTTAAAAATTGGAATTACTCGTGCAGCTTTCCATTCTAAAGGAAACTGACCTAAATCAATTGCTGTATTGAAAATTTTTGTCAAAGGTTGTGTAATAGCGGGAGCTGCAATCTGAAGAAGTTTTGTAGAGATTTTGTCAAGACCTACAGATTTTGAGATAGGTAATTTCATAATAAGCGTGTAAACCAATAATTCGTTTACAGCTTCAAAACAAAATTCATTAACGGACTCATGTTTGGTAAGAAAGTCCTCAAAATTACAAGCACTGTCATGCTCAATTGTTTGGGCAAGCTTAGGACCTATATTTGTGAAATATTCATTAAAGATCTCTTTTAACTCTTCATTGGAAGTGACAGATTTTCCCGAATATTTAATTTCATGAATAATACTTTGATTGTTGTTCCGTCCTAAAATATCATTAATTGTTTGCCAAGCTTGTTTTGGATTAGTTTTGGGATTTTGAAATTTTGTTGTATAGTATTCTCTTTTTGCTTGACGCAAGGCAATATTAGCTGAGTTTCTAGAAGACTTGTACTTATTCCAGTCACTTTGTTCATTCGTTTTTATCGCTTTGCGCTTTAAAAAATCTCTTTCAAATAACTTTGTTCTGAGATCCTTATTCATCCAAGGAACACTACCCCTTTTTCTTACTCTCTTAGTTTTCAATGGAGCGTGTTTATCTAATACTTGAACAAATAAGGATTTCCAGCATTCCCACATTTTATCGACATTTTCCTTTTTATCAATTTCGATCCAAGGTAATATGTACAAATCATTAAGAAAACTTTCGGCATTGAAGTATTTGAAATTTCTGTACTCTATTAAATTCCGTGCTCCAATTTTAGGAACATAATTCAATTTCCTTATTGCATAAATAAGACTGTGATCGCTAACACCTAGATGTATTACGCCCGACGAAATAATTTTCTCAGGTGACGACGTAATACATACATCTAGTAGCGACCTAGTAGATTCAGTAATTCGAGTTGGATCATTGATTATTTGTGTCAACTGATATAGTTCCATTATTTCTTGAAGCTTTTTACAAGTACATACATTCTGTACAAGCAAATTAATATTTAAATCTCCTAATATATAGACCTCTTTGTTTTCATTATCCGATAGTTGGATAAGCCTTTCTATTTTTAAAAGATCTTCAGTTTTAGAATTTGGTGGTCTGTAAATAGTTGAAATGATAAATGACTGACTATTTGCTTGTTTAATCTCTAATGAGACAGCTTCAAGGCTATTAGGAACCAGATCAGGACGTTTTAAGTAATTTATGTTGCATCTTGCATATATGCAAACACCTCCCCCATTTCTATTTCGATCGGCACGTATTAAGTCATAGCCATCAACGCTAACAAGATCATCAGAAATAGAAGAGTCAAGACGGGTTTCATTAAGCGCTAAAATATCGATTTTTTTATCACGTAGCATTAAACTTATTTCGTCGAAATGTTTCGGCAGGCTAGCAATATTAAGCATAGCCATTTTGAATCCCCTGGTTTTTTTAATGTTCAACACAGACTCAAAAACGTTATTCCTCGGCCTTTCCTTATTTCAAAGGTATAGATATATATATATATATATATATATATAAAGATATAGATATATATATATATATATATATATATATATATATATATATATATATGTGTGTGTGTGTGTGTGTTATAACTATAATAATTATACCGGTATGAACCGCCGGTCATACCGACACCGGAACGGAACAACGCGTCATGTGTTTCTATGCAACAGGAACTTTGAAATCCACGACGCGGTGTTAATACAGAAGAATAAAGAAACGATAAACCGTTCGCATTTTGTTTTAGTAAAAACAAAAGATTCGGTGTCTACTACAAGATGGACGTCAATCCCTGTGCTCACGTCGTAGCATGCTTTTACGTTTTTTGACGTTATATTGGGTATAACTACCGCAGTTGAGAATACTACAGGAAGAAAAAAATTATTCATAGTAGTTGTCTTGTATAAAAAATCTTTGTTTTGAAGGCGTGCCGTCGAGCTGGCGCGCCGTGAATCTTAAGCTTCCTCATCCTTCAAGATGAAATATCATCAGAATTAGAGGGCGTTGTCTCTCACGGCTGAGGTAATCCGCGTCGAGTATAAAATTGGTATCCAATGGACGACATGAATTGTCATTAGTTTTCCGTATCAGTCTCTCTCCCACTCGACTCGGCTGTTACACGAGTGTACTAATAGAGATTATAAAAGAATAGAGGCGGCATCGGATAACGAATCGCGGGACAAATTGAACAAATCTAATGGGGGCCCCGGAATTTAAGTCCCGGAGGTATACTGAAAACACACAGTTTTTGTCAATTTTTGCTTGTTTTTATGACCATGATGCACACAGATATTGACTATAATGAGAAAATATGTTGTAGCTTTCCAGTTTTTGTAATTTTAGGTGCAGACAGCCAATTTTTTGTGTAAATATTGAAGTTTTTCAACCTTAGGTTCTCCTTAGCAACGCATAGCAACCAGTTTTTGACCGGCTTTTTTGCAGCGAGGTTTTGTAAAATATCTGCCAAATTATCCCACATCTAGATACAAATTGAACTTATTTGCCTTCAGACAGTTATCAAAATTGTTTTAGAGGTGCAACAAGGTGTACAACCACAATACGGCGATGTATTTAAATTTTAAGGATTTTTCTAGTGTGTTCATCTACAGTTAATAGAAATAGGATCCTATTTCTATTAACTGTGGTTCATCTGATATTTCGAATCCAAAAATTGCATTTTCGCTCACAAATACTCAATATCAAACATACCCAACTTTATCCTGTATTCAAAACACAAAATTCAAAACGTTCAAGGCAATCCCGCACTAATCTTTAACATTTTCGCCTTTGTTTTACATAAAAAACTTTGAGTGCGAAAAAATCGAAAAAAAGTTTTTCTCGAGCTTTCTGAATCTCTTGTTGTGAAAAGTCGATACCCAGCCAATAGGCGTCCAAGCATACATCCGGTAATCACATCCGGGTCGTAAATTTGGCCCTCATTAGCAAGCTTCAATTTGTCCCTTTCGTTTGACTGAATTTATCCTACGATGTCCCCTCTATTCTTTTATAATCTCTATGAGTGTACTGGCTTCTGCTGTGGCAATTAGTCAAAAATTGATTCGCCTCTACACCTTGGGGTGGTAGCTGATGAACAAGGAGTTTAGGGCTGTCTCTGACCACAGGTGCACTTGTAATACAATAGCTACGGTACTTCACTAAAAGGATGCCGCATCAATTCCACCATTAGCAAGTTTATCGCATCCGAGGTCAAAAATAACAAAAAACCAACAGATCCTATGGTGCACGTTTGCTCTGCTAATACAGGAACCATGGCCGCTGTTCTTTATACACACTTTGATGGTAACAGTACCTACAGTACACTACAAAAGCAGTTTGTTTCCAATTGTGTTGGAAAGATCCAGACTCACACATTTGCAAGATGTACACAGTGTATGGAACCAAGGAAGACATACCCTGAGCATATGGTTAGTATATGTGGCCTAGTTACTATACATTACATTGACCCTAAAATTTCAAACATGTCAATTATGGAAGCTAGTAATCAGAACACAAAACTTCTAAAAACCTAAAGGATAAGGTTGAATTGTCAACTTGTTTGGGTTACATTGCATAACAGAATTTCTATGCTTGCTAACTTTGCACTTCAAGCTGCAAAATGTGACAATCTGGAGTCTTGAGAAGAGAGTAGGAATTGTTTTTAAAATTATTTTACTAGCAATGGACGGCAAATTAGTTACAAGGTGCTGTTTCCAGCAATGCATCACTAAAGGAACTTGAGGTGGTGAAATCAAGATTGCCCATAGAGTGGGCATTCAGATCTGAGTAGTGCATTAGCAAATATAACCTAAGGACCTAACAAATTAATTTTTTAACTGGTGCAACTATATTGTAGAGATTGTAAAGATTTGTATTCATATTTTGTGAGGTTAGATTCATATTTAAAAAAGGTGAGGCTATGTGATGTACCACAGTCAAATATAACTCATCTCCTAATAACTGCAGTAAATATTTTCATTTTTTATTTCTTAATGGTATTGAATTGCACTCATCACTTATCTCTAATACACCAATCAAGAATAATCAGATTAATTGGGGTTCATCGAATACTGAATTGCCAGGCAAGGCCGTAGGAAGATGCAAAAAGTTAGAGGGGCTCTTCGAGCGCTGAAGGCACAAGTGCTGCTAGAGGGTCCGGGGACACCCCCTCCCAGAATTTTTTTCTATTTTTAGCACGCTCAAACATGTTTTTCTGCACTTTTGAGGTTAGTTTTACCATAATCATTGGATTAAGACATGTGTAAGACTGTAAACCGTTAAAAACGGGTATTTACTTCGAGACTCAAAGCTCATTTTTGGGGGGCTCAGCCCCCCTGCCTTTGATGTTAGGGGGGCTTGAGCCCCCCCTGCCCCCGTGGTTCTTACGGCCATGTTGCCAGGTACCAGGTGAAGCTGTATATTATAGTCTGTCAACCTGGCAAGGGAAAATGGTGACAATATTCCACTATTCTTTGTATTATACATTGTCTAATTTCTTTAAGAATGTGCTTGACATTGTCATATAATAAGCATAAATATTAACATGCAATTCCTGGTGCACCAGTAATTGTTTCAGAATTTCTGTTTAGTAATTATTTCACCAGAATCAGATACAGGTATCTTGGCACGTCCTTACTGGGTAATGTGAAGCATATCATTGCTGGTTAATTTAATGTGAAGCACAATATGTCCTCAACTTGGCCAGGTGTACCCAATATTTTTAAAAAGGTAGAAGAATTGTCAGTGGTAACTTATTGTTAAGTAAATGCCATTTCACACTAATTGTAATGCCATTTCACATTAACTTCAAATTTTGTTCATTTTGAATTTTCTACATGCATGCATCAATAACATCAATGTTAATCTACTTTTGTATCATATGAAACAAATGATGTCGCCATCAGTATGTGAAATAGCAAAATTATTCTTAATTGCTGTAAAACAAGGACTGCAAAATTTTGTGTGTCGACATCAACCAAATTAACAGTGAGGCCCTAATCCTTCCTTCAGGAGTAAATTTTGGGACTGAAGTTGTTGGCAATAGGGTTAAGGTCAGCAATGACAGTGTTGGTTGATTGATTGATTGATTCAAGATTTGATGTAGAATCAGGTTTTAAATGCAGAATCAGGCTGTAAATGCAAAATCAGGCTGTAAATGCAGATGACAGGACTTCAATTATAATAAGTTGAATGAAACCTGCAATGCATGCCTAAGCAACTATACTGCTGCCAATATTTGCCATGCAATCTCAAAGAAACAATGTTCAAATATAGATGTACATGTATTGGCACACTAACATATTTTGGGGTATTTCCTAGGCAAATCTCAATAGCTACAGAACAAAATCTTGTTTAGTCTTACTTCAATTTTTTACATAAATGTAAGCAAGAAAGCAGGAATGTCTAAAATGACATTCTTACTGGCAATTAGAACATTAATAAATTCAAATTTAGGTAGTTAGGCGAATAAATATATGTTGTTTATAAAATATAATTCAGATTATGGAAATAACTTTGCCTACTTGCAAGTAGCAAGGCCTTTTATAGAAATGTAACTTACTCAACTTTAGGCAATAAGCCAGTAGACGATTTGGCAAAAACTAGCATACTTTTTAATCTGTTGACAATTCTTTTTGAACTGCTGAGTCAGAAATTCCTAAGCCTCGCTTGATAAGGTTGCTTTGCGTGACACTGACGTCTGCACAATAGCTTGTGTTTATGACTTTCAGACCAATAATTTATTATTCAAATGAACATCTTGGATTTTTGTCGGACTTCAAATAGAGGATATGAACGGGGAAGCAACCCGTCAGAGTTTACTACGAAGTTAGCGAAGACAGCTATAAATACAAATTTAATGAATATTAAAAAGTCGTTTCGATAGTGTTCCAGTAATTAGGCCTTGTATTGTTTTTAGCAACTCTTTGCAACGACATGTAGGACAGAGTACAGTCACAATAAGTTTGTTTTGTACTCAACGTATCAAGTCGCCCTGCTATCATTAAACGATTTATAAATGTAGTCTAGTGGTGCGGAAGTCAGCGTACGAGTATGTGTGAATAATCACGACTTCCCGACGTATAAAACTGCGGTTGCATATTAGCAGAGATTTAAGTCCATTAACGAACAACGGCTTAAACTTTGCTTGTGTATTCTAATTTCCAGTGAAGGTATACACTTGGATAATAAGGTCTATTTACACATACCAGATCCCGGGTTAACACGACGTAGAACGACCCAGCGACTCTTCCACTGTAAAATTAAGGTTAGAGAACAGATTAGTAAATATTTCGCCTCGTTTGTTGTTGTCTTTTGTCGCAAAACATATCTCAGCATTTACCTTTCGCTTGATCTTTACAAAAAGATTACATTGTATTATATCCATAACGGAGAGATAGCATACATACAACGTCTGGGAAACCGAATCGTACAACAATATAATGTATATATATATTTCCCCTGTTTTGATCGCGAAATTGTAGATATACCACAGACGGCAAATTTTGAAGGAAGTTGATCAACACGAATTGCACCACGGGATAGATATGTATCTAGAAATGTTACAAAATTAGGGACTTCATATTTTCATACACTGTATTAAATGACTTTATTTCTGTGTACTCTGTGTTTGAACCAATGCTTTAGCTTTTGAAAATTCTTTGGCTCTGTTTTCTTGTAGAATGTATGCCTTTTCCGTATTCTTTATGGGTTTTAACGGTGATAAATATTCATCATATCGTTTGGGATGGTACTTGGTTGTCAAGTGCCGGAACCTGGACATTTCACTTTTGTGATTTGTTTCTTTATTGCAGACAAAATTTTGAAGTCAGTGTTACTTCAATTGTGAAATGTTATTATCGTGTTAAATATGCTATTTATGATCAGGAAATTTTGAGCGGTACTCAGAGTCTCAGCCGGACAAAAATATCTTCCTAGCCTTGTCAATTGCGTTGTACTATATATAGCAGTGTAATTGTTTGTTTCTAACACAGCCAATATTTCAGAGTATAACCGCACCTTTATCAACAGTCTATGCGATTTATTTTGCTTTTTATTTCAATATCATGAGGAACTTTATAGATGTTTACATCACAGTGTTTGAATTGAGTTTTCCAAACAGTGACACTATATGTAACATCTATTGGCCACTGTTTCTATAGTACTCTTGGCACAATCACAGGTGTACGCCATATCAGTCAAGCACAGGAAGTCAAATAAGCTCATCTTGTGATTATGTTTTCGTTTTCGCTAAAAGTTTAGTCTAAATGCTCCTTGACGGTCTGATCAAAGGCGTTTTTTAAACTGACTCGAACATTTCCACGAGGCACACTTCGGTATTTCGGTTCCGCCGAGCCCAATTGATGAATTGGTTCAGCTGTTTGATGACACAAACAATGTTAATTTTAGAACTGGGGTCTTCAGCATTGAAAGTACCGTTGTTTTGACAGTAGACTAAATATTATTAGGTATAATAATAGTCGGTATAATATCATTAGTGGAAATGCCACGAACAGCATCTACTTGACGACTTTGACGTGTGCCGATGGAAGAAAACTTTCTTGGCTGTTTCGCCGAAGGTTGGATATCTACAGACTACAGTGAAAACATGCTTCCGGTGCAGACTCGGACTGGCCCCAATTAAGAGGCCTTGCCATTCTAGCACTGAGCGGAGCCCTGAAATTTTTTGCTGTCCTGAATGTTTTAGGTGAAGATTTTATGGTATTCTGGAGAGAACATGATGAATTATTTAACAGCTTCCCTGAAGAGTTCAAAAATTCCAAATCATTCCCATTCGGTCCCTTTTATTTTCGTTTCGTACTGCCTGATAGTATGTTTTAAACATCTTTGAATGTTTACAAATACGGAAATTGAACAAGAATTGTCAAGGGCCCATTTGATGTCCCAGTAGGGACCCATGTGCCATGGCACAGTGGCACATAGGCCAGCCCGAGCCTGTTCCGGTGTTACACTCACAGCCAACACTGACCCCTCCCCCACCCCAATATTGCTGACCATGGACACGCAGTATATTCTATCGGATACTGCCCCTTGTGCCCCTAGGGCCAATTGTTCCAAAGCAGTTAGGTTAACCCTGAGTCAACTCAAAATTCAGATCAAAGCAAAACTTCCCTGAGCTTATTTGTGATACATAAATATTAATGCTTGGATCCATTCATCAGTTTTCTTCTCTCAGTTTAGCAGAAAATTAAGAGGTGTGCTGAAATACGAGAACTAAAACATTAGGTTCAATTTTAATCTAGAGTTGACGGTAGCTTATTTTGCGAATTGCGACCCCAATACCCTCCCCCCTTCGTACTAAAACTATACAATGCGAGACACATGCATATCACTCCCTGATCACCGGTACTAGAGCTAGAAAACGCTTTTGCACGACGTTGAATTTCAAAAATGAAACCGTAATGTAAACTTGCAAAGCATGAAATGGTGTAAATTGAAATGAATAACAACAGAAATCGTGTTTAGTTATTGAAAACATTGATCAACACAATACACAAAGCACTAAGCAAATTGATGTTTATTTGTATATGATTCAAACCATAAGCGTACGGGGGCAGTTTTGCTTAGGGAGGCAAAGGAAATTTGCCCGAATTTTTTATATGAAACCCGAAAGTGCCCGAATCACAACATATATTATATAAATTGGTCATATAGGTTAAATATTTATTTGTTTTAACTCAACATGCTAGGATCGATTGATATATGAAGGCATTCATATTTAAAAGAAATATTTATCCCGCCCATGTCGTTTGCCGAAACAGTTGATTATTTGTTCCATGACCATGTCAGTAGCAATGGTTCGGTTCGCGTAAGCCCGTGGAATATTAATTAGAGCGATAGAATTCAAGCGTTGCTGGCCCATTACTGAGCGAAGATAAGTTTTGACGCGTCGCAAGCCACTAAACGACCTTTCAGCCGAACTTGAAGTAGCTGGAATGGATGCCAGAATGGATGTCACTTCAAGCAGAACAGGCAATCAATCACATAAACCATCCTCAAGCATTTTATAGACAACGCCAGCTGCAGTTTTCGCTGGAGAGTTGGACGCATCGATCGAATTTTGGTACATGTCTTTCTCGACTTCAAGAAGATCCTTATCCACACTGTAGAGCTCTGCCACCATTTCGAAGTTGCGTTGCAACGGGTTTTCTTTCAGCACAACGTCTCCTAGAGCACACAAAATTTCTTGGTCGCTTCGGTTAAATCGTGTTTTCATTTCGTTGAGTACTTTGTCAAGGGATCAGTAGAACGTGTTGACGCGATGATGGGTTTTGGGTGTGGTTACATATTGGGCATTCGTAACTGATGTCGATCCACCTAAAACCGCCTGTAAGCGGCGTGATGGCTTGTTCCGCGGGGACTTTGCCTCTTTGAAAATGAAATCACACCAATAATTTCCTTCTTTATCTCACGGGATAAAGTTTCCGCCTTTTTCCTCAACGGTTCAAAACTCTTTTCGTCACGACATTTTTGCAGCGTCTTTATGGTAAGATCAGCATTTCTTTTTGCACTGATGACGTCAATGCTTTTTCCTTGGAGGTGCTTGCTTAGACCGTTTGTATTTAATAATATCATCTTCAGTAGAATAAGGCCAAACACAAATTCAGAATCACAAACGGCATTAATAAGGGCGCGACTGTCCGTGTAAGTCTTTTTATCTTTGTCACTTGAAAATATTGGAAGTGCTCTGACAATTTTTCCCATTTGTTTGGAGACTGCTTTTACTGCTTCCCATCTGCAGGACCATCTCGTTTCACTTAAAGACTTTATCGTCAGCAAGAGGTGATCATCATCTACCTTCACAGAATTAAACACAGCATGACGTTTCGGACTTCCTTCAAACAAGTTGTACAGACTCTGTATGTCCCCAGCGTATTTGGGAGCGGTTCAGCATCACTCATGGTGTCTTGTAGCGCCAAGTTGAGAATATGTGCGTAGCAATGAACATAAACTCCTCGTGGCGAACATTCTTTCATTCGGGCTGCTACTTCTTTCCGAACACCACCCATATTTGATGCCCCATCGAAACACTCGCCAAAAATATCGTGCAACTTCAAGCCATGTTCAGTTATTACTTTCTTAACAAGCTCGAATAAGACTTAGCTTTCAGTTGATACTGTCGAAAAAAATCCCAGAAATGTTTCTAATGTTTTACCATCCAATACGTGTCTTAAGCAGATCGATACCTGCTTAGTGCGACTGATATCAGACGTCTCGTTCATGATTAGAGAGTTGTTTCGGCTTAACTATACATCCTGAGTTATTCGCTGGACAACAAAATGGGATATTATTTCTAGTATCTCATTTTGGATAGATAGATAGTGACGCCCACTGGGCGTGAAGCTTTAGCTGACTTTGTAGCTTGTCTTTAAGCCACGCAATGTCGCCGCATCTGAGATTTAGTAATTCCAACAGATTTCCTCTGTTTTTGTCGGACCCTTCACAATATTATTTCTGTCCTCCTGATGTCCTCGAAAAGCAACGTTTTGTTGTGCGTTATAGAATATACTGGTAATGATTATGCCCAAATACTTACGGTTGCGTAGAACATCTTGCTGATGAGACTCCGTTAACTGTTTTAACACCGACGTTTTGTGCTTCGTGTTGATTTTCGACCCGATCCATTTTGTCATCGCATCTTTGTGAACAACACTTTTTGCATGCTTCTTTAGTCTGTAGCTTTTTTTCCAATTATCGAAGGTAAACGTCTTATCCCCCATAAATTCTCGACAGGCGAAGCATACAAAATGACAGTGTTCAGCATCGAAGCTATTCCAAGGATAAGTTTTGTACCACTGTGGATTGAAATCTCTGCTTCCTTTATCCTAATTGAACTTCCTTCGTGCGTATGTTTTCAACATAGGCTGTGAAGGAGAAGACAACGAAATGCGACTTTGTTGGATATCTGTTCCTGAGCCTTGCGTAACACAAGAAACTGTAGAGAAGTTACATGCAGCTTGCAAGTTGTCGCAGAGGGGTTTATCTGATACTTGTGATGGGTACCTTTCTGACAATTGACAGTGGTTAACAGAAATATCATTAGATGAATCTGGCACAGCGGAGGACGTTGGTGAGTGGTGTGATTGGTTATTGCTTATAATTTTTGTCGAGACTTGCTCTTCGGACCTCTCTGACCAGTGATTAATAGTAAAATCGTCAGGTGAACGTGGCAAAATAAAGACTGAATAATCGACGGGTTGTCGTCATTCGTTTTTTCTATGTTAGATGAAGTAAATGATAATTTATTGTGGCTAAGCGCTCTCGATTCTTGAACTTTGGAGGAAATTATCGACCTAGCATTTTCTGCTGAGTCTTCTTGGTTAACGAAAGTGTGTGGGGAATTACCCTGCCTCCCTGAGTAACTCGCACAATTAAACAAATTAACTTTTAATCTTTAAAGTATCGCTTAAATTTCCTTCAACGTCGTAAGCAACGTGGTCTCAACTCTTTTTACAATGAACAACAACTACCTAATTTTCCATCGCTCAGGTAGTGTCATTATCTGCACGCGGGCAAACACGACAAGTGGACAAAAAAGGCCAAGTAAAATCGTTTGTTGGTTCCTTCAGGTCCACGTATTCTTATGAGGCAAGGTTGTCTCTTGAATCTAGTACTGTGGAAGCAATGGAACTGCTTGACATATATTTGCTGTCTTTGCTCATGGATAAACAAGGATCACCTTTGCTGGTCATTATGTCAGATTTTTGACGCTTTGGCGGTGTTTCATTTTTAACAAAGAAGTTGCTAATGCAACTGATTCGTGTCGACTAGTACCTTGCTAAATTTTTCTTTCACACCCGTGTGCACTTTTTCTACATGTCCTTTTTTATAGTCTGACACTATTTCTTTTTTGCACGTTTCGCAAATAATGCGCTGCCTGTATCGTCGTTTTTGCGATTGTTTGGGAAGTGACATTACTAGCAATTAACCTAGTGAAAATTATATGCAATCATAATTTACCCAATTATTTGTAAGTTTATCGAAAGATAATCTTTTACTGCAAAATATTTTGATTTATTGAAATATGTATTTATAGGTAACTTCTATATGGAATTGAGTCCAATGTCTATATTTTTCATGGCATATAAAAATATTAACAATTAATAACACATCCAGATTCTTGCATAGATTGCATAATACATGAGTTTCGGGTCCATAACGTAATAAACAAATTAACATTTGAATTAACGTGTTGTACTGGATTAAATACACTCACTACACAGCAAAAAATGAACAACCTGTTCTGGGCTGATGAAAACAGGATTGAACAATGTTTTGCTGCCCACATTGTTCAAGGTTGTCAACAATATAGTTCAACATTGTTACACCTGATTGCAGGCTGGATTCAGGCTCAACAACTTGTTCAGTATGTTGTTCATTATTGCTGATAACATTGAACAATGTGGGCAGCAAAACATTGCTCATTGCTGTTTTCATCATGCCAGAACAGATTGTTCATTTGCTGCGTACACTTAGTTCAGTTGTTTTCGCTATATTATTATTGTCATCATATATAATTACCTGGCATATGCAGACGTAGTCGTACAATTCACAAGAGTTAAGATGCACTTCGTCTTAGAAACTTGGAAATTCAACAAAAAGTTTATGTTTAATTACGGTCCTGTGGCGATACTTCATGCTACTGTCACATGCGAATTCGAATTCGATCGTTCTGGGTTTGCGAAAGGATTCGTAAAAAACCCGTTGAAAAAGCTACAGCAGTGCGACCTCACATGGGTATTTCAAACACTGTTCAAGTCTGATTAGGGGAACAAACAAGAAATTTTATCAAGCTTGCTAAATTCCTTTTGCTCGAATCGTTGGGGATCAGTTGCCCGAATGACTAAATATTCAAAATTTTTTTTTGGGGGGGGGGCAGTTGCCCCTCTTGCCCCCCCCCAGCCCGTACGCCTATGATTCAAACTACTAGACGCTCGTGATTCCATAAAAGCTCCACTAGTTTCTATGAAATTAATTTGCAGCACAAAACTTTGACGCTTTACAGTAATTCTCTAACGACGTACCGACCGATCTACTCTGATTTCTGCTCTATAGTGAACGATATAACATTATATGCACTAACATGCAACCAGCATTCGCGCGCTTGAACTCCTCCCGGAGGTCCTATGATAGGACCTCAGATTTTGGTTTTGGTATTCACGTCAAGGCCAAGAGGGAAGAGTTTTTATCTCATCGGCTTTCTTATATCCGGATGGTTTCCTTGCTACTCAGTGGTCACTGAACTAAGATCTACGAATGGTTGAAGAATTCCACAGCTAGACGCGTGACACAACATTTATTATGTCCTTGCGTTGGAGAAAATTGAAAATTCATGGTATCCAGAGAAAGTTTATGGGCCTTTATTGAAAGTAGAATGGATTTTACAGTAATCTTCTGCAATAATTAGGAAAAGGCCTTGCAAATCTAGCTGCGAATCTTAGCAAAATCCATTCGATAAATTTATATTATGGTGGAATTGAGATATTTCCATATTATATATTTTTAATTTTTTCTTCGTGGTTATTCCAATGATAATCTCAGTATACAGTTAGAAAGAGAGATTGCTTTTGTCACGTCTTCACTGTCGTGGACAGATCAACTATATATAGAACATAGAGCATGTCAACTTGGCCGAAATGTATTTGCTACAGTCGCGGCAATATTAATGTTGAACAAGCTATTCCTCAAGTTGAGCAATTCTTCTGAGCAGGGATTAACATTTTTCATGAGTTCCTCGCAAATTCTGTCAACGTGAAAAACGGCTGACAGAAACTCTACGATTGAATTATATTTAATGTTTGACAAATTAACATGTTTAGAATGCCCTTCTAGAATACTATACTTTTTTCTTCTTCTACTTTGGAAGTTCACCAAGTTACTGAATATAAACCTGCGGTGAACTTGCCCTACTGTACGTGATTTTTATACGTATACTGTGTTTGTTTATTCAAATTTAGAAAACTAAAGCCTAGTAAATAAATAAATGAATATGGATTATTTCCAGATATTTGGTGCTGAAAGCGGAATTATTGCGACAATAAGCGGAACTGCCCAACTGTTCATAAAAGCGGAAATGTGGGCAGTAATTAGGTGCGGCCCACTAGAATACTGAGAAACTAATTGCGCCCAAATACACGGTTTAATTCGTGGGTTGCCAAAAAGCATCCGACGAGCAAAGCCAGACGGAAGACAGCTTATCAACAAAGACCCACGCTCACGTTTAAACACAAACAAACAGGCTTTGTGAGTGGCTGGTTAATACGACAATGAAAGACAATATGCACTAGCAAGAACGAATCACAAACAAGGGTGACTTTTAAGTTCCTTGTGCATGCAGGGTGGTTTGCATGGTGATTATCAATCAAAGTATAATTTTGTGGAAACGCCACGTGAATTTATTAATGAGTGACATTCACGTGACAATGACCAAGTACATAACAAATTTACATCAAATAGAGAACACAATAACTCAGAATAATGTTTATGAAGATAGGTTTTGAATGTTCTTAGGTTCGAGAAGGTATCTGTCGTAGCCTATTTGCAAACACAGTTCCACAGAGTTACTATACGATTAAAAGTACGATGGATGTGTTGCAGGATGGAGTCTAAAAATATTAATCAAATTCGAACGTTCGACACTGGCGCAGTGGCGCATGACTTCAGAGGGTACACGTAGCCGTTTTTGGAACACACTGTATCTTATCATAGTTAACAGAGCTAGATGGTTTGGAAACTCATTAGAACTACAATGTAAGTCATTATCCATGTTTTTGTTCTGGTTTATGCAGGAATGAGGTCCTTCGTCGTCACGTGCGTATTGTATTTTCACTGAACTAACCCATTGCAACGTTTTAGGAAATTTAGCCATCCGCGACTTGAACAATAGAGTAATTTAAGAATTCCTATTGGTGGATTTGGCGAAAACACAATACCCACGTGACGATGAAGAACCATATTTTGGAATAAACGTTGACGAACATAGATAATGAGTTATATTGTTATTCTAATGAGTTTCCAAACCATCTACTCTATTAACTATGATCTTATGTTGTGTGGTAAATAAAACGATTGATTAATAATTGGCGATGATATTTGTTGTGCAGATCTTCATAATCAAATGTCTACAATCCTTTGTGCAATTGACAAGCTCGTCTCTCATTAAATCATTTGTAAAAACGGAACAAACTGTACAAAAAAGTTGTTTTAATTAATTCTATACGGAAAAGTGTTATCATAGATATTCATACCCAGACGACGTCTTAGATATTTTAAATATTTACGCAAGTGGGCGTCAGCATGTGCTGTACCAATGCTTCTCGCCCACCTTGGCTGATGCCCACAATGGCTAATAAAATATTCTTTTATGCTTCACCACCAACATGGCCGACGTGCAAGTCAAGAACACCGCGTACGGTGGATACTCCTTTCTCCCCCTGCGCAGTTAGTTAAATGTGTAATCAGTCCCTGAAAAACATTTTCTTAAAACACAAGCGACTTCTCTGTACATGGCAGGTTTCTATGTCTCTAGCCTTTTACGTCAGTGCATCTTATTTTGCCTCATTAAGATCGGTATATTAACGTCGCTGTTCCGTTAGCATGTTGGCTAATCCAGCTAAATCAATAAATAAATGGGTTTACCTTCCAAAAGCAACTATAAAATATGACCGCGCAAGGGATGACGGATTTTTGCTTATTTTCCGTGTTAATTTCACCTCTAAACTCGGAATTATTTCTTTTAAACAGCATCGAGGGCACATAGAAAATTTACGACGGCAAGTATTATCACTGTAAAGGTAACAGTTCTTGAGTATCAGGACGAAAAAAGCCATAGTCCATCATCCCTTGCAGGCTTTACATCAACTGAATTTATCCTGCTACGTTTTTAGATAATGTAAATGTACATGCTTTTATTACAGTTGTTCGCCTGCCTTGCGCTTAGCCTCAGGGACTTGCCGATGAAACGAGGCATTATATAAACAGTTTACATGAAGTACTTCGCTGCGGCGTAAGCGCGCAAAGCAAGCTGGGAGCGCTGCACGCCATGTAAACTGTTTGTATGTCTTGTTCTATCAGCAAGCGCCTGGGGAAGAGGCAGATTGCTCGCATACTGACCGACAGTAAAATTAAACAAAATGTTGGGGGGTTTTCATGCAGAGTTGAATTCTTCGAACATATTTTAGTAGGTTTAGTCGCGGGAATAGCCTTTCATTTATTCACGTTGCTTTCATGTGAATGCCGTGGACGTACTGTATTTCAGTTGTTAACATCACATAATATAGACGATACTCATAAAGGCGGCAGAGCAGTCTCTGCTCGTCCTTGCTTAGGGCTTAATTCCACGACATCGATATTTTTTTTCAAATACGGACGGTTACACATGAACAATTCCATAGAATTCTCTCTTTGCAAAAAAAAACACTCACTGAGAAAGAAAAGAATAAGAAGATACAATACAATTATTCAAATGCGTCCAACCGTTTTCGCAAGAACTTCTCGCTAAGAATTACGTTGTCGTGGAATCAGATCTTAAGGATGCCCTACTTTGATGTTCTCGTCTCAGCTTCTTGCCGTGATGGCCACCATTGCGAATAAGTTCTAAAGCAAAATGTTTCTTTAGTTCGTTAACCTTTAGATTCTGTTGCTTCTGTACATACACATGATAAATGCTATATGTATAATATGGTGCTATACAATTGGATTTTAATAATACACTTAACAGTGTACTCATTTGCTTGTTACTTCTTCAAGTGAAAAATTTTACTCCATTTGAGACGTCATGGATTTTTTGAATATCCAAGATGGCGGATGCGCAGATCATTGAAATGTATTGAGACTGGATAGTGCATCGTAATACAAAACCCAAATAAAATTGAAGCCAGACACGTCATATCTTGAGATCAGCGGCCATGTTAAATGGTCCACTCAAGGAGTGAATCGATGTAGTTTCTTTTAGAAAACCGTTTTCTTTGAAAGCATTTGCCTTAAAACTATTTGTATTTTGAAATGAAAACTATACATACATCCTGTAATAGAAATCTATAGCATTGCTGCTCAAGTGGGGCCATCCAAAATGGCCGCAAGTCTTAAAATATGACGTACTTCCGGCTTCAAAACCCAACAATACGTCTTTAATACATATTAATGGTCATTGTGACTTCTTAGTAAAACCTTCTCTGCCTTCGATAGTCCAGATAAAAAATGCGCAATGAATATCACGGTTACCGCAAAGATTATTATCGATAAGCAAAAATAAAAACATATCGCCATATTTCTTAAAAAGAAGTCCTCCTTTCCGAAATAGAACAACAAAATACAACAGGTATATCAATGCATAATAGATACGATTATATTGTACATGTGTGCGTCCATGGTACAGCTATATGCTTGGTCAGAAAATTTACACGACTTATAGATTGCATGAGTATTACACACTACATTTATAGATAAATACTTATTACAAAATGTGTATTGCAAACACTGGTACGATAACTACAGTCTACAGTTGGCCGCAATAAGCAAATTGACAAACACGACCAATGGCATTTTCAGCAAAGTTACCTTTACACAAATATCCGGCTGCCTACCAGGAGTTATCCTTTACCATTCGCCTTAGTTCTGTCACCGTACACTGAGAGTCGTTTTGACCCTAAGTAGCTATTCTAATGAATATTCATTTTGACTGAAGAATCGTTATGATCCTAATGTGGAGTCAGATTGTTAAAATGACACTTTAGCGGACTTTCAGAGATCTTTCTAGAAATCACAAGATTCCCGAAAGATTTGAACAAGTCCTCCAAAAGAGCCGACGAAACGTAATATAGTTCTTCTTCATTTGAGCCACTACATTAAAAAAAGTCAATTCACTTCTTCAAATGTCAGTTCATTTCAGACAAGCTAAATGGCTCTAAACGGAATCCAATATGTCCTTTCAAGGCGTCAAAATGACTCGTGAATTACATCCTCGGGGACACTCTCCATACAATGAAAATGATTTTGAGAAAGAGTCGAAATAAACCCTTTGGGTGAATCGTTTTGAGGAGAAAAAACAACTCTTTTTAACAATGTACGGTGAACCAAACTCACTCAAACCCCTTATACAATGTTTCTTTGACTGTGAATTGATGCAAATGGACCACACTCCACCCACTGGTTTCACACAGCAAGCCAAAACAAAAAACACACTAACCCGCCATGCAGAAAAATTCGCACAACATACAACCTCGCATGAATAAAAATCTACGTATCGAGCTCGGTAATACTACGGCGCTTTTTACAATATGCTATAACTACAATATTCTGCCTGTCTGCCTGTGCATGGCTATTCAAGTGTCTATAAATTCTTATGCTTAAATCTACGAAAAAAAGACTTCTATCTCAATATACAGAGAATAATTCATTCTGTATCAAAATATTCAAATGACTTCAATCTGACAGCAATGAACAGCACAAGCACATTGCGCACGCTCCAGCCAACATAGCCAAACACGTGTCTTCTTCGTTTTGTTTCTGCTGTCGTCTTCTGTCTTCATAAACATAGACAGTCTGCGGTTGTTGTCCTGGTGGGTATTGACCCGAGCTAGGGTACGCACCGGGTCCTCCTGGACCATAGGGACCAGGACCATAAGAGCCTTGGCCAGGAGGTGGGGCACCATAGCCTTGTTGATATGGTCCGGGGCCAGCATTATATGGGGGTGGCGCACCTTGGTGATACTGTTCAAAACCAACGTTACCTTGCGCTGGGGGATATGGAGGCTGTTGAGGGTTATAAGGAGGCTGACTCATCGTCAAACAGATATGTTGGATAATTGTCTGCTATATCTATACACAAAAATATGGAAAAAGGGAAAAAAATGTACACTGAAGATTCGAGAGACGTTAAACTGCATGCAAATATTTTCAAAGCATGTTACGTAAGACAGCATGGTAATTTAGTCCCGATGCTTTCACAGTCAATGAGCACGAAAATATTTGTAGAGCAGGACCAAATGGTCAAATACAAGTATTTTATATTTTACACATCTTGGGATACAACCATGACCACATATCCCGAAAATGCAAACATGTGCTTAAAACAAGTTTATGTATAATCAGATACCTGCTATTTAGTGTCATTGTCATGTACAGGCATTAAAAAACTTTACATAAAAAAATACCGACCAACCCTACTAAAGAGCTTTTGCAACAAGAATTAGGGAACCAAGGTAATTTTTTTTGCCCAACAAATTTCTCATTGCTTTGTCATCTGCAGCAACACATTAATATGAGTCTAGATTCTGTAGTTAGAACTATAGTGACCCTAAACTTTATTCCAAGAATTTTTAGCATCTTAAACCACACCCTTTGCAATATAATCTTATGATAATGACTTTTAAAAAGCATAACCTCATTGTTACGGTTATTCATTACAGAAATTTGTGAAGGAATCATATGCATAAATCCCTTCCAAGTATATAATGTAACCCCATATTTTCAGTGTGGATCTCATTGTATGCATCTATCATTGTAGAAAACATTGTTGCTCATTTTTAACAACAAATCATATAATATTATATATATGATCAAATAATGCTGCAGGGCTATAGTTTTTCAGAACGCTTTTAGCAGTTTGACAAATGGTAGGAGCTGGCGTAGTTAGAGTGTTAATGGGAGGGGGGGGGGGGCATTTAGTTGGAATATATTTAGTATTGAGTGAAACCAGGGTTAGCACATGTTCTTATATTATTTGTTCTTATATTCGTATCGTGGCTAGAGATTTGCCAGGCGGGAAACAAATTCTTGCTATAAATATAATGGCCCAACATATAACTTTTAGCAAAGCCATAAAACCAGTTAAAATACAAATAAATTTTTATTAAGTAACGTTTCGTCTTTAACTCAAGACATCTTCAGACTAAATGGTATAAAATTACAAGGCTAGTGAATATAAGCTAAAATTATTTAACAAGGTGTTATGTTACAAAGGTTGTGCTAGTAAATATAGGATATGAGGGTGTAGGAAGGTACATGACAGGACAAACAGACAAGGATAGGACAAAGACAGTATTAAAGGAGGTTAAGTGGAATTGAGCTGCCCTGGACATTAAGAGTGGGCTTGAGCTTAGATATCAGAAGGCTTTCGTGAATCATTAATTCACGATCGTCTGAACAAGAGGAAAGGATTTCGAAGTCATCAAAGTTGGCAGTATGACCAGTGGTTTTTAGGTGGGAGAATATGCTGGACATGACTGGGCTGGATGATGGTTTTCCTGTGATAGGAGAGATGCCCAGGTGTTCAGATACTCGGGTGTGTAGATGGCGAGTGGTTTGACCCACATACGATGCGGAACAGCATCGACACTTGAATAAGTACACAACACCAGATCTCAAAAACTTGGGAATTCTATCCTTAAAAGGAAAGAAAGAGGAGATACGCGTAGAAGAGCGAAAGACAAAGCGAATGTTGAGATGAGGATAAGCAGCACTACAAAGTCGTGTAATTTGAGTGCGAATCTGGAGGGAATGTGAACCAGTGAAAGGAAGGCAGAAATGGACGATTTTCTTAGGAACAGTGAGGACAGGAGGTTTGGGCTCAAAAAGGTTGTTGAGAAAGCGACGAACAAGTTGATCGAACATGTGAGTGGAGAATCCATTCAAGTTGAACAATTTCCTAACGACTTCGAGTTGGGCGTGAAAGTTTTCATAGCTAGAGCAGAGGTGGAAAATTCGGTGAAGTTTGCTCACATGTTCGATCAACTTGTTCGTCGCTTCCTCAACAACCTTTTTGAACCCAAACCTCCTGTCCTCACTGTTCCTAAGAAAATCGTCTATTTTTGCCTTCCTTTCACTGGTTCACATTCCCTCCAGATTCGCACTCAAATTACACGACTTTGTAGTGCTGCTTATCCTCATCTCAACATTCGCTTTGTCTTTCGCTCTTCTACGCGTATCTCCTCTTTCTTTCCTTTTAAGGATAGAATTCCCACGTTTTTGAGTTGTACTTATTCAAGTGTCGATGCGGTTCCGCATCGTATGTGGGTCAAACCACTCGCCATCTACACACCCGAGTATCTGAACACCTGGGCATCTCTCCTATTACAGGAAAACCATCATCCAGCCCAGTCATGTCCAGCATATTCTCCCACCTAAAAACCACTGGTCATACTGCCAACTTTGATGACTTCGAAATCCTTTCCTCTTGTTCAGACGATCGTGAATTAATGATTCACGAAAGCCTTCTGATATCTAAGCTCAAGCCCACTCTTAATGTCCAGGGCAGCTCAATTCCACTTAACCTCCTTTAATACTGTCTTTGTCCTATCCTTGTCTGTTTGTCCTGTCACGTACCTTCCTACACCCTCATATCCTATATTTACTAGCACAACCTTTGTAACATAACACCTTGTAAATAATTTTAGCTTATATTCACTAGCCTTGTAATTTTATACCATTTAGTCTGAAGATGTCTTGAGTTAAAGACGAAACGTTACTTAATAAAAATTTATTTATATTTTAACTGGTTTTATGGCTTTGCTAAAAGTTATGTTGGGCCATTATATCTATAGCAAGAGTTCTTATATTATATAAGAAAAATTTTTGTGGATGCAAAAATGTTCTTATATTTTCCTATATTATTCTCATTAATTATTTGACTTGAGTGCAAAAATGTTCTTATATTTTCTTATATTATTCTCATTAATTATTGTACATTATACCTAATGCAACCAGCTTCTAGGTTGATTTTGGATGGCAAGGTTTTTGAAAATGTTCTTATATTACAAAAAATGTTCTTATATTCATATAAGAAATACGAAAATTATATTTTTGATAAAATGTTCTTATATCCAACCCTGAGTGAAACCCACCAGTAGGATAACACCCTAGTCTACAGAGCTTTTGATACTCAATGAAAAATTCTCATTTAAAAATGTATTTAAACAAACTATTAACGTCCAGGGGCCAGTTGCTCAAAAGCCGGTTAGCTTAACCCTGGGTAAACATACAATTTCTTTCGAAACTTTCCGCCAGCTTGTTCATAAGCTTGAAAATATTTCTTAAGAAATCATGTCTGGATCAATGGTAGTTTTGCTTCTTAAAGTTTGGAAAGGAATGGAGGTGTAGAAATAAAGACACTAAAAAAGTGGTTAAAACTTAAACCCAGGATTAGTGCAAACCCAGCTTTAAACAACTGGCCCCAGAAGAATAGAATAAAAAATGCAGGAAGAATTCAAGATGACGACTGTGTGCAAATCCTGTCAATAACCACTAGTGGCGCAAAGGCATCAAAGTTATGATAGGCGTGAGACTTCTGAGTTACAATATAGTGATATCGCTATTCTGTGACAGAGACTGAGTCATGTAAACGAAGAATACATATTATATAATTAAAAAAGTATATGTATATTAAACGACGTGCGATTAAAAACGTAAGATATTAATTATGTGTACTACATCAGGCATCAGCTGCGCGACACAAGACCACTTCAAAACATACACATAATTGAATACAGTCAGATATTCCTGTATTAACTTGACTACCGATTGAAAAAGATTATTTGAATACACTAAACTTAACAAAGCATACAAATGGGATAAAATTGGTCAGATGTGTGGAATGATTACTAATATTTTGAAAGAGAAATTATTATTCCGTTCCGCACGACAAACGCTTTAATATCACTTTATAATACACGTTTATTTAATACTGTTGTAGTTCTGAGTACAGTGAGTAGCTGTAGAAAAACTAGTCCCTCACCTGAAATCAATTCCTTCTTTTGAAAGGCTTGTCACGTTGCTTCAAGGACACGATAACTCGATAAGAAAATATTAAAGAAAACGTAAAATATAGAATAAGTGTTTGTTTTTCTTGTATCATCATTGGTAGCCCAGGAACGCGCGGTGTTTGTCGATGTGACGTAAGCATAATTATAATAACCCTTAAGGTAGGAAACACTGAGCTATAATATTCCTGGAGAGCCTGCTCGTGGATAAAGAGCGAACAGGGCGTGCAAACGTCATATGTACTTAATTTATAGTTAAAACATTGTATTGTTGTTTTGGTATGTGGATAAAGGAACCATTAAATGTATGAAAAACCTAAAATAATAGTGTTAACGATATAGTAGTTAATAATCATGTTTCATTAGCGATTTATTATATAATTCTTTTCGGATGAAATTTCTGTGTTTTGGCTTACTTGCAATAAAAATTTGACAATTTAATAATTTTTCACTCTTTGGCATACTTCACAAGTCGCGGCTTAATTCGAGCAACAAGAATTTTTTCAAATGTCGGCTTAAACCCCCGGGCTTAACTCGAATGGCCCAACTCGCGTTTCGTTGTTCGAGTTAATATTAAGGCCTTTTTGAAAAAGAACGTGGTCGGGAGATAAAAGGGCGTGGTCGGGGCTTAACTCGAAAAGAGCTTAACTCGAGGGGCTTACTCGAAGGGCGTAGCTCGAAGATTCCCAACCTCTATTGGCAATGGTACGTCACTAATGAATATTTATTTATCATTATCAGCCATTTTAATTGTTTCTAATGACAGATATGAGTGATTAATTTTGGAGGGTTTTTTTCCAACAAGCGATTTCGACCGGCAATTTCGTTTATAATTCATATGTCTTCTCAGTTTTTCATCACGGTTATCATGTCCTATATATAGCAAACGAGACTGGTGATTGTCTGTCGAATAAATAGTTGCCGGAGCATATATATGTTGTCAGCGCAATGGCGTCGCTATTTGGGGCAACCTATGTATACACATATATGTGTACGTATATATCCGTTCTCGCAGACCATAAAAACGGCAAACAATTTCAAAAGAAACTTGTTTTTTTGTGCGGAACAGAAATATATGAATTTTACGGTACCCAGCTAATTCCGTATGTAAACCAAAGTACCAAACTCCGATTTCTTTAATTAAACTTTTTTGCCGTGTCACGAATTAAATAATGTTGTCTTAAGAATTTTAATTTAATTTGTCATAGAAAAAAGTTAATTTTTCCATCTTATATTAGATCGGCGGCAGAGATTTTTTCAGGCGGAAAACGAATTCTTTTATAAATGTGAGATTTCATGCAACAGCTTGTTATAACAAATTTCATGTTTTTTATAACAACTAAACACTTTTTTAGTAAATTAGGAATTTCCGACAAAGTTTGCATAAATTCCTATATATAGTTTACAAATATTTAACACATGAAACTTGTCAAAGAAAATTTTGTCGTGCAAAAGGGGCTTTAGCAACGTTCTTCAGGTTAATTGTACACATTTTATATGAGAATTTGAATGCATGAAACACATAATAACTATATAGTTTGCACAAATTCCATGTATGCAGTCTATTTTATTTCATTGTTGATTGCTATTGTTTTGAAAGCTTTATGAAACGTTATATGCTAATATGCAGCTGCAAAAATTGGCCCATGATGAAGCTTTTTGAGATGAAAAATTAAATTAAAATTTGTCGTTGCCAATTTCCTCCAATTAGAAATTATGCGTTCAGATGATTACTGACAGATTTCATATAGAAAATGCCAATAAAATATTTACTGCTTTTATACCTGCAATCGTAATAATTAATGCACGGTCATGCATTGTGTACCTATTTTTCTCATTAAATGTGTCTTTTTGAGTTCATGCGAAATGGAGCCAAATTAAAAATCGACCTCCTAACGGGTGACACCCGTTTATACTTAGCACATAGCACGTACTAATCCTGTCAGGTACTTCTTAGTGAAGCATCGTACCTGGACATACAGTTATTTTTTGAGTAGAGGTAAGTCATAATGATACTTTACTTGCTTAACTATATATTTGGCTTTTGATATTTTGACACACGGCAACTGGCTGGTGGCAAGCGGTCAGTTTTCGAATTTAAAACTTCGTAATTCGGAACACCGAGAGTTTTTCTAAAAAGCCCACGTTCACTATTTGCTTAGCACAGTTCTATTCGTGGCTGCGTGCTACAGTGTTTGGGGATTTTTTTAATTTTGTGCTTTTGTCACTCGTGACTAGTCCCACAAGTATTCTACATGTTTATATTTTTTATCGAATAGGCGTCTGGTTAACCAATGGTGTTGCGAATATTTCCGCGTTCCAGGTTTTAAACTTTTCACACCCTAATAAGAACAACATATTCTTTACAACGTTACACCATTGAGGAAAAGGTTAACCGATGATCGATCTCTTCTGTGTGTACGCTCGACAAAGCGCATGTGCATGCATGCGTATCACTGAGAGCAAGCAAATACAGAATGACAGTGCATATTTAAGTCCGTTCAGTACTATCGTTGTTTGAGCAAAGCCGATGCATTTTTACAAGTTTTGTGACTACTTTCTCTGTAATTATGTGTGCAGCTGAATATTGTAATATTTATGGTTTCGGTTCTGATTTGATAACAAGTTGAGAACATGTTAGGATGTGAGCGGCATACTACTTCGAACTTATGATTTTAATTTGTTAGGACTTAATATAACAGCTCACTGCGCGCATATAACTATGAATATAAATTAAAAATGCCCATGTAGCATTTAAATTTTGTAACTATTTTAGTAATGCATATATGTCATGCAAACCACAAGGAAATTAAGATTCACATGTTCAATCTGAAGATATTTTGATGCATATAACGTCAGCATTATATGATACATGCCCGGCTCAGCACGTCGTATTACCTTATTTGAAATTCATGCATTTACAGCTGGGCTTTATCACTTATATCTAAACTGCGTTTTCTACCTGATGTGTCAAGCTCATTGCCATTATTGGTAATTGAGCCATTGCATGTGCATGAAGAGATTTGAGGGAACACTTCGGCATTTAAACTCTTTCACATGCCAAATAGAATTTAGTACAGTTTTCGTTCTTTCGTCTAGATGCAAGAAAGGAGCTCGAAAAGAAGTCGACTTTGTTTCTTGTTTCAATTTAAAATGCTTACGTTTCTTGGTCTCTTCGCATGTCTGCTGGTGACATTCAAGCAAATAGAATCACAGAAAACTTACACTAGAATTGAGACAAGGTTTTGTTACAATTCTTCCCTCGAAGGTAGGCATATCTACATGCAGCACACAAAAACATAGGATATTGTTCGCCGAGCTGAAACAATATAAAAAAGTCGACGTTTCGAGCAATTAAAGGGCTGCCGCACGCGACTCGCGACAAAACGTCGAATTTCGTTTAATTATATCTATTCATCAGACAGTGAAAGATCCTATTCATTGTGTGCTTTTGACAGAATTTTGAAGGGGGGGGGGGGGGGGGGTGGTGTCCTATTCTCATCTACAACATCCTAGTGTATGCAGGCGTCTTGCTCAACTCTAATTCCATTCCCATTCTCTGAGGTTTTTTGCCAGTGAATCTCAGTCTCAGTGCATGAAATCCCATTTTCCCAGCAAAAAAGGTAATACCCAGGTCTCATTTTACCCCTTTGGGACCCTCTTGACCACATCACCGAAACTGACAACGTTGTTTTGATACTTTTTCGAGTTGTGGACACAGTCTCGATCGTCTGGATAAGATCTTATTTTTGTGGTATGCCTTTTATAATAAGCAGAGAGATGGAAATACAGAAACTACAGCAGTAGGTCGAGTGCTAGCCCAGGTTTAAGCGACCGGCCCTTTAGACCATTGGATTAAGTCTCTTCTAACCTGTTATGATGGAATCAACTCTCGTTGCAACTTGAAGTGATTTTTCAAGACAATGCGGTTTTGATATCGTTGCATATCCTGCACTGCAATTCATGTAGAGAGCAGGCCAAAAGGATAGCTAAAAGTTGTCATGTCCTTCAGTCTTTTCATGCTTGGTCTTTTAGGTTTCCGTCTTAGCGCTACAGTTTTGGAAGTGCGCAACGTTTCTTCAAGAATTGCATGCATAGACGAGTGCTTGGAAGAGCCATGTTGTCGGTCCATCAACTACGAACATATCAGTTCGCCTGACCAGTGGAACAAATGCGAATTCCTCCATCATCTGTTTGAAAATACATCGTTCGCTTTGGTGGCAAACTCTTCATTTGATCACGTGTTCGTCATCAATCCTCTAAAGGTTACTTGTCTAAAGAATTGTGTTGAATTTAAGATAGTTTTGTCCGATATAAACCAAGTAATCTATAGTAAGGGGAGGGGAGGGGAGGGGAATGGTGCTCTATCAGCCAGCTTATATATAAAAAATTTCATACAAATTGAATTTTATCACGCGCGACAAAAAGTAGTTGCAAAAATTAAGAGTATTGTGCCATGGAAATGCACATATATAGGTAATGCAGTCAGAACCACCTACCCAGAAAGTTACTTGATAGTAAAGTTTGCCATTCATCTAATTTGCTTGTTTTTGTTCCAGAATTTGCTTCAAACAAGTTTCTGCTAAAAATCATATTCCTCGTGTACCCCCTTTAGCATTAACGTCCCTTATGTGACTGGCATGATACGTCAAGTTCTATCAGTTCTAAAATGTGCTTCCTATAGAGGCCAGTTAGAATAATCTCTTTGGATCCAGTATAACTATACCGGAGGAAACCTAATCATCATTTCACTAGCTGGATAGCTCTATATATCAGTTTTAAATAGTTGTTCCGAAAGAGGCTATAGGTCTGAAATAAACTTAATGGATTTAGTACAAAGTTTGTTTTAAAGAGACCAATTATTGTTGTAGACTTGACTGAACAAGAGTGCTAAAGTTGAATAATTATCAATTATTGGACAAGGTTGAGTAAAATATCGTGTTTTGTCGATGGCGAGAAGATCAATTATTATCGTAATTGATCTGCGAGCCACACTGTTATTTTCAAGGAGTAGATTTGACTCCAAAAGTGGAGTAAAAAAAAAAGGCCCCAGTTCACTCCAATTTGAGAGTATTTTTTACTCCGGTATTTTAACTCTCTTTTCAGAGTAATTTTTACTTCAAAAGTAGAGTGAATTTTACTACTGATAGGAGTCATTATTACTCCTACTAAAAATGTACTCCCCTCGGGAGAGTAAATTTTACACTCATAAGTGGAGTAATATTGACTCCAGAAATTACTCTTAAAATAGTATGTGGAGTAAAAATTGCAATAATTTCAATACTTATAAAATCAGATGAAATATTGTGAAGTTAAAACATTTATTTAAAAAAGAAAGAATTGATTTTTTATACACACTTAATTAAGTCACGTTATGCTATTCTACAGAATTATAAAATACAGTTCTAAACATAATCATCCAACACATAAAATGTTTTGGGCTGTTTTAAACCAATCAATTTATAGACAATTTGATCAAAATATTAGTTTCTTTGATAAAACTTGTTGTCTTCATGCATGTATATCATTCTGTTCAATGGCTTTAGGTTTATCAGTTAACTATGAATAGGTAATTATAACAATATTATTAAATAAGGTTATTGCTAACTATTGTAGATTTCAAAATGTTGTATTGTCTCATACATTCCAAGTAGCTGTTCGAATACTGTGAAACTGCTTACATGAGCCCCATATTTTCCAAGGCTGAGTATCTTTCATAAATCAAAATATATTGCACCCAATTGTCCAAGCCTTGCATCATTAGCTTTGACTCCTTTCAACCAATGGTGTTTCCAGGCAATTGTATGTAATCAAAATTTTGTAAGGCTGCAATAAGATAAGTAAAGTCGTAAGTCAAGATAATCAAATAGCTATCTACCATACATGAAAGGATATATCTTGGGCATTGGATCATTCCAGAAAAGATCCTGCACAGAGGAAATTAAAAATACCCCCAGCCTCTTCAGATATCACACAGGTATTCAACCTTCCCCCTTCCAGGGCATCATCGTCATCTATGATTCAATTTATTTTTCGTTTAAATTTACAAACATTTTGCTTGATAAATACAATGGCTTTTTAAAAAGTGTAACCCCTTGGGCAAACTTATACATGCCTCCCTTTCCCTTTGGGCATCTCAAGACATCCCACTCCTTGAATGGTAGAAATTTCCTCTGAGGGGTATAGATCTTTTCTGGAATGACCTTCTAATGCAATAACACATGAGGCAATCATAAATTTTTCTATGCAAAATGTTCTAGTGTGTCAGCACTTTTCCTAGTAGAATTATTTGATATTAAATAGAATAAAATAGCAAAGTTTACATTAACAGACTGCTTGGTTAAAAGTTTAAAAAGTAGCACTTTTATTGATTAGTAGAATAGTCCGGTGTAAGACAAATTGGCCCTATAACAAATCCAGTATATCAGACCGAGAGTGGAAAAAATACAGTATGGCAAAAAAGGTTTATATTGTCACACACAAGATGCACTACTGGTACTTCTAAAAGTGCAGTGAGACTAATTAATGGTGAATTACATGTTCCACTGTCTTTCATTATTACCATGAGTCAATGTTACTCCTTTCCTCCCTAAAGGACAGCAAATTTTACCAGAGGGCCTGCAAATCTTTATTGGAATGACCCGAATTCAAGTAGTGTGGTGTAAAACATGGATTGCATTAAGGACTATTCAGTAACAAGATGTTGACAATAGGGCAATTAGTATTTTGTTACTTTTAAACTTGGTGATTTAATATCACTTCTTGGAGGTTGCAGCTCCTTGGGTAAATATATTACTTATATCTCTTTTCTTGTTACGCAAGTCTTACTTATAATACTCATGAACATTGTTCTCCTATTTAATAATATCAGTAATATCAGCAGCAATGCTAATAGGATAATTAACAGTATAAATAGTTTTGATTATTATTATATTTTGCTATATCTTTTACAGCAGAGAATTTTGCTCATCAAGAGGAGAGCCTTGGCAATCAAAAATACAAAATACACCGTATAACAAGATATATAAAGATAGTATTGTAGTGTTTTGCTGAGAAGGAAATGGTTGAGCACATTAAAGCTGAGTCATCATAGCAAATTAGCAACACACAAATTTCCCTGCTACAATATTACCTTAAGCTAGGTAGCTAACAAATTTTGGCTATACTTCCATGACACGCAACAACACATTCACGAAATAATGCACATATTATCGCCGGCTTCCCCATTAGATTGGCACTCAGTCATTGTGTCATGGCCACATTACAATATAAGGTTCTAACAGTTAGGAATACAAGATAAGGTTCTAACAGTACTGATCCTAATAATATTGAGCCGAATTCCATGCATCAAGGAAAGCAAAAGCATTTATTTATTTCAACGTATAAATTCTTTTTAAATCCAAATACTATCGCGCGAAATTCAAATTTATAATATGGAACACGTGTTTCGATGCACTCATGGAAGGGAGGCAGTAAATATCAAACATTTAAATTGTTTTATCTATACAAAAACCACAAGAATTTGCTTACCTGAGTTTTACGCCGTCCTTCGTGATGTATACGGAGTTATTTCATCGTTCATCTTGGTTGAAATGGTATCTTTCTTCGCTGTATAAAACCTTTTAATTGTGGAAAATATAAATATGGCGTCGCTTCGAAATGACGCTATCCCGCCGAGCTTTGCGCGCGTAGCACTGCCACTGATCTGTGTAATTAACTGGACACAAAGCTACTTGTCAGCGTAATCAAAATAGTTTATATTTTTTAATCAGCAACATTCATATCATACTGCTATTGGACAAACGGACAACATATATTCATTTCAACACGAACTTACAAGAGATTCAATCACATTTTGGCTGCACAAATAACGCAATCTTGCGAAAACAAATCTATGCCCGATATTTTGAGTCGTCTTTGTGACATAGATATGGTGCATTTATCATAATTTTAAATGAATACATGTCTGTAGATCTCTACACAGAGTATTCTGTAAGTTACTCCTTTCACTACAATTGATAGTGGAGTGAAAATAACTCCGGGAGTAATTTTTTTGGAGTAAAAATTACTCTGGTATTTCTACTCCATTAGTTGTAGTTATTTTTACTCCTTTAGTGGAGTTAAATTTACTCTTGGTGAAGTAAAGTTTGGATTCTAGAGTAGTTTTAACTCCATTTTTGGAGTAAATTTAACTCCACTAGTTTTACTCTCCTATAAGGAGTTATTTTGACTCCCCACGTGGAGTTAAAATTACTCCCTGAAATTAACAGTGCACCGACAGATCACCATATTTTGCGAGAACCCAGCACAATAATTAATAGTTATTTCCTTATATTTTTGGAGAATTTAATTATTTCCTTATGATTTCGAATTTAAACTTTAAACTCATATTACTACATTTACCACATACATATGTCAAGCATGTTGCGGGTGGCACTAAGATGCGGTCAACCGCTATATATGTATACAGCTATATGTCAATTAAGGTTGTCCTTTCAAAACGTAAATTAAACGATAACTGTAAACTATGAGCGCGCAAGGGATGACGGATTTCCCCTTTAAACGCGAAATTATTTCTTTAAAAAAGCATCAAGGGCAAATAGAAAATTTACGGTGGCAAAGGTAATTCCCTGTGTCGCGGGGCCTAAATAAACAATAATAAATAAATATTGAACTGAACAGCAGAGTTTTTTCCGAGCATTTTCATTCCAAATTATTTTAAAAAACTCCCGACTTGTTGACAAAATATAATTAATAAAAACCAGCATAAACTTCGTCTAAAGACAGGAACTAAAAACATTATGCCTCGAGAATTTTTATGGTTCATATCATTTTCATTTGGTGGGAGCACTCGAAAACGGCCTCGTGTGCACATTTAAAGCCATATAACAACGAATTCGGCCACATATAAAATTTAACCAACGTTGCCAGTATAGGTAATGGTACAGGAAAGGTATAGCTTCTTTTATTACCTGAAACGATAAAGTGAAAACCGACGTTTCTAGCGATCGTCCGTCGTCGGGAAGTTAGTAATGAGGATGAAGGGCCTTCGCTCGATTTTCCGGTTGATTTTCTGCATTTTCATTAGTTTTTAAGAAGCGAAATGACCTGTACCTTTCGTTTATGTAAAAGTGAGACTTTTGAATGAAAAGTTGTATTTGAAATACAATTTTCAGGACTTTATAAGTATATTTGGCGTGTTAGCTAATGTCTCATGAACAGGTCGGGTCAGTTTTCCCACTTTTTTTTAGGAATACGACGCAAGCTGTTTTCCTAAAGAAGAGTTGTCCAATAAGGAAACTATGGTTGAAAGTACGTGCAGTTGGTCCACACTACCCCGTATTCCCCCTACTACCACCGTGTTATGGCTTGTTGATATAGTTTTTTCTCTCGATCACTTTCTTTCGGTTGGACAAGTACCTTTTCATTAGTCTTACATGACGATTCCTAAAATATCGAAGTTCGTGAATGATTGTGGGATGGTTATTCAGAAAAACAGCCTATTCACCCTTGCAAATAGTAGAGACCACAAAGAGAGAAAGGTTGAGTCAAAAAAGCGTAAGGTGCTTTCGTGATGCATGATTCGTCATGGGCGGCATGTTCCTAGCCAGTGCCCTAAACAGAGGAAGTCAACCCCCCAGAAATATTAAAGGTGGGCTACTAATACCGGGGAGAAACACCTCATGGCGCCCAGACGAATCATCACGAAAGTACCTTACGCTTTTTTGACTGAACCAGTCTCTCTTTGTAATCTCTACTCTTCGCCCTTGATGATACATCAACAAGAGTAACATCAAAATTTATAATGCATGAATGTAGTGAACCTTTTTCAACCTTTTGTCATTCTACACAGCAAAAAATCAAAGTCATCATAAATATTGGAAGCTAGGAATTACTGTCTAACGATAAAAATATCATAAAACAAGAAGACAAGCCAAAACACATTAATATAGCTACAGTTCTCCACATTTATTTCCTATTTTTTTAAAATTACGATCTTTTTTCTTTACTGTAAGCAAGAGTTTTTTCTGCAGTATTTCTGAAAAAATTTTTAAAAAATCCCTCAGAATCTGGAGCATTCTTCTAAGCTATGCTTTGACCCATTTGCAGTGGAAATGTATCATATTATATCCCGCCTCAGAAGAACAAAGCATGTGCCATCTGCTAAGTTAGTCCCGTCCTGAGCGTCCGTCCCGACCTCTGGCGTAAGCATATGCTGATATGCATGGTACAGCATAGAAACGTTTCTGTATTGAAAGCGTGCAATACCATTTTTAACTAATATCCACATTCTAGGAAGTTACATTTCTTGCAAAGACGTTTTCGAGAGAAATGGGTTGGTTTATTTCTTTTCAATATTTTCAATATAATTACAGTAATTTACAAGATTTACCCACATAACTGCAAACAATTTTCCCGTTTGTTATATAGCTCGGCACCCGATGGGGTTTATGACCTTCAGTCTAACGAGACCTCAGAAATATACGAGGCTTACTGTCATATGTCGAATTTGTCCTCTCATTGTGGTGGAGGAGGGTGGACATTGGTTATGAAGTTGAACCCAGATAAGGTGAAGTATAGTGCAGTGCCGAAATAAGGAGAAATGAGGTTTATACGAGTTTTGTATTCTTTTTCATGGCTCTACAGTCTATAGGGCATTAAGGGAGCTGTCATAAATGGTTGGAAGAAAACGTTTAAAATTTGACAAAAAATTGCACAACCCAGAATCACTTGTGCTAGGATTTAATCACTCGAAATACATGTATGTACATTTGGTTTCATAACCTATAAGCACAACAAATCCAACATTTCTTTGAATTGTACGTGTCGTAATATTCTGATATTGCAGAAAGCTTCTCATCAGGCCATAAAAAGACTTGTGCATACTAGGATGAATCTGGGGGACTGGGGTTAGATTGCATTCGCTATACATTGTCAAGTACATTAAGTAAACCAGTAAGTGCATTAAACTTGAAAAGTTTTCATAGCCAGATCACAATATTTTTAGCTGAATGTTTCTATATCCCCACAAAATTCCAGTAATAGTTTCATACCACTTTTCCTTTTGCCCCCCCCCCCCCTCCCTGCAGTTCTTAAAATATTAAAAATAATTACACCAGTCGATAGGGTCATGGCTAAAGGGGACGCACGAGAGGTAGGTTTTCAAGATGGCGGCTGTTTTTCAAGATTCTTAAAACGAGAACGAATCAGCAACCAGACATTGATAGCATTCCTAAAGCTTACCCTAGCCCTAACCCTAAACCTAACCACAATTTAGGAATGCTATAAATGTCGGGTTGTTGATTCCTTCTCGTTTTACGAATCTTGAAAAACAGCCGCCATCTTGAAAACCTACCTCTCGTCCATCCCCTTTAGCCATGACCCAGTCGATAGCAGGGACGTTGCCAGAACTTTGTAAAGGGGGGGGGTGCTCTGTGAAAACTACTTTTTATGATTGCCAAGGGTTCTAACTCGGGCATTGTGGTATAACTATTTCGGCGAATCGGTGTTAATGGCAAGGTAAAAATGGCCATCTATACAGAAGCGTAACGACAATTGGAAGAATGTCTATTCATATATTCGCGTTGGGACTGACGAGTGTCTTAAAATCCACTATTGATTTCGAAAGAAAATTCCTCGAGAGAACGCGAGTATATGAATAAACAACTCCCCCTCCCATTAACTACCTAGTTTCCGCATCTTTTGTACGTCGCCTTTACTTTTTAGCGTCGCAACGTCTTTGCTGAACTTCTTCATCAATGGGGGGGGGGGGGGGGGAGCTGAGGTACTCTCGGCTCTTTATAAACAGTGCGATCGAAATTTGTGCATATTTCATTGCAGGACACTTTTGAATACAACTCTGCGTTATGGACAAACAATGTAACATTGAACGTTGACGTGGGTTTGAACGGTCTGTCACAGAATGAAATGAAGACTGCGTCGTACCACAACACACCCTTCACCAAAATATGCTTGGGTATGACAAGGAATAACGTTACAAATTGGATACTTGTCAACTACACCGCACGCTCCCTATACAGCGTTATCGCAGACGGGAATTACCATGCGACAAATGTAGGAAGAGCACATTGGTCGTCTCTTCTGGAAGGTTCTCTGTTAGACCAGAATTGTGGCATGGAAGGCTTTAATCTGCTGCTTCCTATGGTGAATGCGCGAATTGGTCTCGCCGCGAATAATGAAAACAACTGTGATTCTCATGATTCGGTGATTGGTTTTGGCATCACTCAAAAAAGTCATAGTAAGCGAGTCTCGAGCGGGAACGTCCAATTCGCGTCATCGCTGAAGGCATTTGGATATATTCTGGTACAGTGAACTATTGAACAATGACAGAAATAAGAACACTTGATAGCATATATGAGAAACTTGTAAAACTTTTTTAGGACAGTCAATTCACCTCTTGTAACTTGTAGTTGTGTTAGCACACACGGGCATGTTGGGGGTATTCTTCGGTTTCATTTGACGCCATATGTATCAATTGGTACAAAACTGATATTTTAACAGGTTGACTTGAGAGGTATCAACCTCCTGATTAACAGGTTTTAAGTCTCGAAGGTTATTAGAAGTGATAGAACAGGGAATTTTTGGCACTATGGAGGCATAGTCAATCCAGACATGGTCTGGAAACCCGGTGAACTTCAAAGCGTTTATAGTCAGCTATCATTTTATGTTGAGCTGGCTTCACCGTGCACAAATCTTTTGAAATTTTGCTTATTTAATTTCAATAGTACGGTTGAATGCTTCGGCGAGGCAACGCTATTGGAAGATTGCTTCATTATACCAAAAATTTATTGTCTTCACCGTGCACAAGTCTGCATAAACACGAACAAAAAGATAGAACAAAGACGCTGGCCGAGTCTCCAGACCATATCTAGACTGACTTTGATGGAGGGGGCAAGAATATACCCCCTGTTACTATATCTGTAGTACGAAATACAGATATTCATTCTGGTGTGCTGTGATGTGCTATATTACCATACAACACACGAGCAAACTTGGAAACAATGTTGCAAAACAAGATTCCTATTATAGCAATGTGTCCCTGTTTGTGCAACTCTGGAAGTATTGTCGCAGGAATTCGACAAACTTTTGCTTCGCTCCCGGATTTCTCGCATAGATTCGAAAACAAGTTGTGTTTCCATGCACGTTCAATTCTTAGTTTGCCCACATGGTTCCAGTATGAGAATTAGACCCGATCTGATTATGCTTGCTGACGCAAATTATTTTAGGCTTGTGCAAGGGCAAGGACATGGTCCTGAAGAGGGTGTCGTATTCCAATCTCCCAATTTCAAATCACATTGTACAAGTGTAGAAATCTCATCATCCTAGTGGCTGTGTTGCCCAAATCTTCATCCGAATCCCATTTTCTATTGTTTCTGGCCAATGAATCGCAGTCCCAGTGCAAAGAATCCCCATTTTCCCAGAAAAATAGGTAATTCTCAGCTTCTATTTTACCCCTTCAGGACCTTCTAAGGAGAATTCAGTTTTGCACAAGCCAATTCAATTTCGAGCTAATATTTCTCACGAAAATATTTCGCGGAAGATTTCTCTACAAAGCAAGATCGTTCAGGTCCTTTGCTTTGCGAAAATATTTCTAGTTCGCTAAGCTTTGCTACATTCATTATGAGATTATGAGAAAGATGAACCGAAACTAAGATTGCGGACACTGATTGCCATGCAAAATCTACAATGATCGTAAGTCATAAGCAGGAGTTGTCATTAAAAAATGTCAACTGTCAGAGCTAGGGGCGTTTTTTAATTGGGAAGGGAGGCATCACCCCTGTTAAACATACAACTGATCCAACAAAGTATATACCTTCAAAAACGTAAACCACGGGCTTTAGGACCAATTCGGTTCGTCTATGTTGGTGTTTAATTTAGATTTTTTACCTTGTATATGACATGAATAACGCTTGAAAAAAGTAATCAGAATTGTTCAATATCTTACCTGTAAGTACTTAATAAATACATTCCTCAAAATTGCCTTTACTCCGAAATTATGTAAAGCTTTAGCATAATTTTGTGAATAACTACTTTTGAAAATATTTATTTACATTCGAATCCAAGATTTCGAATGGCGCACAATGCATAATAATAAAGTGGCAACCATAAATAATGAGAGGGTAGGATCATCTAATTATCAAATCGTTCCAAGCGAGAAAAAACGACACTACCATATATGGCACAAAGGTGTCCCCAACTTTCATATGTTATGGCACAAACGTGTCCCCAGAGTATTTTATTACGAACCGAATTGGTTCTAAAGCCCATGCGTAAACTGTAAACTATGAGCGCGCAAGGGATAAAGGGTAATTGCTTCACCTCTAAACTCGGAATTATTTCTTTGAAACAGCATCGAGAGGGCACATAAAAAACTTACGACGGCACACTTACTTGTTACAAAGGTATTAGGGCCTAAATAAACATTCAAATACTCATTAATAATTCATAATTATTGGCCAATCATGTCAACCATAATAGGTCATATGAGGTGGCTTTATACCTGATAAAGTGCTAATTAGGATGACACTTTATATAATCTGTCACGTTCATTAGTATTCTTTTAGTATTTGAAGTCCTTTGATACACTCGAACAATCGCGTTTATATAAAACGCTCCTTCTCGTGTATTAAATAGCACATAATCCATCCCCCCTTGCGCGCTCATTGTTCACAGTTTGCGCCTTTTGAAAGACAACTATAATTTAATTAGCTGTATAAGCAATGCGATCGAAAATATATGAGTATGTTTTATGTACCAATGACGTTTTTAGGGACCATGCAAAAACGTATTGAGCCCCCGGACTAGAGCAGATCTATTTTAATGCTCCGCTACCGTCAGTAAAAGAAATCTTGTGCAGGAAAAAATATGGTGGATACAGGCACCTTTTTATACTATTAAAAGTATCTTCAGTTTCTCAGAAGAAATCCCTATATGTTTCACATACTTATAAAATGTAGATTAGCTCATTAGCCCCCATAACCGCTTTTAAAGCATAAATTCTGTTGAATTTGGTTCACAGTGGTGAATAGGGGTCATTTGATGGTGCGAGATATTTTATTATAGTAAGATCTATTATCAAGAGCAACTAAGAAGTGGCAACCTTCTTCCACCTACGAATGTTTATTGCAATAGCTGGGTGTTATCAAAAAGTATGTGTCCCACCTCAAAGGCAGTAAAATCTTTGTTACTTGCTTCTAAGTAGCTCAAAAAAGTATGCGGCCCGTCCCGCTTTTAGTTACGTAGGAATACCATAGATAGCTTCTTCAACTATCCATGGGAATACTAACCAATTAGTATTGAATATATTGCAGGTTAAGAAAACACAAATCCGTTTTATTTTTTTCCTATGCGGATCTCCAATTCCTAAATTGTTTTTATGTTTATGTTCGTTAATAGTGTTATAGTGAAGAGCCTTTCGCAAATAAAATTGCTACTCTTGCTAAATGAGAACAGCGAAACACGGAATAAATTTAGAATACGAAAACATACAATAACTACTGCTATAAACAAACCTTAAATGTTTTACATGTAATGAAATTGAAAACCGTTATGTAAGTGTCCTTTCGCTATATATGTTGATTATGTGTGTTATGGGGGACGATATTTGAAAGATCGTCACTTCGATTGCAAGCATCCAACAGGTAATTGTAAGGGTCGGCCAGGGGGGTCGTCGCATACAAAAATACCCGATTTTAAAAACTGCAATACAACGTATACCCAAAATCCTCTGGCCCACCTTAATTTGTCCGCGACGACTTTCTTGGGTTTCTGGCCCAGATCACATCCTAACTATATGTTATACACGCCCATCTTCTGCAGAATATCAGACACTTTCGAACTAGCGACAACACTCTTCCCAATACAGACAATACTACTAGAAACACTAAGAATACCAATGGTACAACGACTACGATATTTTCAAACATGTTCAAATAATGAAGTAAACCTGGATCATCTGACGAAGAAGAAACATCCTCGCCATTATAAAGACATTTCATCAGCGTAAACCCACACAGAACTGTGAGTGTTGAAAGTGAAAGTGACTCAATAGCGTTGTCACATGTTCGGATGAACGGTTTAACGCACATGTGCGATGCGAGGATGACAACACAAAGTGTCAGGGCGAGCATCATTTTGAGCCTGTTGTCGTGTACAAAAGTCAGTACAAGAATCAATACCAGTCTTCGAAATATCAAGTAGCCTTCCCAAGGAAGAACAGAGCCGGTAAAACACAGAAATGCTTTGTGTGCTCTAAAAGGACCAAGGAGGACCCGAAGAATGGCTGCTTTGCTTTCACTGGTTGTGTTTTCACCGCTTGTTGAACTTAGGTTAGTTTTCTCGCCCTCTCCTTCACCTTCGCACTCAGGTAACGTTGGCTGGAAACAACAGCGGTGACGTACTTTCACGCTACATTGCGAGATGACCTGAGTGACGTCATGGTCAACAGTTTCTTCCCTGTCCCTCATTGAAGTAGATGTTCTTTGACAAGCGGTCTCCTCGCATAATGCCTGACATTGACCTTCACCCTGACCTTGACTTTGATCTTCGTATTCAACATTAACTTGACCTTTGCTCATCTGATCTTCACAATGCTCTATGGGGTCATCATGCCCAGTCCTAAGTATGGCTCCGTCGGATTGCGCTGTATCGTTGCTACTTCTTTTATGTGCGCGATAATCTATGAACAGCAAGTACGACCAAAAACAGCAAAATGGCAATGGAAACATACACGCGACACAAAACTGCCTTACGGAAATCCGGTCCATTTTCAACAGGTAAGAGCCAAAGATAGGCACAAGACAAAATGGAAAAACAGATGATACGACGTAAACAAGAACGTAATATTGAAATGTTTGGTAGCATCGCATGTTACCATCAAGAAACAGAACTTGCTGGTCACCGACTGGTACACAGTGAAGCAAGGAGAGACAGAGTTGAGCTGATGAGGCGTACATTAATAAGGAAATATAGGTGAAGGCTGAAGCGATGCGTGCTGTAAACTTTGAACGATGCTGCTGTGCTCCATTTGCGATCAGAGATCTCATCTCGATTGGATTAGGTCGTACACGTTTTAACACGAATCGAACCACAACGTATGTGAGATAAATGATGCCCAGTAAACCCAACAAACAGTATCCTACCGAATGCAAGATGAGAGCTTTTTGGACAGGCGTCAAATTTTCGACAGAACAAGTAAATGACGGAACGTTAACTAAAATCATGTTCAAGACACTTGAAATCTCGTCCCTGAGTTTACCAATGTTTTCATTTCCACTTTGGGGTCCAACAGTGGTACGAAGTAAGCTTACGACCTGGTAGTAAAAGAAGATAATTTTAAGCAATCCACTTTTCTACATTTTTCTGATTTCTAAATTTGTACCCGTTTGTTTTCGCCTTCTAAAAAACCCCAGACTGCCAAAAAGACTTTTTCTGACAACGCTAACAATCTCTTCGTGGTAGAGAAAGAAGATTGAGTATGCAACCAATATAGCGACGACGCCAGGAACGAACAAAGACATCGAGCATTCTGTATTTGGAGTACATTGCGATCCAAACAGGCTATCTGACATTCCTACTGGACACCGTCCACACAGTGTACCAGTTCTATTTCCATGGCAACTGTTATAACTCATGCATTCTTTGGAATTACAGCAATATCCAGGCGGACATTGCACGAAAGTTATCGAGCCGTTTGTCTTGTATCCCCAGAAATTTGGAAGGGTTTTAACTATCCCATTCACGCAGTTTCCACCCTGTGGACATTGAGTGCATTTGGTATTTTGCTTGCATTGTAGATAAATTGCGAGCGTTCGAGAGCGTACGTTTTTTGGGGACATTGCTCACACGTTATGTAAATGTAAGTACAGGTTATAGTGTTCTTAGAATTCTTGCAGTTTTTGGAGGCCTTCAATATGTATCCCTTTGGACACAGGATTTTAAAATTAGTCTTGATGGTAACTTGACCAATTCGTTGTAAAGGTATGCGCATAAAAATCACTTGTTCTTTGTTTAATGCGACAATATTAAATACATTTTTTCCTTTAAAATGAACCGCGGATCGTGCATTTGCTTGGAATTGAGTCGCAGCCGAAATGGTTTGCCGGTTTTCGAAGTAACAATCTGTAAATGTGGTTGAAGTGATTTCAGCCACGGTGACGACAGCAGAAAACGGAGTTTTCTCTGCCATGTTGTCATAGAAACGGCATGACGTCACGCGATGTTTCCCACTGTTTAACATTATCCCTGGCGCAGATTTTAGTGATCCTTGTGCTTTAAAATTCTGTGTAAACGTGTTGTTACGAATTACTGTAGGCTTCATTCTAGGCAGCCATTTATGATTTACGGTGTTCACTGTGACAAGCAGAGCGGCAGAGTTGTTCTTAAAAGCACTGTTTAGTATTTCCACCTCCACATGAGCATCTTTATTGAACATCGTAGTGAGACTGACGACAGCCATTTTAGTATTCGAATTCAAGTTGTTTTCCACTCTGATGTTCCGCAAAGAAATGACAGAAATGTACGTTCCAATTCGTTTGCTCGGGTTATGATCGTTTATTAGCAATGATGAAAACCCAATGCTATTTACAAATAGCGAATCCCATATCGAAATATTGAGGATAATTGCATAGAACTTTATTGAAAATAGATCGGTGAATAGTGTTTTATACTGACCGTCGAAAACACAATTACGAACCAACACCTCCACGGCCTGCGCATGATTTGGGTACACTTGAGTGTAAGTAGTTTGGAGTATTGTTGGATTCTTTTGGAATACGCTGTTCGTTATTTGCGCGGTTAGATTAGTGCACTTCAATGAAATTGCCCAATTATTTATGTTTTCTCGGAATGTTGAATTGTGTATATTAATAAAACAGTTCGCAGGATTCTTGCTATGTACACCGAAAAAGTTATCAATAATCGTCGTGTTTTCGATCACCAACTCAAATCCACCAGCCTCGCTGCAGTCCGCTACAGAATAAGTTGAGGTTAATACCAAGTTATAGAACCCAACTTTCGGCACATTTGAATTAAAGTTCTTTATGACAAAAAGTTTCCAACTTTTCTTACATTTAATTGTTGGTCGTCCGTTTATTCCAGGAAATGAAATCGTCTTATTCACCTCGATTGAACATGTCGATTCTGTTACATTTTCACATTCCATATAAGGTCTTCCTTTTGCAGAGTCAATGTAAATTTGATCCGCATTTTTAGACATCTTCACTGCATGTCTCACCGTGCGACATGGCATACTCCAGTTACCACAAGTATTGACATCAGTTCCCCGTTGACTTACAAACCAATACGCTGAGAACACATAGTGAGTTCCTGAATGAATGACGAAATTAATGTGAAAACTACTGAATATAGGAATTAATCGCGTTTAAGTGCAAAAATTGCCCTTTTAACTGACCTACCGCCATAAAATTTTAGGACAGCAAAACATAGGTCTGTCATCAGGCTAAAGTCACTATGTTTTGGAACAGAAAGCACAAAAATGATGATTACATAGTAACTTCCTATCTGCATAAAACAGCTGATATGCCCTAGGATAACAGGCGAAGTTACGAGCATGTCGAGATGGTTCGATGAACTTGCCCGAATTCAACTATAAAACATTAAATATCGTGTGATCAATTGCCAGACTGTTTGTTTGACGCTGTGCTATATTTTATAACATTGTTTAAAATGCTCACTTGCCTTTAAACAGTAACAGCATCACAAACAAGCTACCATAGCGAAGCATGTCGAGAGACTAGTGACTTTCCCAATCGTAAAAATGAGACCAAAATGAAAAAGAAATAAAACTTCAATACGAAACCAGTGCGACAACTTGGTCATACTGTGCCAATATAACCTTGCATATTAGTAGACCATGATAACAATCAACTTGTAAGGAATTCCGTTTCATGATCATGAAATTATAATCTGTAACAATTATCATGACCTCACGTGATGTTTCCACAATACTAGACTTATATTGTTTATATTTCATTATAATATAGCATTTGTAAATCCTGAACGATGATTGGTTAAGAGCCGTGTTTACAAAACTCAATGTAAACACCGAAAATTTCCCGTCACTTGTAAACACGGAAATTCTTCGTTTCGACACAATTTCTAGTTTTTCCAATTTCCACTCGTGTTGATATAACTGTATATCAACACGGAAAAATGTTTTATATTTCTTAATTGTTTAGCAGGCGAGACTACGAACAAAACTAAAACTGGTCTTGTATGTGTTAAGCTATAATTCATCGCTAGACCTTTGCATTCATGACAAGCAATTATTACTGGCTTTTTAAACAAAGAAACTTTTCGAAAAATTTCCAAAAGGATTCAGAAGTGATTTTATTTGCATATCCAATAAAGGCGAAAATCTTGATAACGAAGAGAGATACATGAAATTCCATCCGCGACACGGTTGTGCATTGTTATTTTAACTGATCTTTGCAATTGTTTATATATACTCATACATTAAATATTTCCCATAACAAATTAAAAAAGTAATTAGTTGTGATTTTGTCTAGGTGATGATTTTGTCTAGGTGATATGATTATAAATAATCATGTAACAAAATGCTCCAGTTAACTAACATTACCATAAATAACTTTATTTGTAGGATTATTGACCAATCACAATGACCAATCACAAATTAACGCCAATATAGATGCACTTCATTTGAACAAAATAGGTACGCGCTGCGTACATGTGGGTAGCCTGCAGTGTTTGATAATGGCTATTTCAAAAGCTAAAGTTATTAAAATTAAGTAATTTGGCACAGTTTATGGGAAATAAACATTTAATCACATACAAAACATTACACTGTAAGTAAACGAGTATACGTACATTTTTTCAATGAGCATAAACATATCCAAAAAGTTGTGAGGCATTTTAATGTGTCACATACAATTTCGCATAGAGTGTACAAAACCTTGACCTGTATGTATACGAAAGACAAGAATTCACAGAAAAAAATATAGATAATAAGAACAACACTTAACACAAGGAGCGTTCTTGTTCCAGGGCGGTGTACTTTAATGGAAGATACTTTAATTGTTCTAAAGTCTAAATTTTATATTGGGCATTGTTTTAGTTAAAAGTTGAAATTGGGATTTGTTTTGTTAATCATTCAAAATGCATTGTTTTGATGTTTGTTTTGTTAATCATTCAAAATGCATTGTTTTGATGCTTGAAATTGGGATTTGTTTTGTTAATCATTCAAAATGCATTGTGTTGATGATGAAACATTTGAATTTGTTTTGTGATTTTGTTACTTGTAGTTTACTATTAGTTTACAATAAGTTGTGCACTCTAATAGAATGTGACTTGCAGTTGTGCTAATTGAGTTTATATTCCAAAATTTTGATCAGTTCTTTCGCGGATATGCCTAACTTCAAGGAACTGCTGTGAACATTCTTCAAAATTTTGAAACTACTTGGTCAAAGATTTCCCAAGTGCATACATGATAAATTTATGCAAGCTCCGTTTTTTTTTTTGGGACACACTGTAGACTTATTTTCATATAAATTAACCTATTGTCTGGTGACTGGTGATCCGTGTTCGACGATAAAATATATATTCGCATGGAGGACTTTGAACGAACAAAAACGACGATGTTTTAGGGCAATCCAGATAACTGACGTTTCAAAAGCATTAACACAACATCTTTTAAACAAAAGTGAAGCCATCAGCTTGGTAAAACGTCCTGGTGCCGGAAGTGATTTTCGCATATATAATTTGCTTCACTTTTGACTATCCAGTCTAGTAACAGATCAGTACTGCGGACACGAACCCACAGACGATTGTACATTTTACGGTTCTCACATAGTGGGTAGCTACGCATGCGCGGCTACCCACAATAAAATCAGTTCTTGTAATTTTTCCACAGTGTGTGTGCTTTATTATAAAATTGTACTAACGACAATGCACTTTACAGCAATGTAATCAGCAAAACATTAATTAAGTTTCGTTTCACAAACATTTTTTTGGTGCTTACATATCATCATGCTGGGACCAGCATCAGAATTCAGACAACAGAATAGAAATCAATAATAAAAATCCGTTTTCCTGTTTTTAACTTTGTATAATTGTGTGAAGTAAATCGTATATAAATTAGTGAAACAAGCTGAAGTATATTTTAACAAAAGAAATAGACGTTTTAGTCGAAAAATGGATTTCGGTTAACAAATACTGTCAAATATAGTGCCAGTCCTTTGCCCGTTTGCCGTAATTTTAGATCACCTGGCAATTATGACAATTCTTGGGTTTCACTAGGGCATTTTGCAGTAAATCTGAGTGAGGGTAAACCCAAAACGTATTGATGATTATACTGTACTGGAGTGAACAAATCTCACGAAATTGCACATATTTGCTGCCAAACAAAAGTTCAACACATACAGTGAAAAATTATTTTCTTTCAATGAATGTGTATCAATTTGAAGTTGACCCCCAGTGAAATTTATGACGTCACGTGAAACCCAAGAATACCGCAACTAAAATTAAATGTTCTATGCTGTTTCAGTCTGTATTTCCTAGTATGCTAACTCAGAGGGGTTTTAACGTGCAGTTATTTAGTTATCCTGCACTATTCGCCCGACCAGTTATCGATATTTTCCCGACAAAATCGTCATTTGTAAACTATGGGGGGGGGGGGTCACATCACATCCCCCTGGTGAACAGTTATCAATAGTCTAAACTGTACACAGTAATCGAGAATGTTAATCATGATCATAAATCATTAATATATTTGAATACAATGTGTTATTTGTAGTCACAGGTCAATTAATATTCACTTGTTGGAATTTACCAGTGTGATCATTTGTTGTTGGCTATTCGTTCTTTTTTGTAGTTTTTTGGCTTCTAACTACTTCAATGTGTAGACGACTCGTTATTAACAAATTTAAAACATGTTTTTTAAAATTTATCGATAGCACAGCTGTCAAGGATGTTAGCAACAACGTGGACAAATGTACGCAATTGTGTGTACCTATTTTTATATTGTATGTGGTTGGTTCAAATCCACTGAAGGCAACCGATCCTACGTTAGCAGAACATTACGCTAACATTGCTGAGGTCGCTCGTTGGATTCCGATCGCACGTGCTTTAAACCCAAAGTAACACCACAAATAACATAAAAATATGTTTTAAGTTGGCGACACAATAATGAATATATCTGTAAAGATGGCGTCAGGAATAGACAATTGTTGATCAAGACATAAATCTCTCTTTTGTCCAATCTCCCTTGCAGCTTACCTATCAAATACATGTAACCTACCAGAACAACATGACTTTAGGAGCTGATACCTTACTGTGGCCACACAGGAGTATATAGTCTTAAAAACTGTATTTAAACTATTAAGTATTATTTTCAGAGTTATTCATTGAACGTAGTTAAAGTGAGTGAATTTTTAAAATCATCTGTTTTACTAAATTTGCTGTTCGTCCTTATCAATTCTATATTCAATCGACAGTACTAGTATTTATATTCAAGGGTACTTATATCATGATTCCCACCCTTAATAATTTAAGATAAAATTCAAGGACTTTTTAAGCAATTTTTTGGACGGAAGAAATTGAAAATCTGTTAATATTACCAGTTTTATTATAATTCTAATTCAGGAAAGAAACTTGTTTCTCTTATTACACAGCCAAAAAATGCGCAGGTTGCAACAAGCCTGTTGACATCTTGCGACAACTTGTTACAAGCTGATATCAAGATGCGTTCGTATGGCTGAAGTTGTCAGCAGACTTGTTGTAAGTTGACTGTCAAAACTTGTTGTCCACAGGCTTGCAGCGGGTTGTTTCAAAAAGTTGTAACAAGTCTGCAAATGACAAATTGCAAAAAGCCTGATTTTAAAAGACTTTTCGCAACTTGATGAAATTAACAAGTTTGTTGCAACGTGTTGACAAGCTACTTGCGACAAGCCGGTAAAATTGAGAACTTACAACACGTCTGTGGCAATTTTGGCTGTGTACATCACACATGTGCGATGAAATACACGCATCCGAAACAGTCAATTACATCTAATTTGACATCATAACAGGATGCACAATTACTGCTGACACGTTTTCTGGAAATTGAAGAAAAGGAGTAATTTAAACATAAGTACCAGTCCAGACAAAAGAAAATCCCAACACTTTTAAGCACCCTAGAAATTTTCAAGGACTTTCAAGGCCTGGATTTTTTAATTCAAGGACTTTCCAGGAATTTCAAGGAGCGTGGGAACCAGTTATATGCGCATTAGGATTGCAATTAAAAGTTACAAGTCAGGATTTTTCTGAACCTCTTCGGAACTTCAAAAGTTTTCACTAAAGTGCACAGTACAAACTCCCTATTAATTCTGCCGTGTTATTTTCAGACACATTTTAGAAAAAGGAGGTATACAATTCGCGGTATTTCAAAAATGCATTATTGCGGTACTCTGTTCGATCAAGACTAAAAAATCCCGATATGTATTATTAAGCAAATAGTGTATTGTTGCAAAATGTAGTACAATTGTGTATTAATAGCGTAAAAAACTTATTATGTGAATTGAAATATTCAATTTCACGGACATAACAATTATGCAACGTCATGCATCACTCAATCTTGCATGAAAACAGTTCGTTTGTCCTTCTAGCGGCTAGCGCTACCATAAATGGTCGAATTAGACGCACCGCCAAAGCGAGAGCGGTTCGGGAGTAATAAATTTTCGGCACTCATTCGGCAGCGCTACCTAATCGACCACTTCCACATATTTAGTCATTATGTTTTTGCTACATTAGGCACATGTTGATATTTGAAAACTACTAATCTGATACAGAATCACTTTATATATAAAGGTTCCTAGAACATGTCACTCGTCCCAGGAGCCATCAGTGTCAATAGAAACACAATTGTAAGCCGCATAACGCAACTTCTCCTCAGCTGCGGTATACGAGGAATAGCTAGGAAGAAACAAAGTACCTGAACAAGTTGCAGCCTCGGGCAACGAATCGACTGGCGCACTTGTCTTGGCCGCACATAGTGTCATGTGCGCAGGTAGCCTACGTCTGCCCGTCACAAATCTCAAAAATCGACTCCGATCCTCGTTGCTGAAATTTTCCATAGCTGTCCAAAAATATTTCACTCTCTGGTCAGCCTTGGGCAAGTCCTCGCAATATGTTGTCTTGCGAAGGTCTTCAATGTTAACTTTCGGATTTCCACACACCTTGAGCTCAAGTTCCTGCCACGTGAGAAGTCCAAGCAAAGAAACTGGAACAACTTTGGTTAAGCCGCGACGGATTGCGTTGATTTGCTCATCGCTTTCATTCATTCGTGCATTTTGAAGCAATTCGGTATACTCCAGACGACTTTCATACTTGACAACTTTATCTTCACCATTCGGAACAAGAGGAACAACTGTGCCATTGCTTAACACTACTGTGTAGGTAAGAAGATCAGTAAACTTTTGTTCAAATTTCTTCCTATCCATTTGCTTAATGGATTCAACCAATTTTACCAGTGCTGCATCAACAGTGACAAAATCTTCGAGCCAGGAAACTTTCTCCCCGAGCAACTTTTTCCATATAAACTTTGGAAGTGATAACAACAAGCTTTCTCTTCCACGCAGGTGCCCACCCATTAGCATTCCAAGCCACTCATACTTGTCAAATAATCTACAAGATGGGTTTGGAATATAACCATCACGATAAACATTGGAGGAATCATACATCTGGTTTGGACTACGAACAAACAGAGATAACGGTAACAATGAGTCTGCGGAACTAGGGCAAAGCTCTTCGGCAAGATCACATAGGGAATCACGAAAACCACCGCCTTGATCAATAATACCCTCTGAGATGAACTTGCACTCCCACCACTGCTCATAGCGATTTGACCATCGGAAATCAAGTGTTACACCACATTTGTCCGGCTTTAGTGCCTCGTATAACTGGCAGAAAATTGACCGCTTTGCTTCTGGATCACTGGATGGGTTTTCCCGATGTTCTGCAGCAGAATGACGGTTTAGGATAACCTTCGGGATACTTGGCAGGGTAATACACGATTGTGACTCAAGGATAAGTTGATCAATCAATGCAATTCTACGCCGTGAGAGTGGAAGCAATTGCCTAATCAGCTCCAGACTTTTGTAAGAGCCAATGGTGAACTTCCAAACAGGAAAAACAAAAGGAAGGACACTATCTAACAGAGAAATAAATCTCAACAAACTTCTTGCTCGGTTGTAAAGCAAGTCAGCTTTAACATGTTCTAACTTGGGAAAACGAATAATCTTTGTCTGATTCTTAAAAGTGTCTGCACTCAAACCAGGCTCCTTTTCATCAGTTGAGACAATCCTGATTCCATGAACACGGGTATCAATTCCATCATCTTTACAGTCTTTGATCCAGATTTGAATAACAGGACAATGATGGGTCATTTCTTCAAGTATTAGAACATCACCAGTTTTACCAGAATCTACACTAACTTCATGCAGCAATTTCACATTGCCAATGTCACCACCATGCACTTGAAATCGACTGGGCATGTAATTATCATCATTGCTGTTCACGTTCACAAACAACTGCTTGACGACTGTGCCAGGTTTCATTTTGAGCCGTATCCAATGCTGACCCTGAGATCCATCAGACTCCCAATATGTCTCAACGTCACCATCAGTTAGTGCTGAAACATATTGACTTTGGGATGAAACTTCAATTGATTCAACATACTGACTTAGAGTACCCAATGTCGGCTCTTTCTGGATGGCAACGTTTTGAATGATAAAACGAACTAATTCTTCATCAGCTTCTAGGCTCCAATTTTGCGGAGGAAATTTTAATTTCTTCATTGCCTCAAGGTCAGCTTGTTCGTGCAGTATTTCTGTATTTTGTGAAATGTTTAGCGAGTAGTTGGTTTCTACAGCACTTTCCCAATTCGTTAGAAAAGGTTTAGTGCGCTTTTTCTTGGAATTCACTGTGGCTAAGTCGACTTCGTCTTTCGCTTTACTGGTATCACGAGAATGAATAAACACCCACCCCGCTGAGTGATTGCTTACCACGTCAAATTTCTTCAAACATTCAGGACGAAGCCTTAGCCATAAACCCTCGTCATTCCAATATTCCTCGCCGCTCGTTGTAAACCTTGTACGCACTTTGCATGGAATTTCACCAAGTTTTGCCGAGGAGGAGGATGGGGAATCTCTAATAACAAGCGGACTTGTCCTTTCACTTTGGAATTTATACTCTACAACACCCGGAACAAAACACAAAGCGTCTGGTAGCTCTTTGCCGTCTCGTATTGAATCAACGCACTCGAAAACACATCTAATTCGTGCCAGACGCTTTCTGGCCTGGTCTTTGGTCATTTTGGACTCATATCATGGCAAAAATGCATATTTTTTCCCAGATAAACACGACAACATCTCACCAGTTTCCGCTAAAATACATAATTATTTCATCGTATTTACAGATATTTACACAGCTAGCTCAAAAAAATGCCTTAGAATTTAGCCCAACATTCCTTAGTTAAAAAAATTCCTTAAACAGTGAACACGCAATCAAGGCTTTCAAGCAGATTTTGCGACTGAAGCTTCATAAACTTATCATTGTAGTTTTTAAAACTTTTTAGCAGCATGCTATTGTATATAATTGTCTGTAAGGTTTCGATCTTCTACACCAAAAAAGCATACGACAATACGAGTTGGGCTTGGTTGAGAGTTAGCCTTTGCAAGTGGCTCTTGACTCAAGAAATGCCCCTGGCCCATTCAGTAGAAGTTTCTGGAAATAGCGCAACAACATTTTGTGAAGAAGATTACACTTGGTTTTATGCTCAATTTATGCTGCATTTTGAGTATTTTACTAATACATTACATACTCATACTGCTAAGTTGCATAATGCACTGTAAAATTTTACCTCTTAAATTGTTGCCACTTGTGTATAACTTTCAATTCTGTTTTGAAGATCATACATGAATTTACGAAAGAATCAAGAATAATTCTCATTTCTCAATCTTTCGTGGTACATTCCTCAACCAATTTTTTAAAAGTTCTTCTAAAACCAAAATTCCTCCTAAAATACTTCAAATTTTGAAATTTCCTAAAGCTAAGGAAAATTAATTTGAGTGCGAATGTTCTCGAGATTCAGTCGGAAATACATCGGAAACACAACATGGCTGGCCTAAGTGCGTATAGAGATCAATATTGGCAGGTAAATTGTATTTGTATTCTATGTTTATGAAAATCTTCTTTTACAGTAATAGGCGCATATTTACATGCGTATTTCAGGGTTCAAGAGATGAGCTCGAGGCAAAATTAGAAACGTCTTGTACGCTTTACGTCGGAAATTTGGCATTTTTCACCACAGAAGAACAAATTTATGAACTGTTTTCAAAAGCAGGAGAATTAAAACGGATTATAATGGGTCTTGACAAGTTTAAAAAGACACCATGTGGTTTTTGTTTTGTGGAGTATCCTTTGAATTTCAATCAAGTAAAAGTATAGTGTGGTTGGTTGCCATCAATGTCAAGTACATGCTTGGCTTTATATATGTTGAATGCAATGTTATGCTGGGGGGGGGGATAGGGGGAGGCCGGACAGTAGATGGGTTAGACTTTTTGTCAAGAAAACTGAGCTAATTCCCTGCCATGGGGAAACAGTTTAAGGCAAATAACATACAATTCCCAATCCTGGAGACAATAATAATTGTCAAATCCCCACACTGTAAATTAGAGCAGTGCAAACTCCAGTTTTTTCACCTCCGACTCAGGCAAAAAAAACTCCGGCTCCAGCAAAAACCCCCCGGCTCCAGCAGAAAATTAAGCTTGTGTGCAAATTTGTCAAAATTGGAAATTTTTACAGTTTAAAGTGGAAACACTATCTTTGTTTTTTATTTAACACTTAATTAGCATTCTTCACATTAACATTTTGTAGTATGCATGATTCACGGCATTGTATTTGCAAAACGAGACGCATTTTCTCTTCTGGAAAAACATACAGTTAATAGTAATGTTTCAGTTATTCTTAAAAACACATATTCGACCTTTCATGTTGACAATTGTAGGCATAGCATAGCAGCGTTTGATGAAATTTTCAGACAAATTTTCAAGCGCTTTACCGTCTTGCGGACGTCACAGTTACAAAAATGACATAAAATACCATAATTATAATTTGTATGTTTGTGGCAAGCTGTATTTGGCTGTATTTACTTTTTCGTGGATGAAGTTAGTATTTTCGTTGATCTATGATAGAAGTTTGCTGCACAAATAAGTCCTGCCGGAGTTTTCCTGGAGGTGAACAAACTCTGGCTCCGGCAAAATAGGGCAAAACTCCGACTCTGGCCCTCCGGCTCCGGCGCACAGCACTACTGTAAATCCAGCATGAAAAAATGCTTTTACACTGTCTTTAGTGTACTTCCTTTAGAATACAAGATAAATTAATATGCTAATAAAAACAAATAAAATTTCACAAATTTAGTACTCGCCAATGAATTTTTCTACAACATCATTTAAGTTCTTTTATTTCATGTGTTCAAATATACATTCCTTTATATTTTCACTCACCATATTGCTTTCCATGTGGTCACTGCCAAGCGCATCCAAGATATTTTGGTCAGCGGTTGTCATCAATAGTGTGTGGTTTAAAGTTTGTCAAACATCACTGGGTCACCCCCAGGCTCCAACTTACTGGCAAATGTCCCCAACTGGGGTCAGCAATTTCGATCTAATCCCATATGCATCTACTACATTGATAGGTGCATTAAGACATTAATAGATGATGAGGATAGCTATCTCATTATCTATTGTTGAAATTACATTTGACGTGACTGAAATGCATCATATAAAACAAGCCTGAGAGCGATGGGAAACTTTTAAAACATGCGAAGGAATACCAAACAGAATAAAACTGTTTTGTATAATTGATTAAGCAGGCTGTCGCTTTCTGGATGAAATAGCAGCCACATGCCCCACATGAACGTTGGTTATAATGGCATTATATATAATGAAAATGTAACTCTTGTAAAGCAAAACATGGTGCCCCAGTCTGCATAGCAGGTCCTGTTTTGATTTTGTTACTTATTAGATGAAAAATGATAATAAATATGCTATTTTGATATGCTTTTTTGAAAAGATGAGTTTGCAACTCTTTTCAGTTTCAGTACTTTGATTTCATGATTTTAGATGCTTTCTGGCCTGGTCTTTGGTCATTTTGGACCCATATCATGGTAAAAATGCATATTTTTGCCAAATAAACATGACTGTACATCTCAGCAGTTTCCGCTATTTGCTGATATTTACCCACCAAGCTTTCAAAAATGTAAGGCATCCTTGACAGTACTGAAGATATGATGAACATGAAGGTGCAGAAAATGCACATCGATATATCAATGGAACAAGACTTGATGACAGGATCATAAGAACAGACTGGGATTCAGGATTTGTGGAGGGCAGACAGTATGGGAGAGGAAAGTCTGGAGGACAGGTACTAGAAGCATCTTAGTTACAAATTTTAATACGATGTTGTGTTTTTTGTATTTTATTAAACTAAGAAAAGCTGCAACAATCACAGACTGTGAACCACTTTAGTTAATTCTTTACGTGGTTATGCAAGCTAAATATCAAAGTTTGGGCACATTACCTATGGCCTAAAGTGACTGGTAATAGAAAGCATCAAGCTGACATACACTATCAGATAGCCAGCTGGAGCAATGCACTACAAGTGGAGGAAAAGCCAAAGCTTAAATATTTTAATTTGTAACATACTAATGCAATTACTTTCAAAGGAATGACTTCAATTCTTACTGACCAGCAATGTTCAGTATAATAAGGTTCAGCTGTTCCATGATCATGTCATGCATAGACAGGTCAAAGTAACTGATTTCAAGTAACTCAAATCCCCAGATCACTGGTGGATTAAACATCAGATTATTCTCAGTGTCATATTCTCATGTACTTAAACCCAGCCCTCATTTGAAGAAATTTAATTAAATCATAAGTGAATGCTCTGCCAAAAACTCACGTATGGAAAATTGACAGGGTGAGTTAGGTAGCTAAATACCGTTACCTTAGAGTGTTGCCCACAATGACATTAATTGGCATATGCTGTGGTGGTGACCCAGCCCTTTTGGTTAATCTTGATAAAAGTTTCATTAATGTGTTTGCCCCATGAATTTCATTTTTTTGCGTGCATAAAGAAAGTTAAAAAATGGTCTAAATTGTCTGTTAATTTTTTTAATAACGATGATTTCACCTAGATACGTGATGAGTATAGATCAGATTATGATGCTGGTCGAGGTGGTGCTGGTAAACGAAAGTCATCAGATAGTGGTGGTGAGCCGGTTACACCCGTTGCTTGAAGATATAGGACCTGATTTAGCTCGTTAAGCGTGTACTTATGAGGATAGTCTTGACTATGGGATGAATGGCATGGTGTAAAGAACTATGCAAATGAAGATTACAGTGGCACTTACACCATGCTAACAGTACTTACACTGTACTAATGCTGCTCGTTGGAAGAATCTGAACAACTCGCTGTGTGATCAATTAGCTTTTAATTCATCGATTTCTTACCAAATGCTTGATACTAATTTCATAACTAGCAGCTGCTTGCAGAGTTTCCAGCGGTATCATGTTTTATGTTAGCATCAGTGATTACTGTAAAGACACTAACATTCGATGTCAATTTTATTGGCTCTTTTCTTTTACTGTACATTTCCAAACTTGGTTGTGAAACAAGCTTAACATTTAACGCGTCCATCTGACCAATATAATTCGACAAATTTTACCCTGTGTCTGGTATAGGTAAGGCCACTTACTGTAGACAACACTCGTGTATAGCCCCGACCAACGCCATGCATCGTTGACACTGTCAGCGAGGTTTAGGTATGAAAGGCAGCATGCCATGTATAAGTCCATGACTATTGCAGCTTGCGATTTTAATAGATAATTCGTTGACTTTCACAAATTTTACGCTTATTACCAGTATTCTTATTATAAAATTGGCATTCGTTTTGCGCTGCGCTGGTTGGTTAACGTGCCTTTTTGGATGATTTTCAATGTGATTGGTTAGAGTTGCACATCGCGCAGCTTCAAAAGATCTCCTCCAATACTGGATGCACTCCTTATCGTAGACGCACATATTATGCCGCGAATATAGACGCGCTGTATCTGAAATTTTTATGCTTTTGACTGAATTAAACTCTCGAAACTGTTAAAACTGACTTAAAGTCATGGTCTAGCCTAGTTTATCGGCCTTTTCGCTTCCACAGTACTATTTTAGGGTGTTATTTTGACAAGGTTTGCACGTTGACAGATTCGATCCAGTCACCACGCGCGAAGGCTTAATACTTGGCTAGTCATGGTTGCCATTTTGCTGGAGCAGGACAGAAGAATTTTAAATGTTAGATCCTTCTGTAGGGCTGTTGGCAACTACTTTGTTTTAATCTCCGGGGACATTTCTATAGAAACTTCATTCCTGGCTGAAACTCAATCCAACTCCAATTATTTTGCCTACAAAAAAGGTTTTGATACCTATCACAGCGGTTTTCTTCATGAACGGCCTAGTTGGGAGATTACCTTGCTCGGTTATCAAATGTAGAAAGGATTTTTACATCAGTTTGCTTTTCAAATCTGTTCTCTGGGCATGAAAAGTGCTTGTTTTCAATAGATTTAAATACGTTATTGTTCTAGAAATGAAATTTTTCATGAACAGTTCCAGGGATGAATCTTTTTATACTGTATACGTTTTATAAGTATTCTAATATGTATTTCGTTAATTTGCAGTTTGTCTTCAAATATTGCCAAGAAATTGCTATCAAATATATGTAGTAAGAGTGTAACTGATATTACTCGAATTGACAAAGTAATACAAAGATACACAAATACATTACTTCCATATTTTCACTTCAACAAAATAATAGAATTTTACAAATATCCAGCCCAATGAACGCACCACCATAATAAATTACATTATTTACATTAATTATATCTATTTGACTCCAATCTGTATCTTTTTGTCGAGAAAGTTTCTTTTGCATTCTATGACGTGTTTCCCTTGCATTCTACTCCGAAGAAGTTTTTCTTGACAATAAAACGAATGCACTGCAACATCACATTTCTTTCGTGGCGGATATCTGAAGCTAACAGCTGAAACATAACACAAGAATCATTTTAATTTGACTGATATCATGAAGTAGCCGCTAAATATTTTGTCTTGCAAACAAGAGAAGGTTTGGATTACACAGCAAAACATTTTGAGTCTGCATTGTAAGCCTGTATCATCTATTAGGGCAGGAGACCGGGTGGCTGATAAGAACAAAGGGAGCCACCCAAAATTACACGAGGTTGCCTAAATTCTGGGCAGTTTCAGAGGGTCATATAAAATACGTTTCATTTTGAGGACAATAATTCAAAGGATTTTAAACTATTTAATTTTATTTAAACTATTTAATTTTGACACTATGCCCACATTGTACTTGTTGTCGACACAATATTGTTGAACATGAGTGGAGTGTAAGTAACAATGCTGAAAACTTAAAACAATGTAGGCATCAAAACATTGTTCAATTCTGTTTTTGTCAGTATTGGAATAAAGGTGTACAATATAGTAGGGTCTACTGACATGCCTAGGTTGCTTGGTCTTGCCAAAAAATTTGTAGAACAACATTCAAAAACTAGCTTGGTTTTATTAAGTTAGTTCCTTCCTGCAGCAAATAGTAAAAAATGTTCTCACTTTGAAAAAAATCAAATTGCACTCAACAAATAGCAGCGTGGGACATCTTGGCACCTGCCCTGTTCAGCCTTCAAAACTAACTTCGAAGTGCAGCCTTTTTTATGCAAAAGTGCCCTTCAACGTGTGCATAAAATATAAACTTGCTTCTAATGCCCTTGTGTGTGCTGACCCCAGTGCTGTAAGGAGAAAGGTTAAAGCTTCAAATAGAAACGTGTGCATGTATTCGTACCATTTCCAAAAGAGTTGGTCTTGAACTGCTTGGTTTATTCTAAAGAATAAAGAGATTTAACTGTTGATGAGTATAACTGCAAAAACTAGATTAGGGAGTCGGGCTCTCTGACGAGAAATGACACAAACATTGCCTATCCCCAATTCCTGTTTGTAGAATGAACAACCATGCATGTCCTGTACAAACAGGTTTTGTCCCAAGAAAGAACTCGAAGTTAGAAAGTTTTGGAAGTCGATAAGATTCAATATTATAGAAGCTATGTAGGAAAAACAACTTTGAAGTTCTTACGACACAACAAGAAATTTTAACCCCATTTTTCATGATTCCATTTCAAGAAGACTTTGAAACTACCAAGTAGATTATTTTACTGATAAATTTTCAGTGAACTTGCTCGATCTAGAGATATTCAACGATGTTTGATTTGTGAATTATTATCGTTGACATCACTTTGCATTACAAGCCAAAACATCTTTATAAATATTATGTACTAAGCAGTTTAACATTGCCGAATTAGCGGAAAGGACATGCTTTGATACAGAGGATAATCGAAATATAAAAAGATCTGCCACAATACAATTTTCAAACTAACTATTCGTTATCAAATGTGATGTCACAATGATGCATATTTACCATTATATATATATATTTACATAATCATCAAACAGACGATATGTGCGACTCAAAACACGTGTCATTTTACTCTTAAAAATTACCTGCGTCTGTGCGTGTTTTTTGCTTAATCTTTTTTGTCTCTTGTTTCTTGTGTCCTTATCAAGGTTTGATTCTAACTTTTGCTTTTTGTTGCCTGGTGTTGAACCGCCCTCGAACTTCGCAGATTTTTCAGTGTGTTCTAAAATACGTTAATATACGCGTAGTCGTGTAGCTAGTAAAGACTGTCTTTAGGAAAGGGCTGGTGGAGCAGCTGAAAGAGGGCTGGGCGGTGTTATATTAGAGTTATATAAGTTGACCACAGACAGAATTTATTTCACTGAACGGGAACTTTACATAAAGCTGACGTTTTCCTGTATATCGAGATCTCGCCTGTCAACAAACGAAATCTTGGCACGAGGGAAAACCTTTCGTACCATACGAACGCAAAGGAACTTTTATTATTATTTTCATAACAAGTCCAGCCTCGCTTGTTAACTGATCGAGATGTTTTCTCGCTAACCGAGAGAAAACGTTTGCCCAGAAAAATCCTGGCAGAAAACCTTTTTGTTCCATATTGTTGACATTATCTTCATCACTTGAGCTTGTCGCGTAATCTGCAGCAAGTGAGCCAAGATTCGACAACGCCCTTGTAGTTTCTTTACACTCTTTCTTACCTAAAGTAGAACATACAGTACTCTCACCCTGTTGCAAGCTTCTCTCGCTAAGTCTAATACCTTGTGCTGCCAACTTTGTGGCACTCACTCAAGTCTCATCACATTACGACTGAAAGAGCTCGTTCCAAACTTGTTATACACACCAGAGCCAAGCAACGCGAACACAACCTGTCTGCATTTTAAATACAGTCAGTCATACGCTATGACAATACGAATTTTTACGTTGAAAAATGTGGAAAAAACCCAGTTCAACCTGATTACAATAATAATTTACTAGCATAGCCATAGCAAACTTGAAATGTGTTAGAGATGTCCAGTTAGTAACTAAAGTTATATTTTAAATATATAGAAGTTTAAAATGTAAACAAAGCATCTGCATGTCTACATTACGGACTTGACAGTATCTTTAAAGTTTAAGTCCTGGGCAAACTACAGGAAGCACGTTTGTAAGAAACATTAGCTGGAACGAATATTTAACTATTAGATTACGAGCTCAAGATTTAGCTTGTAATCTAATTGTTTAACATGCCTAAAAACTAAGCAAACATTGTTTCCACAACAAAAATGTTTCTCTACTTGTTGGGAAATATTTTTGCTTCCTGGAAAGCAAATTTAGTTTCCGCAACAATGTTTCCTGAAATGGGTTAACAGGGAAATGATAATAAGAAGCCACCTCACAACGTACATGACGTCAAAAGTAGAAATAAGGCTTCAAATTATTTGCAATATTTTACTAAATATATGATATAAAATACAAAGCGCGGTTCGTTGTAATCACTTTCAAAAATCTCATAATTATGATAATACAAGATGGCGGACAGCTCGCATGTTACAACCAAAACCCACAATGTTCTTCACTTACTAGGCGGATATTTCTCAGAATTCTAAAACCGCTTTTCTCCAAGTTTTACACTTCTTTTACCTTATGGTATTTATTCATACTATATAAGATTGTGAAGATAGCTTACCGTTTGAGTCTAATAAATCTCCATTCTGCATGGCGCATTCCTTATTCTGCTTCTCATGCAATAAATCAGCGTTTATGGCATTATTATTTAGCGACTGTGTCAATGTATCATCCTCTCTCTGTCGAGTATTTCTTCCTCTTCGGTTATCTATTTTCCCTCTCTGCTGTTTCCAGCCATGTTTTCTGTTGTATCTTACGTTAAGAAAGAAAAAATTGTAGTAAACAAAAGCCTGCAAGAATGGTTATGAACGTATGTGGGATTATAGTTTTTATGGCTTGTTATAGTGAGACAGATTGGGTGTCTCAGGGCGCAAAGGCTGTACAGATTCGCCGCTCAAGATGCTTTATAAATCAGTTGTTGGTCGGACATATTGCATTCTTCCTTTTCCGCAAGTGGTCAGCAAGGCAAAAAATTCTAATCGGACATTGTCAGCTGACCGGCCGCTATTCCAAACTTTGCACCTATCAATGTCTCTGATCTCAGATTCTATAAAATTAAAAAGATTCTAGAGGTGTTTGAATGGTTGGAACACAAATCGCAGACCGGCCAGATACTATCATGACAACGATACCTGTATGATTGTGTAAAGATTGTATTTGATATGTTTCGATTGTATTTGATTTGTTATGTTCGATTGCATTTGATTTGTTACGATTGTATTTGATATATTTCGATACTATACACTGCGACTCACGATATTATTTTTATAAGATATTCATCAAAACAAAGTTGTGAGAAGATCTTTACGATGTTGATATTCGATGTTAGTCACATGACTGAAAATATATGACGCTGTTCCATATTTCAGGCGGACCACGCTATTAGTTTTAAAAATATGATAACACGATAAGACGTCGTTTTTAACTTAATTGGAAGGGGAAACGACAGTCTTTAACCAAAAACAGCATAGGTAACAACAAGACAATGTTTTAGTTAGAAAATAAACGAACTTGGTGTCATAGTTGAAGGATTTTTCAAAGAATACTTGGAACGGCGGAAAAGAGGGGTTCTGGACTTCTAAAATAGATAAGAATGGGAGGTATTAGGCGTTTGAAGGAGAACTATTCGTAAATTATCATGATCAACGTCTATCAACATTTTGAGAAAGTTTGCTTTGCCATTTATCTTCAAAACTAGCAATGATGGATTCTTGGTAATCCATAATAATTCTAAAAGTACCTCCACTGGTGTCGTGGAATGAACGTTTGGAACTGGATTGAGGCAAAAAAATGCTTGAGACCACAACGGAAGTTTTGACGGGCAGACGAAATCAGCATGATAAAGCTTGGAAAATGGATGCATTGGCTAGATTATTGATATTCAATGATGGTATGTGACAGGCGAGGCTAAGGAGTCAACAAAAAAGTGGTAAAGTAAACGAGTTCTGCTGGTAACAGCGGAAATAGGGATCAGAGGTCTCTTTTGCACATTTAGGCAAATATGAAGACATGTTGGTTGCTAATAATACGGATCTAAATGATCGTTCTACCACTTCTTTGGCAGATACCTAAAACCTTTCATTAGAAGTTCCTTTTCCCAGCATTAGGGCATTATCACGTTGATCTCGACTTGTCTGTCTCGACTTGCTGTGCTTTCAAGCATTTTTGCCTCAATCCAGTTCCAAACGTTCATTCCACGACAACAGTGGAGGTACTTTTAAAATTATTATTGCTTACCAGGGATCCATCATTGCTAGTTTTGAAGATATATGGCAAAGCAAACTTTCTCAAAATGTTGATAGACGTTGATCATGATAATTTACGAACAGTTCTCCTTCAAACGCCTAATACCTCCCATTCTTTTCCATTTTAGAAGTCCAGAATCACTCTTTTCCGCCGTTCCACGTATTCTTTGAAAAGTCCTTCAACTATGACACCATGTTCGTTTATTTTCTAACTAAAACATTCTCTTGTTGTTATCTATGCTGTTTTTGGTTAAAGAATGTCGTTTCCACTTCCAATTAAGTTAAAAACGACGTCTTATCGTGTTATCATATTTTTAAAACTAATAGCGTGGTCCGCCTGAAATATGGAACAGCGCCATATATTTTCAGTCATGTGACCAACATCGAATATCAGCATCGTAAAGATCTGCTCACAACTTTGTTTTGATGTTCGTAAGTTTTAATGAATAGTAATGCTCATTTTGAACACGTACGGCATAAATATCTTATAAAACTAATATCGTGAGTCGCAGTGTATATTATTATCATTTAAAAATATTCATACACGGTAGCCTTTCACTTGCGTGATTTTCAACGGGCCGTGTGTTTAATTTACAACATAGGACACTACAAACATTACGTTACATTACATTGAATCATGTTATATACTACAGTTTGGTATTCCAAAGTTTTATAATAATTATTAAGTAAATTACGAAATGAAAAATATGTTTAAGATTTGTCCACCTCCACGTAAAAATTCAGAGGGTAGACTATTCCACACAATAGCTCCACGGTAAAAGAAGCTTTTTAAAAAATCTGTTTTTGGATTTGAAAAACTCAGTTTTAAATTATTACTTCATAAAGAATAATTGGAATTGTCACATTTGCGAAACATTGCTGCCAAATAGTTAGGCGCCATATTTTTTAGTACTTTAAACATCATTGTTAAATCTCGTTTATCCATGAGTTTTTCATTGGATGCTATTAAAGGGTTTCAAAGACTTGGGACGACGATCTAATAGCGTAATCAGAATTGGTTATAATCCGTGCAGACTTCTTTCGGTAGTTTTGATAATTTGTCAACATGAGATTCGTTATTATCGTTCCAAATAGAAGAGCAGTAGTTAAAATGTGGTAAGACTAATGAATTATATATTTTGACTAGTTCTTCTTGTAATACATCTTGTAATGTTCGTTGTTGTGCTTGTTCCAGTTTAATTGTTGGTCAATTTTGAGAGCAAGAACAGTTTTTCCCTTTACTCTTTTTAATTCGTGTTCGCCAAATAGTACTTTTGGAGTTTTGATGATATTTTCAAGTCTTAACTTAGTGTTAACTTATTACTTATAAGCCAGTTCTGGATGTTATCTGAGTCACAGTTTAGTTTGTACTCAATGTCTGCAGATGTTCGCCCCTTACAAGAAAGATTGGTATCATCCGCAATCATTGAGGGGCTAGTTTTCTGTGGGCAGTTGCAGCTGTTGAATGGTTTGTGCATGCGAAAACCGGATTGGTTTTCATCAATAACTTTGTTTTTCACGACTAGAATTTCTTGCCTTGCTGGCCACTTTCGGGAAAGGAAGAATGTAATAGGTCCGACCAACAACTGATTTATACAGGCATCTTGACCGGCGAACCTGTACAGGCTTTATGCCCTGAGGCGCCCAATATAAAGCGTCGATTTATCAATACCTAAACTCCTTTTTATTTATTACTTGTCCACTCCCTATTCGTCGCTGTTGTTCGCTTTCTTTTCTTGCTATATTTGCAGCTGATGGATAATTCCTGCATAATACGAACCAAAACTAACGTTTATATTACTCGGCGTCCTGCATTCCACGACCATTGTGTTTTGGAATGTAATGCATATTTTTCAGTGGTCAGGGTGCTTGATTGAGTTTTTAAGCACAGGGGATGTTTAGAGAGTACAAAAAAGTGCAAATTGCAAAACAGTGTTCTGCGAAGCTAGCGCGTGAAAAAATAATAAATACAAGATGTATAAAAAAGTAGACGATTTTGAAACGGCTTTCGATCACGCAATGCAGCTTAAAGCATGATGTTCTTTATTAACATAGATTGATAAAAAAACCTTCAGATTTGTCGACTTTTTTCGCTACACCCTGTGTACCAACTGCATCAAAGTACAAAACTAAAAATTTCACTGCTGAAAAATCCCACGCTTTTTCGTCATGGAAAATCGTGTTTACCCACGCTCTTTGACCAGTCACAAATAATCTAAATTAATCACCATCGCGGCCATGGCCGAAAAGAACTGAAACGAGGATATGAAAACGATGTTAGTGAGGCATCCTATTTTCCACATGGCGAATTTGTTAACGCTAGCAGAAAAATAGTAGGAACGGTTTCTTCTTGTTCGCGGAGAAATTTTTCGCCAACCATGATTCTTGTTCTCGCTTCTAGTCGTGCAGACAAAGTCGCCAAGTGAAAAAAAGGCCTAAAGGAAGGGCATTATCTACTCAGTATCTACTAAATCTACTAGTCCTTCTTTACACTTAACCGTGCTTTGATGTTCTCGATCCCAGTTCTTTTTTGTGATAGCTTCCATTATGAATAAAGTGTATAGCGCAACTCTGAGGCAATCAGAAGCAATACGGTAAGATATTCACTATAATGTACAGTAGAAGTGGGTTTAACAATTTGTACCGTTTCCTTTCTGCTCTCCATTTTGCGATTTGTTCAGGTGTGTCTAAGATAATTTTCATCTTTCCCTTTCTGTGACACTATATTGATCATGAAGAAATGTTATGCAGGTATTGTGTATATGAGCCTATCATAAAGATTTCTATTCCGTGAGACAACATGTCATGGATCCATGATTTCCACTTTACCAGTCAATATTATAATTTCAAAGTCATTGTTGAAATTAGTAAACAAGACATATACTAGTTAATTACCTGTATTTCATGCAGTTTTAACATTTGTCTTGAAGCAATGAAAGAGCAGTCTGGAAATTCACACTAAAATATACATACACTGTAACCATATATAAAAAAATATATAACCCACTGGAATCTAATTTTGTCATACTTCTTTTGGAGACATTTTATAGCCTAAACAAGCAACAAAGTTCTACAAGTAGTTCCTGTTTAAGAATAAAATCTTAGAGAAACATATGATGCACCTTAAGGGCATACCAAGACCACTCTGTTAGGTGAGAGAGGGGGTTACATAAGGCTGACAGTTTGCTTGTCAATTGAAGTGTAATATTTACACAATAGAGAGGACACTGGAAGCATAGGTAGAAGCCAGTACACACAAGGTTGTGTCAGCTAATATTATCATAAAAAGATATACTCTCAAACAATACACAAGCTAAAAAATTATAATGAAATATTTACTATTTATGGCAACTAGTCTCATTAGCACACCTTTAAATGAGTCTTTAAATGAGCTCCAAGACAATTGTTATCTTTAAACGATTTTTTACATGGTTCACATTGGAATGATGAGTCCAACCAAGAAATATCATTCTGGGTCTGAAATAGTTTTTATAAAAGATCAGGGTTGTGATTTTATCAGCCAAAAATTGGGTATTTTTTCTCGGCCTTATTATCATTATGGTAATGCCATGGGTGCCATGGCATAAGATATAAATAACCTACCAATTCAGCATTTCCAGCATTTCTATTGCAGTTGTCTGTGCAGTTGATATCCAAATATCTTTGAACTGCATTACGGACTTGTTTAGATGGTTGCTGAAAATTATACCCGTTTACAACCCCATTTGCCGGCCTTCCAAAAAATGACTGTGGCATTGATGCTCGTGTAAAAGTACCATGATTACTTCCATATCCTGCATGAAATGGCATGATATTTCCAGCACCATAATATGTTTGTCGTTGAAACTGACTTCTTGGATAATTATTCATAACTGTGATTACTTTAACACTCTGTTATTTTATAACCATTACTTATTTATGTAACATTGGCATTTTTCCCCATAACCTTGCGACAATTCACAACTTCAATAATGAAAATATAAGCACGTGGAACGTTCAACACGAGTCCACGATTGCGTTCATCTAGTTTCAGCAGAGTAAACAATATCATCATTCCCCTTACTTGGTGTAACAACATGTCATCGCAATCTGCCTTTTGTCTTTTGAAAGAGGCATTTTGTTGAATTTTGAACTTTTTTATGCGTCAACGAAATGGGAATATGTTTCTAAACTGTATGTTATTATTGAGAGTATAAAAAATGCCGTTCTTCCTGTCTTATGACTGAACTGAACATTAGGAACACCAGTGACAACCTGCGCACAACACAATGTCACAAAGCTTGACGCCGCTAACATAGCACTACTATATCATTGATTGATACGTCGAATTTCAGTCGCAAATGTTTGGTAATGGTTCAAATTCGTTCTAAAACAGTTTTTTTATTGCTATATCTAATTGGTATCGCCATAATTTATTACATCGGACTGTATTCTGCAAGTTTTGTTGTTGTGGAAAAATCTTGCCGATGTGCGCCATGTATGAACAAAACATTGAGAACTATTGAAGATTCCAATGAAAGATTAACTTCTAAAAATAAGCGTACCAAGACTTTTTTATTGATAATTGTTTTGACTGGACCAAGGAATATTGAACGGCGGAATACCATCAGATCAACTTGGTTGAATGCAGCAAAGTACAGTCCATCAGTGACGGCAAGATTTGTCATTGGTACATCAGATTTAGATAGTGATACAAGAGTCTTGGTTGAACAAGAACAGAGAAGACATGGAGATATGTTATTTTTACACAAACTCAAGGATGCATACAACCAGTTGACCAGAAAGCTATTGAGTGCTCTAATATGGATAAATGAAAATATAGATTGTTCTTTTGTTATGAAAGTAGATGATGATACATTTGTCAGGCTGAATATAATTGAACATGAACTTAAAACAAAGTACCATGGTGTTCATAACTTGTATTGGGGTTTTCATCGTGGCAGTTCAAGGGTGAAGTACAGTGGACCATGGACTGAACCCAATTGGATTCTGTGTGATCGGTATTTACCATATGCACTTGGTGGAGGTTACGTTGTATCAATGAAGCTAGTCCAATATATTTCTAATATTTCATCTCTTCTTGTGCTATATAATAGTGAAGATGTCTCATTAGGTTTGTATTTCAGTAGACATAGTCATATTCACTTAGCCTGACGTAAACAGTGTGTTTTGTGGTCTGATAGGATGATTGATAACCCAGTATTAGGTAACATTGGTTGAGGAATCACTAATCAGAAATCATACCATTTCATAAGGGTTCAAGAAATAAACTTGTGCTTTGCTATACAAAGTGTCTTGCACAAATGAACAAGACAAAAAATGCACAAAGGAACAAGACAAAAAAATAATGATGCATTCATATCATTGTATCGTTATTGTATCATACATTGACACTAAAACAGAGGTAGTGTTATAGGTATATAATTTTTTTGTTGATATATTTAAATCATCTAAATCACATAAAAACATTTCCAGATTTTTATGCCAAATGAAAGTATGAATTTAAAATTTAAAAGTGGAAACACTAATAACCATATAATTTAAAGCCAATGACATGACATTTTAATACTTCAAGAAATAGGATTGTCATGATGTATTGGTCATGATGTAAAGGGTTTTCATAATTATGCAATTATTTACAAATAAAATATACTTCCAGGCTTAACCAGTCAGCATTGGGTTGTTTCTCATTGAAATGAGGGCATGAAGCCAAATCCAAACATCACTAATCACATATCAGCTCAATGAATGTATTTCAATTTCACATCTCCCAGGTACATGGCTCAGTCCTATTCAGTTAACAAGAGTTCATGATCCACGATTTGATACAGAATGGATGTCTCGTGGTTGTAGAAATACTCACATTGTAAGTCATAAACAATCTGTGCAAGATATGTACAGTAAATTTAAAATGTTGGAGAATCAGAATAAACTTTGCATCAAAGAGGAATTTCTGAGAAAATCATTTATTTATTCCTGGAATGTTCCACCATCTCAATGTTGTGAAAGAAAAGATGGCATCCCTTGAAATGTTACATGCAATGTGTAAAACTGGTAATATATATGTAATAACACTTTAAGAAAAAATTTCCTGATTGCACTGGAAAGCTAGGTTGTTTTCATATCAGATTTTTTTACCATTCACATTAAAGGTCCACACAGTCCAGACACAATTTTGGCAACCTGACCATAAGGCACCCAAGAATCAATATATATGATAAAAAAAAATTAATAAATTCATTGTATTATGATAAAAATGTTGTAGCTATTATGTTCATAAATGTATGGGCACTGATAAATCTTGCTTCTGCAATGATATGCTCCAAGTGCAAGCATGACGTATATATATAAGTATATGTATATGTATATGTATATGTGTATATACATATACATATACATATACATATACATATACATATACATATACATATACATATACATATACATATACATATACATATACATATACATATACATATACATATGACCAGTGCAGGTTTCATGTTCATCGATGCTTGTGGGGTGGCAATGAGAGCCAGATGCTAAGACTCCACTTTTTTTTGAATGAGGTGTAGCTGAGTAGCTGCCAGCTACCAAATGCAGCTGAAATCAACCAAATAATGAAGATTATTTTCAATGATTTCGAAGTTGACATTCTGGATCTATAATGAAGTGGTTTGCTTGTTATAATATTCGGTCAACACGGATCAACATTAGTGTGCAAATAGATGCTCTGAACGCCGAGCAATCTTTCAGCACTATGAAGCAACAGACATAAACAGAAAGTGCACGTCCCGATTCATAATTGATATAGAGTTGATAGACACTCAATGGTCCAACAAACAATTCAACCAAAAGATCAGCGAAAGCCAGACAAGCAATAGGGTGTTTGTTTGGTTGATGAAGACTTCTTTCTTTCCAGGTCGCTTGCAGAAACAAAGTGTTTCCCATAATGTCCAGAATGCTGATTAAAATGTACAAAATTTTCAATGCTTCCAAAAGTCGGCGAACAACTTTAAAATATGTAATCCAATCACTTTCCGACCATGTGTCATTTGTAAGATTGTTTACAGAGCTAGTATTGTTTTGTAGTCGGCATTGCTGTGTGGAAAACCTGAACATGCGTAAAGAATAATTAAAGTAAAGTTAGCCAAGTAAAAAGCAGGCAGGTCAATAGTTTGTTGAACATTAATTACTGACGTTATATTTAGAATATTGTGTACATCGTTTGGTTTCTGGTTTTGTATTTTTGAAGCAGAAAAGATGATAGATGGCGCGAATTTGTCCCAGCTACAGGTAATTAACTTCATTTCATTTTCCACCCTATCAAGAAGCCCTGCAGAAAAGTGGTTACAATTACCCGCTTCAATACAACCCTCAACCTCCAAAACGAAAGCACCCTAGAAGGAGAAACGTTATATGGTTCAACCCACGTTATAGCGCCAATGTTGCAACGAGCATTGGGCATAAGTTTCTTCTAGCCCAAAGCCATCCCTTGCACAAAATACTGAATATAGCAGAATGCCAAACATGCAGATTGTTATCTCAGTCCACAACAAAGCTATACTCGAGAAACAGTCCCAGACCAACATCACCGATGCAAGTACAGAATGCAACTGCCGCCAGAATGTCTCGTGCCCACTGTCTGGTAAATGCCTAACACAGAGTGTAGTTCATCAAGCGACGGTGACGAGAGAAGATACCGCAGAAGAGAATACCTATGTCGGACATACGGGGGCCAATTCAAAACGCGCTATAATAACCATAGTAATTCTTTTAGGAACGCTAAGCGTAAGCATTGCACCGCAGTCAGCAAATACGTTTGGTTTTAAAGTAATCAAACGTACAATATTCAATAAAGTGGAAAATCATCAAAAAATGCATAAGTTATTGAAACAAATCTAAACGATGCAACCTATGCCTACAAGAAAAGTTTATAATTATTTATTATCCGCATCTCAGCCTGCAGACACAGTAAAGACTTCCTGCTTTGCAACCAATAGCTAACCCGTGTAGTATAACTCTATTTCTATGACGCCTAATATAACATCTCCTAAGCACAACACCAAACGCGATATTTACACCTGATCAGTGTGGTAAGCTCTGCTTTGCCATATACGAAACAATTTTCAATAAAACAATCCGGTTTTTTGTTACCAATGCGTTTTCCTCATCGCGCCGTGCTATTAAAATAAGCCATCAGTTCCTTTTATCGTCGTTGTTCCTTCTAGCTTTTCTTTTGACTCTATTCAGCTGTATTTTTCTATATATTTTCTAAACCACCGTTTTTCCCATACGCGCCTATACGACTACCTTCGTTAACTCTCACAAAGCGGAATTGGTAACTCTCGCCCCGGGTTTACGCATAGAGCTGTTTGAAAAATACAAGCGATGTTATTGCTAAGCAACTCGTTCATTAATATCTTTACTCATTTATGGTTAATTGAATCACTAGATTAACTATCCATGCTTTAATCTATCTCTTCGGACAACAATGTTCCCAGACGATAAAAAATGGCAAACGTTTGGCTTATTGATGAGATTAAAATGAATCATAATTTGTCCAATTATCTCGATTATATGCATCATGCATGTAATGTTCAAGGAGTGCTCTTAATTTTCGAAATTTCTCTTCCTAATGCTAACTGAACTGAACGGTTTTGAAACGTACAAACTCGTTTCCCAGATTTTTAAATATTTGAACAGAGAATTGGGAGTCTAACCCAAAGAGCATTACGGCTCCCAAACGTAGTCACTCTTTTTTTGTTTTTTTTTTTTGTTTTTTTTATGTCTGTTGATGTAATTCATGCTAAGATTTAAAGTTTGAGCTAAACACATCAAAAACAGACCTTTTTTCCAAACAAGAAATTGAAATTTTAGGGAAACCGGAGTTCCCGGAGAAAAACCCTTTTGCAGACATAATACATGCATATAGGACCAAATTGAATAAGGTATGCTTCTCTAATAATCGGCACAGCAACCTTACTCTAGTCTTATGAGTCGTACCAGTAAGCCTTAACTAAATTACATTGAAGATCTTTAACAGTAAGTATCTTTAAACATATTTTAAACACTGCTAGTCAGTGGTTCATTCGTCAGTACCATTTCTAGCTGATTTACAGCCCAATGTGACAAGGACTTTAAGAAGTACAAGCATTGAGCTTGTGACTTCACTAAAAATGCTGCAGTTTCCTGTCAAGTGAATCGATTTTCTGTACATCTCTACCTATATTTTAAATATTTGAAATGTACTGGTAGCTAAAGCTAAACTAAAGTTCTATCACATGATTCGCAGATTGGTATCACATGAGATAGCACTGAGCCTGCACCAAGTCTCTGTACGGTTTGCGACTAACGCGGAGGGAGGACGTAAGCCTAGTTTCTCGGCCTTTTAGCTTCCGCTTTACTATTTTAGGGTGATTTGCAGGTTGAACTTTAAACTTTAAAGTCTCATGTGATACTAATTTACCAATCATCTGATATAATTGGAAAATTAAACGAGACTTGCTTGTAAGTTGAAATTTGATTGAGATTCCATTACATGAGATTGGCAGAGGATCACATCAAGGGAAAGATAGCCTTTCCCTGTACCTTTGTAAGACATGTGATCTATTTGGTGGAGGTAGGGTAGCTTCAACGTGGCCAGGTTGTTATAAAGAGTGACTGGCGCAGGGGCAGTGTTACCTGATGTAATAACCTACCAATCTCATGTGACAGAATCTCAATCAAACTTCAAATTACAGGTAAGTCTCGTTTAGTTTTCCAATTTTCCGTGAACCCTCTCTATATCAAGCTCTTCTATCTGCTTCGAAGTCATGGTTTAAACGAAGGGGGGAGGTTCCAATTGAACAAAAATGCATTGCATTATTCTCATATACTTTTCAGAAAAAGTCCTCAACTTATTTTTGAATTCTAAGCGTCTAAGTGATGATGTGCTCTAAGTAATTTTCCTATCTATTTACAAAATTTTACTTTATTTTTTGCTAGTTAAGTTATTCTATTTTACTTGCTATAAATACGTGACGTTTTCAACAAATTGCTTACTTGCTTTCTTATTTGGTTCTTTTGATTCATTTCTCCTTACAGTTGAGACTACTAAAATGTTTTTTGACTACATGCCAGGAAAATCTTGCTTTTGGAAATTATCTATTTACTGGCTCAGAAAATCAGCTGCATGCAAATTTCTCTAAACTTTGAACTCTTTAAATAATTTCGGTGGTCAATATATATATATACCTATAGTATACTGTAAAGAAATAGCCTACATATCCATAGTAGAAATATAATCTTGCTTCAGGAAATATCCATGTGCTTTACACAGAGAAAGATAACATGTTGGCTAGATCCATCTGCGATGTGCAGCTGGAAGTAGCGTATTAAATTTCTGCGTGAGATATATAAATGGATGTTTCTTAGAACAACCCAATAGAAAATAGAAAATCAAAGCACGACGTCTTCAGGCCACAGGAGACACACCTAGAGGAAAGATACACATATGCAAACCTAACTTAACCTTGCGCCCCCCCCCCCCCCGCACCCAATAATTTACCTTCGCAGGCACCAATCGAATCCACTAGTCTTCTACGTTGATCGAATCCACTATTTCTGTGCTTCAACCAAATTCTCCAATCTTCTGCGTCGATCGAATCCATCAATCTCCTGTGACCACACGACTTCCACCAGTTGCATAACTCGGGCAACACTACTTAATGTATTTTCTAAGTTCTTTCGTGATCGAGCAGCTTTTCAAATTTACACCCGTTTTCAAAATTACATGAGCCAGCCAAAAATAGTTTTAGTGGAAAATGTCCTTTTATGTCCGGCGAACTGCTATAAATAGCAACGACGAACGTAAACAAATATATAATAAATTGTACTTTTTCAATAATTATCACTAAAATATCTTGAAAACAGTTCAAAACATGTCTTTATAAAACAAACGAAGCATATACATTGATATTGAGCGACAAAAATTTGAAACTTTAAACAATTTGGGCTTCGTGATCGTGTGCCATAAAACTGACATGTCAGTGTAGGTATTTTCGGCTTGGTCGCGCAATTTTGAAAATGGGTGTAGTTGTTAACATTAGCAAGTACTCCACACACTTTAATTCTATGAAAGCGAAAAATGGCGCATTTCATGCTGATGTATGACTACCAGAATTGTGTACGGAAAGACAGAGTCTTACAGTAGCCTTTATCTATTGTATTGTCGCAAACATATTCACGTCTTCACATGCACACATCACAGGTAGAGATCAGATAGGTATTACATATGAATCCCTCGACCAGTGCATTAAGAATGACTTATCCATTTTCCATCTTCGCGATCACATAACCAGTTAACAAGTTATAAACAGCCGCAATGATCACCTGAGATGTTTAGATCCTACTTTGTACACACATTTGACGAGTTTTTCAATTTTCTAATGTGAAAACCTATGAGATCCGAAAACGTTTAAAAATTTGAAAACTTTTGCGAGAAAATATTTGCAATACAAGCATTAGAAAATTAGCAGGACGGGAAGTATTTTGTTTTTGTCATCTGGGGCAAGCCTCGTTACGCGTCTCGTCTTTCTATATTAGCTCAATACTTAATTTTTCTTCCTCATCTTCGCTTTCTGGATTTTTTCATAAGCTCTGCCCATCATCTTTCCCTTTGTATTTCCAGTATTCTAACAACCTTCCGCGTTACATATATCAAAATTAGCATCAATCCAATCTTTCTGCCGAATATCTAGCATTTTAATCTTTCTTTTTTTATTTGCATAGTTTTCTTTTCTCAATTGAAGACTGAACACGTATTGAAATTGCACTCCTAAGATTCCTCATCTTCCATTTTGATTTCGCTTCTCGTACCCTCTCCAAAATATTAATTATTCTTCATCTTCTTCAAACAATTTTCGTGTTTGCAATTTGTTGCTATCATTAAATATCAAAATTGGAGTGATCTTGAAGCTTGTTTTATCATCCTTGATTTCAATTTTGCTTCTGGTACCTTCTCTGCAATGTCCAATATTCGTGATCTTCCTATTTTCACATTTTTCGTCTTTGTCATCTCTCGCAATGGTCAAATGTAAGTCTGTTTCGTCTTTGCTTTATTCGTCTTGATTCAAACTTTCAGTCCAGTACTTCTTCCTCAACGTTCTAGCTTCATCTTCTTTGTTCAACTATTTTCGTCTTTGTCATCTGTTGGCATCAAATATTAAAATTAGTTTGATCTTCAGACCTGTTTTCTTCAAGTTTTATTTCAACTCTGATTCTGGTATCCTCTAACTTTGTCTTCTCTTTCTATAATTCTGTCAGTGTCATCTCTTGCTAACATCATAAATCAAAACTGGAGTGATCTTCAAGCTTGTATTACTCTTCATCGATTTAAACCTTGCTTCTGGTATTTTGTGCAAAATGTTCATCATTTTTAATCTCCTCTTCTTTCACCTTGACAGTATCGTCTTTCTCATTCCTATCAGAATCAATTATTAACATTGGAGTGATAGTCAGGCTTTCTTCTTCATTTTCCTCTTTTTTTATTCATATGTTTTATTCTAAATTATCCAATATTCTTCCTCTTCTTCGTTTAACAATTTTCCTCTGTCATCTGTTACCATCGTCAAATATCAAAATGGGCGTGATATTCAGATTTGTTTCGATATTCATCTACAAGTTCAACTTTAGAAAAGTCTAAATTTCCACCATTCCTTACCTTTTTCTGTCAAAAAATTTTCGTATTTCTTAAATATTAACTATCAAAATTGGAATGATCTTCAAGCTTCTATTACAATTCTTCTATTTCTCGTTCAATCTTTTTCCTCTTTTCAATATGTTAACCGTGTTTCTTGTGGTTTTCTCATAATTGCTACATTTGAACTTTCATCTTTCTACTATATTAATTCTCAGCTACTTCCGATCCTATCATTCATCTTTCAGCTTGTTCCTTATATTCGTTTCTAACCTGGATTCCAGTAGTCTTATCTCATAATTTTCAATCTATTTTCCATCTTCTTCCAACAACTATTCTCGTCTTCCTTTACTCTTCTATTCTCCTGTCCATCTCTTTAATTTCCTCTATAAACACCTTTAAACTTTTTTCTTACAATTTCAGCTGGTTTTCCACTATTTTCAACTATTTCCGATCCAATCATATTCTTCTTCCATTTTTTCCATCTTCTAAGCTAGTTTCTTTATATTTGGTTCTAACCTTCTTTCCAGTAGTCTTTCTCTCAAATTTCAGAATATTTTTCATTTCTAGATTACGGTGTCTTCTCCGAAATATCCACTATTCTTCATTCTTTAATTTAACAATTTTCGTCTTGGTCATCTGTTGCTATCATCAAATGTCAAACCGGAGTGGTCTCAAGCCTGTTTTATTCCTCTTTAATTCCAAACTTACTTCGTGTCCACAATTCTTCATTTTCTTTTTTCCGCAATTTTAGTTTTTGACATGTAAAATTGAAATGATTTTCAGGTTTATTTCGTCTCTGATTTCAACTTTTCTTCTGCTACTATTCCAAAATATCCACCATATTTCATCTTCACTCAACAATCTTTTTGGTCTTCTCACAAGTTGCAATTAATATATTTTTCTGATTCGACTTTTCTACATTTTTCTGCTTTTTTTTAACTATTCCATTGCTGCTTCTACTATAGTCTGTGCATTTCTTCTTTCTTATTTTTTCGTATCTTCTCAGATTATTTCCTCGTATTCGACTTCTCAGCTTGCTTTTTCACATTCACTTTTGCCCTTGTTTTCCTATCCCAGTCCTCCTCCACTATAGTTCTACATTTCCAATTCTTCTAGTTTTCTTTCTATATTTTCTTATTTTCTCAGCTTCCTTCTTCGTATTAGATTTTAATGCTTTTCCTTCCTATTCATGTCCTGCTTCTACCATAGACTACTGAACAATTTCCAATTCTTCGGTTCGTCTTTCCTTCTTATCGTATATTATCAGCTTTCGTTGTAGAAATATGATAATATTGGGACATCTACAGACTTCATTACAGTTATTTAGCATTGTTATGTAATAATGTAAAATACCAAAAAAGAGCAGCATAAATACTCATGTAAACAAATACAGTCAATAAATGATGGTCTAGATGAAACGACGTGTGTTTTGAGTTCAAAAATTGGACCATATGAACCAGGCGAAGACACATCAGAAACTTCATGCAAATGGAATTATACAAACGATGACTCGAAATTCATATGAAATATTTCGATATTGTGAAGCCAGAAGATATCAATAAGGCGTTGTTTGTCTCAATAGATTAGAACGGAGCTGAACCACAAGAAGATCTCCATCAATACAAGACTTGGTAACGAAAATCGATGCGATACACGAGACTCCATGCGAAATTCCGATTCAATAATGCGAAATTCCAAGTCAATAATCTATCGCCCAAAACGAAGCTGAGAACGAAAGACACAAGAGAAAGGTTTGGTTCTTCGGAACAAATGAAAGTACAAGATAATTCAAGGTGAGATGATGCATTTGACTGATAGAAAAGTTAACGAGAAAAGAGAAACTGTGGTAGTCCTGAAGTATATTTTCCTGAATGATTTTACAGTTGAAGCAGACAAAATGATATAATATTCTATCAACATTCAGTGCTTTGCAATAGGATTTTTTTCGTAAATGTTTCTTTCAATATAGACTATCAGACTTATTATTAGTCACCGATTGATTAATTCCAAGTTGAGGAAAGATGGGATGTTGTAAGAATAAAATAATATTGGGACATCAACAGCTTACAGTTATAAATTTTCGATTACATTTAATTTAGTATTGTTCAGTAAATGATGGTCTAGATAAAGAAAGGGCGTGCATCCGATTTTATAGCAGCTTGTTTCTCCATATTCGGTTCTAATCATCTTTCTAGTGGTCTTTTCGCAATTTTCACAACATATATGTTTCGTCTTTCTGCTGCTCCCTTTCCACATTTTCCTATTTTCCAGTCCTTGTTCGACTATAATCTTCTCATATATATCAATTCTTCTGTTCTTCTTTCCATCTTCTAACCTTGTTTCCAGGAGTCTTGTCACAATTTTCAATATGTTTTTCGTCATTCTCTTTCGACAGTTCCACATCTTTGTGGGTTATCTTCCTATTCCAGTCTTGCAGTCCTGCTTCCACCATAGCCTACTCACAATTTCCAATTCTTTTATTTCCATTTTTCTCACCTTCTCTGTTTACCTCTTTGATTTGGCTTCTAACCCTGTTTCCAGTAGTCTTCTAACAATTTTTAGTACAACTTTCATCTTTCGGTTTCGACCTTTTCATGCACATTTGCCTCTTCTATCTTCCTATTCTACTCTTGCTTCTACTACAGCTTTACTTCTAAATTTTCTCAGTATTTCCCAGTTCTTCTGTACCTTTATCACTGCATCTTTTCTTATCTACCCAGCATTCTTCTTCATTTTGGCTTCAAACCTTCTTTCCAGTCGTCTTCTCACGATTGTCCATTCATTTCTCGTCTTTTTGTTTTGACCTATGCACATTTTACTGCTTTTATCCGCCTATTCCAGTCCCCTACTGTAGTCTCTACAATTTCCAATTCTTCTGTTCGCACATTTTGCTGCTTTTATCTTTTCTTGACTTCTGAGCTTGCTTCTTACGACATTTTGCTATTTTATCGTTGTATTTTTGAGTTGTTTCTACTATAGTCTTCTCCACAATTCCGATTCTTTTGTATATCTTCCTTCTTGTATATCTTCTTCAAAATATCCACCGTTCTTCATTCTTCAATTTAACAATTTTCGTCTTTGTCGTGTGTTGCTATCATCAAACATTAAAACTGGAGTGGTCTAAAGCTTATTTTATTTCTCTTTGATTTCAACCTTGCTTCGTGTCCACAATTCTTCATTTTCTTCTCTCCGGAAGTTTGGTTTTTGACATGTAAAATTGGAATGATCTTCGGGCTTGTTTTTTCTTTGATTTCAACTTTGTTTCCGCTGCTTCTACAAAATAACCACCATATACTTCATCTTCGTTCAAGAATATTCTGAGTCTTCTCCAAATTTCAATATATTTTTCGTCTTTCTGTTTCGATTTTTCCACATTTTGATGCTTTTTTTCCCTATGACATCCCTGGTACTACCATAATCGATATATTTCTACTTTCCTATCTTTTGGTATATGCTCAGCTTGCTTTCTCATATTCGGCTTCCTATATTTTGTTTTCCTATCCAAGTCCCTCTTCCACTATGGTCTCTACATTTCTAATTTTTCTATTTTTCTTCCTAACTATTCTTATTTTCTCAGCTTGTTTCTATGCATTATCTTTTGCTGCTTTTACTTTCTATTTCAGTCTGGCTTCTACTATAGACTCTTTAGAAATTTCCAATTTTTCGGTTTGTCTTTCCGTCCTTTCTTATCTTGTCAGCTCGCATTGTGAAAATTTAATAATATTATGACATCTACAGATTTTCTTAAAGTTATAAATATTCGATATTGGATTTAACGTAGCATTGTTATGTAATAATGTATAATACCGAATAAGAACAGTATAAATATTGGAACATCTAAAGATTGTAGTTATGAATATTCGATTACATTTAATTAAGTATTGTCATGTTAATAATGTAATATAACCAAGAAGAACAGTATAATTATGTAAACAACTCTTAAATATAGTCAGTCAATGATTATAAGATAAAACTATGGAGTGTATTTCGACTTTATAACAGCTTGCTTCTTCATGTTCGCTTCGAAACTTGTTTCTGGTGTTCTTCTGGCAAATTGTACATAATATATTTCTCGCCTTCTTGCTGCCCCCTTTGCACATTTGCTTTTTTATCTTCCTAATATGTAACAGTCTTTTTTCAGCTATAAACTTCTCAGCAGTTTCAAGTTCTTCTTCCACCTTATTATCTTCTCAGCTTCCTTTTTCATATTCGCTCCTAGCCTTGTTTGTTGCTGTTTTGCCACAATTTCCAATGTATTTTCGTCTTTGAGTTTCGACTTTTTTGATTTTGCTTCATTTATCTTCCAGTCCTGCTTCTATTATAATCTTCTCAACAATTTGTATCTTTACTTATCTTCTAAGCTTTCTTCTTCACGCTCGCTTCTTAGTTTGTTTCCGGTAGTCTTCCTACAATTTCCAATATATTTTTCGTCTTTCTGATTCGATGGTTTCACATATTGCTGGGTTATCTTCCTATTCCAGTCATGCAGTCCTGCTTCTACCATAGTCTAATCACAATTTCCAATTCTTCTATTTCCATCTTTTCTTACCTTCTCAGTTTTCCTATTCGATTTTTCTTCTAACCTTGTTTCCAGTAGTCTTTTAAAAATTTTAGTAGAACTTTCATCTTTCAGTTTCGACCTTTTCATGCACACTTGCCTCTTCTATCTTCCTATTCTACTCTTGCTTCTACAACAGCTTCTATTTCTAATTTTTCTCAGTATTTCCCAGTTCTTCTGTACCTTTTTGACTGCATCTTTTCTTATCTACTCAGCATTCTTCTTCATATTGGCTTCAAATCTTCTTTCCAGTCGTCTTCTCACGATTGTCCATTCATTTCTCGTCTTTCTGTTTTGACCTATAAACATTTTACTGCTTTTATCCGCCTATTCAAGTCCCCTACTGTAGTTTCTACAATTTCCAATTCTTCTGTTCGCACATTTTGCTGCTTTTATCTTTTCTTGACTTCTGAGCTTGCTTCTTACGTTCCAATATTTTTTCCAGTGGTCTTCGCCCAATTTTCAACATATATTTTGCGTATTTCTGCTGCTAACATACGACATTTTGCTATTTTATCGTCGTATTTTTGAGTTGCTTCTACTATAGTCTTCTCCACAACTCCGATTCTTTTATATATTTTGCTTCTTGTATATCTTCTTCAAAATATTCACCGTTCGTCATTCTTCAATTTAACAATTTTCGTCTTTTCCGTGTGTTGCAATCATAAAACATCAAAACTGAAGTGGTCTAAAGCTTATTTTATTCCTCTTTGATTTCAACCTTGCTTCGTATCCACAATTCTTCATTCTCTTCTCTCCGGAAGTTTGGTTTTTGACATGTAAAATTAAAATTGGAATGATCTTCACGCTTGTTTTTTCTTTGATTTCAACTTTGCTTCTGCTGCATCTCAAAAATATCCACCATACTTCATCTTCTTTCAACAATCTTCTTTGTCTTCTCACAAATTTCAATATATTTTTCGTCTTTCTGTTTCGATTTTTCCACATTTTGCTGCTTCTATTGTCCCACATTTTGCTGCTTTAATTTTTCCATGCCATTTCTGCTTCAACTATAATCTATAGATTTCTTCTTTCCAACCTTTTCCTATCCGCTCAGTTTCCTTTTTCATATTCGGCTGCTCAGCTTGCTTCTTGATATTCACCTTGCTTGCTTTTGCTTTCCTATCCCAGTCCCTCTTCCACTATGGTCTGTACGTTTCCAATTCTTCTATTTTGCTTCCTTCCTCTATTTTGTCATCTTCTCAGGTTGCTTCTTTATATTAGCTTTTGCTGCTTTTACTTTTCATTTCTGTCCGGCTTCTACTAAAGACCTTTTAGCAATTTCCAAATCTTCGGTGTGTCCTTTCGTCTTTTCTTAGTGCGTCAGCTTGCGTTGTAAGAATTTAATAATATTACGACATCTACAGATTTTATTAAAGTTATGAATATTCGATATTAGATTTAACTCAGTATGGCTATTTCATAATGTAAAATAGCCAAAAAGGACAGTATAAATACTCATGTAAAATATATAGTCCATAAATGATGGTCTAGGTGAAACCAGGACGTGTATTTTGAGTTCAAAAATTGGACCATATGCGCCAGACGAAGTCACTTCAGAAACTTCATGCAAATAGCTTATATGGAGACGATGACTCGAAGTACAGATGAAATATTTCGATATTTTGAAAGCAGAAGATGTGAATGAGGCGTTGTTTGTCTCAATAAATGAGGATGGAGCTGAGCCACAAAAAGGTCTCGATGAATAGAAAACTAGAAAGCGAAATTCGAGCGCATGCACGAGACTTCATACGAAATTCCAAATCTATATTCTATCGCCCAAAACAAACCTGAGAATGAAGGCCACAAGAAAAACGATTTGTTCTTAAGAACGAATGAAAGTACAAGATAATTTACGTTCTATCAAGAATGAGCTGCAGAGGCGTAGAAACGATGAAATAATCCTAGGTGAGTTGATGCATTTTACTGCTTTCAAAGTTAACGAGAAAAGAGAAACTGTGGTGGTCGTGAAGTATATTTTCCTGAATGATATTACAGTTGAAGAAAAAAAAATGATACAATATCATCGCTTTTTTAGTAAAGGTTTGTTACAATAAAGCTACTCCATATTAGACTTATTATTAGTCACCGATTGATTAACTCGAAGTTGTGGAAAGATGAGATGTTGTAAGAATGTAATAATATTGGAACATCTATAGATTATAGTTATGAATATTCGATTACATTTAATTTAGTGGTGTCATGTTAATAATGTAAAATAACCAAAAAGCAGAGTCTATTTATGTAAGAAACTCTTAAATACAGTAAGTAAATGATTGTCAAGATGAAATTATCTCGTATATTTCGACTTTATAGCAGCTTTCTTCTTCATATTCGGTTCGAAACTTGTTTCTAGTGGTCCTCACGCAAATTTTACACAATATATTTTTCGTCTTTCTGCTGCTGCCTTTCCACGTTTTGCTTCTTTTATCTTCCTACTATCTTCCAGTACTTTTTCTACTATAAACTTCTCAGCAGTTTCCAATTCTCATGTTCTTCTTCCATCTTGTTTATCTTCTCAGCTTCCTTTTTCATATTCCCTTCTAGCCTTGTTTGTCGCTGTCTTGCCACAATTTCCAATGTATTTTCGTCTTTGTGTTTCGACTTTTTCTATTTTGCTTCGTTTATCTTCCAGTCCTGCTTCCATTATAATCTTCTCAACAATTTGTACCTTTACTTATCTTCCCAGCTTTCTTCTTCCAACTCGCTTCTTAGATTGTTTCCAGTAGTCTTCCTACAATTTCCAATATATTTTCTCTTAACATTTTGCTTCATTTATCTTTCAGTCCTGCTTCTATTATAATCTTCTCAAGAATTTCTATCTTCTCTTATCCTCTCAGCTTTCTTTTTCACACTCGCTTCTAAGATTGTTTCCAGCAGTCTTCGTACAATTTCCAATATATTTTCTTCTTTCTCTTTCGATGTTCCATTTTTGCTGGTTATCTTCCTATTCCAGTCTTGCAGTCCTGCTTCTACCACAGTCCACTCACAATTTCCAGTTCTTCTATTTCCATCTTTTCTTATCTTCTCAGTTTGCCTATTCGATTTTTCTTCTAACCTTGTTTTCAGTAGTCTTCTAACAATTTTTAATAGAACTTTCGTCTTTCTGTTTTGACCTTTCCATGCACATTTTGCATGTTCTAGCTTGCTGTTCCACACCTGCACCTTCTATAGCTTCTGCTTCTACAATCTTCTAAGTATTTACCAGTTCTGCTGTTCTTCTTTCCACCTCTTCTTATCTACTCATCCTTCTTCTTCTCATTGGCTTCGAACCTTTTTTCCAGTCGTCTTCTCACGATTGTCCACTTATTTCTCGTCTTTCTGTTTTGACCTTTGCACATTTTGCTGCTTTTATCTCCCTATTTCAGTCCCTTACTGTAGTCTCTACAATTTCCAATTCTTCTGTTCGCACATTTTACTGCTTTTATCTTTTCTTGACTTCTGAGCTTGCTTCTTACGTTCGAATCTTTTTTTCCAGTGGACTTCGCCCATTTTCAACATATATTTTTTGTATTTCTGCTGCTAACGTACGACATTTTGCTATTTTATCCTCGTATTTTTGAGTTGCTTCTACCATAGTCTTCTCCACACTTCCGATTCTTTTATACATCTTCCTTCTTGATATCGGCTCTAACCCTTTTTCCAGTAGTGTTTTCTCTCACTTTTCAGTATACTTTTTTACATCTCCAGATTATTGTATCTTCTCCAAACTATCCACCATTCTTCATTCTTCAATTTAGCAGTTTTCGTCTTTGTCGTCTGTTGCTATAATCAAACATCAAAACTGGAGTGGTCTAAAGCTTGTTTTATTCTTCTTTGATTTCAACCTTGCTTCGTTTCCACAATTCTTCATTTTCTTCTCTCAGCAAGTTTGGTTTCTGACATGTAAAATTGGAATGACCTTCAGGATTGTCCTTTCTTTCATTTAAACATTGCTTCTGCTGCATCTCCCAAAATATCCACCATACATCATCTTCGTTCAACAATCTTCTTTGCCTTCTCACAAATTTCGATATATTTTTCGTCTTTCTGTTTCGATTTTTCTACATTTTGCTGCTTTTATTTTCCCAAATTTTGCTGCTTTTATTTTTCTATGCCTATTCTGCTTCAACTATAATCTATAGATTTCTTCTTTCCAATCTTTTCCTATCTGCTCAGCTCGCTTCTTCATATTCGGCTTCTCAGCTCGCTTCTTGATATTCACCTTGCTTGCTTTTGCTTTCCTATCCCAGTCCCTCTTCCACTATGGTCTGTACGTTTCCAATTCTTCTATTTTGCTTCCTTCCTCTTTTTCTCATGTTCTCAGGTTGCTTTTTTATATTAGCTTTTGCTGCTTTTACTTCCCATTTCTGTCCAGCTTCTACTATAGACCTTTTAGCAATTTCCAAATCTTCGGTCCGTCGTTTCGTATTTTCTTATTGCGTCAGCTTGCGTTGTAAGAATTTAATAATATTACGACATCTACAGATTTTATTAAAGTTAAGAATATTTGCTATTAGATTTAACTCAATACTGCTACTTTATAATGTAAAATACCCAAAAAGGACAGTATCAATACTCATGTAAAATACATAGTCCATCAATGATGGTCTAGGAGAAACCAGGACGTGTGTATTTTGAGTTCAAAAATTGGACCATACGGGCCAGACGAAGTCACTTCAGAAACTTGATGCAAATAGCTTATATGGAGACGATGACTCGAAGTACAGATGAAATATTTCGATATTTTGAAGGCAGAAGATGTGAATGAGGCGTTGTTTGTCTCAATAGATGAGGACGGAGCTGAGCCACAAGAAGGTCTCGATGAATAGAAAACTAGAAAGCGAAATTCGAGCGCATGCACGAGACTTCATGCGAGATTCCAAATCTATATTCCATCGCCCAAAACAAACCTGACTACGAAGGCCACAAGAGAAACGATTTGTTCTTAAGAACGAATGAAAGTACAAGATAATTTACGTTCTATCAAGAATGAGCTGCAGAAGCGTAGAAACGATGAAATAATCCTAGGTGAGTTGATGCATTTTACTGCTTTCAAAGTTAACGAGAAAAGAGAAACTGTGAAGGTCGTGAAGTATATTTTCCTGAATGATATTACAGTTGAAGAAAAAAAAATATGATACAATATTCTATCAACATTTAGTGCATCGCAATAGGCTTTTTAGTAAAGGTTTGTTACAATAAAGCTACTCTATATTAGACTTATTATTAGTCACCGATTGATTAACTCGAAGTTGTGGAAAGATGAGATGTTGTAAGAATGTAATAATATTGGAACATCTATAGATTATAGTTATGAATATTCGATTACATTTAATTTAGTGCTGTCATGCTAATAATGTAAAATAACCAAAAAGCAGAGTATATTTATGTAAGAAACTCTTAAATACAGTCAGTAAATGATTGTCAAGATGAAATTATCTAGTGTATTTCGACTTTATAGCAGCTTGCTTCTTCATATTCGGTTCGAAACTTGTTTCTACTGGTCCTCACGCAAATTTTACACAATATATTTTTCGTCTTTCTGCTGCTGCCTTTCCACATTTTGCTTCTTTTATCTTCCTAGTATCTTCCAGTACTTTTTCTACTATAAACTTCTCAGCAGTTTCCAATTCTTATATTCTTCTTCCATCTTGTTTATCTTCTCAGCTTCCTTTTTCATATTCGCTTCTAGCCTTGCTTGTTGCTGTCTTGCCACAATTTCCAATGTATTTTCGTCTTTGTGTTTCGACTTTTTTGATTTTGCTTCATTTATCTTCCAGTTCTGCTGCTATTGTAATCTTCTCAACAATTTGTACCTTCACTTATCTTCCCAGCTTTCTTCTTCACACTTGCTTCTTAGATTGTTTCCAGTAGTCTTCGTACAATTTCCAATATATTTTTCGTCTTTCTCATTCGACAGTTCCACATATTGCTGGGTTATCTTCCTATTCCAGTCTTGCAGTTCTGCTTCCACCATAGTCCAATCACAATTTCCAATTCTTCTATTTCTATCTTTTCTTACCTTCTCAGTTTTCCTATTCGATTTTGCTTCTAACCTTGTTTCCAGTAGTCTTCTAACAATTTTTAGTAGAACTTTCATCTTTCGGTTTCGACCTTTTCATGCACATTTGCCTCTTCTATCTTCCTATTCTACTCTTGCTTCTACAACAGCTTCTACTTCTAAATTTTCTCAGTATTTTTCACTTCTTCTGTACTTTTTCACTGCAGCTTTTCTTATCTACTCAGCATTCGTCTTCATATTGGCTTCAAGCCTTGTTCCCAGCCGTCTTCTCACGATTTTTTTTATCTATTTCTCGTCTTTCTGTTTTGACCTTTGCACATTTTGCTACTTTTATCTCCCTTTTCCAGTCCCCTACTGTAGTCTCTACAATTTCCAATGCTTCTGTTCGCACGTTTTGCTGCATTTATCTTTTTCTAACTTCTAAGCTTGCTTCTTCGCTTCGCATCTTTTCTCGCAGTGGTCTTCGCCCAATTTTCAACATATATTTTTCGTATTTCTGCTGCTAGCTTTTCGTGTCTTGCTGTTTTATCTTCGTATTCTCGGTTTGCTTCTACTACAGTCTTCTCCACACCTCCGATACTTTTATACATCGTCCTTCTTGATAACCTTTTCACAGTTTGCTTTATTTATCTTTTAGTCCGGCTTCCATTATAATCTTCTCAACAACTTCTATCTTTTCTTATCTTCTCGGCTTTTTTCTTCACACTCGCTTCTAAGATTGTTTAAAGTAGTCTTCCTACAATTCTCCACATATTTTTCGCCTTTCTCTTTCGACCATTCCACGTACATTTTGCCGAATATTCTACCCTAGCCTACATAAAATTTCAAATTCTTCTATTTCCATCTTTTCTTATCTTCTAAATTTACCTATTTGGTGTTGCTTGTAACCTTGTTTCCTGTAGCCTTCTAACAATTCTTAATAAATTTTTCATCTTTCTGTGTCGACCTTTTCACATTTTGCCTCCTGTAGATGTAATGTCCTATTCTCCGCCTGCTTCTACTGTAGTCTTCTCGTCATTTCCAATTCTTCTGTTCTTCTTTCCACCTTTTCTTATCTTCTCAGCATTCCTCTTCATATTCGCTTCTAACCTGGTTTCCAATAGTCTTCTCACAATTGCTCATTTTTGTTCTCGTCTTTCTGTTTTGACCTTTCTGTATTTTGCTGCATTATCTTCCAATTCCAGTCCCCTACAGTAATTTCTACAATTTCCAATGCATCTGCTAATCTTTCCATCTTTCCTTAACTCCTAACTTCGCTTCATTGGTTTGAATCTTGTTTGCAGTGGTCTTTTTGTAATTTTCAACATATATATTTCGTATTTCTGCTGTTAACTTTCTACATTTTGCTGTTTTATCCTCGTATTCTTGGGTTGCTTCTAGTCTTCTCTCACAGTTTTCAAGCTATTTTCCATCTTCCATCTTTTATCTTCACATTTCTGTTCGTTTTCCATTGTTTGCAAATATTTTGAATTCCATTCTTCTTCGAACTTTTTCCATCTTCTAAGCTTGCTTCTATATATTGTTTCTTTGTAACCTTTATTCCAGTAGCCTGTCCTCTTCAGTGTATTTTTCATCTCCAAGTTATTGTACTTTCTCCAAAATATCCACCGTTCTTCATTCTTCAATTTAACAATTTTCGTCTTTGTCGTGGGTTGCTATCATCAAACATCAAAACAGAAGTGGTCTAAAGCTTATTCTATTCCTCTTTGATTTCAACCTTGCTTCGTGTCCATAATTCTTCATTTTCTTCTCTCCGCAAGTTTGGTTTTTGACATGTAAAATTGGAATGATCTTCAGGCTTGTTTTTTCTTTGATTTCAACTTTGTTTCCGCTGCTTCTACAAAATAACCCCCACATACTTCATATTCTGAGTCTTCTCGAAATTTAAATATATTTTTCGTCTTTCTGTTTCGATTTTTCCACATTTTGATGCCTTTATTTTCTTATGACATCCCTGGTACTACCATAATCTATACATTTCTTCTTTCCTATCTTTTGGCATATGCTCAGCTTGCTTCTTCATATCGGCTTCCCAGCTTGCTTCATCATATACACCTTCCTATCTTTTGTTTTCCTATCCAACTCTCTCTTCCACTATGGTCTCTACATTTCCAATTTTTCTATTTTTCTGCCTAACTATTCTCATCTTCTCAGCTTGCTTCTATGCATTTTCTTTTGCTGCCTTTACTTTATATTTCAGTCCGGCTTCTACTATAGACTCTTTAACAACTTCCAATTCTTCGGTTCGTCTTTCCGTCCTTTCTTATCTTGTCAGCTTGCGTTGTGAAATTTAATAATATTATGACATCTACAGACTTTCTTAAAGTTATAAATATTCGAGATTAAACTTAACGTAGCATTGTTGTGTAATAATGCATAATACCGAAAAAGAACAGTGTAAATATTGGAACATCTAAAGATTATAGTTATGAATATTCGATTACATTTAATTAAGTATTGTCATGTTAATAATGTAATATAACCAAGAAGAACAGTATAATTATGTAAACAACTCTTAAATATATAGTCAGTCAATGATTATAAGATAAAACTATGGAGTGTATTTCGACTTTATAACAGCTTGCTTCTTCATGTTCGCTTCGAAACTTGTTTCTAGTGGTCTTCTGGCAAATTTTACATAATATATTTTTCGCCTTCTTGCTGCCCCCTTTGCACATTTGCTTTTTTATCTTCCTAATATGTAACAGTCCTTTTTCAGCTATAAACTTCTCAGCAGTTTCAAGTTCTTCTTCCACCTTATTTATCTTCTCAGCTTCCTTTTTGATATTCGTTTCTAACTTGTTTGCAGTTGTCTTGTCGCGAATTCCAATGTATTTTTCGTCTTTCTGTTTCGACCTCTTAACATTTTGCTTCATTTATCTTTCAGTCCTGCTTCTATTATAATCTTCTCAAGAATTTCTATCTTCTCTTATCCTCTCAGCTTTCTTTTTCACACTCGCTTCTAAGATTGTTTCCAGCAGTCTTCGTACAATTTCCAATATATTTTCTTCTTTCTCTTTCGATGTTCCATTTTTGCTGGTTATCTTCCTATTCCAGTCTTGCAGTCCTGCTTCTACCACAGTCCACTCACAATTTCCAGTTCTTCTATTTCCATCTTTTCTTAATATCTTCTCAGTTTGCCTATTCGATTTTTCTTCTAACCTTGTTTTCAGTAGTCTTCTAACAATTTTTAATAGAACTTTCGTCTTTCTGTTTTGACCTTTCCATGCACATTTTGCATGCTCTAGCTTGCTGTTCCACACCTGCACCTTCTATAGCTTCTGCTTCTACAATCTTCTAAGTATTTACCAGTTCTGCTGTTCTTCTTTCCACCTCTTCTTATCTACTCATCCTTCTTCTTCTCATTGGCTTCGAACCTTTTTTCCAGTCGTCTTCTCACGATTGTCCACTTATTTCTCGTCTTTCTGTTTTGACCTTTGCACATTTTGCTGCTTTTATCTCCCTATTTCAGTCCCTTACTGTAGTCTCTACAATTTCCAATTCTTCTGTTCGCACATTTTACTGCTTTTATCTTTTCTTGACTTCTGAGCTTGCTTCTTACGTTCGAATCTTTTTTTCCAGTGGACTTCGCCCATTTTCAACATATATTTTTTGTATTTCTGCTGCTAACGTACGACATTTTGCTATTTTATCCTCGTATTTTTGAGTTGCTTCTACCATAGTCTTCTCCACACTTCCGATTCTTTTATACATCTTCCTTCTTGATATCGGCTCTAACCCTTTTTCCAGTAGTGTTTTCTCTCACTTTTCAGTATACTTTTTTACATCTCCAGATTATTGTATCTTCTCCAAACTATCCACCATTCTTCATTCTTCAATTTAGCAGTTTTCGTCTTCGTCGTCTGTTGCTATAATCAAACATCAAAACTGGAGTGGTCTAAAGCTTGTTTTATTCTTCTTTGATTTCAACCTTGCTTTGTTTCCACAATTCTTCATTTTCTTCTCTCAGCAAGTTTGGTTTCTGACATGTAAAATTGGAATGACCTTCACGATTGTCCTTTCTTTCATTTAAACATTGCTTCTGCTGCATCTCCCAAAATATCCACCATACATCATCTTCGTTCAACAATCTTCTTTGCCTTCTCACAAATTTCGATATATTTTTCGTCTTTCTGTTTCGATTTTTCCACATTTTGCTGCTTTTATTTTCTCAAATTTTGCTGCTTTTATTTTTCTATGCCTATTCTGCTTCAACTATAATCTATAGATTTCTTCTTTCCAATCTTTTCCTATCTGCTCAGCTCGCTTCTTCATATTCGGCTTCTCAGCTTGCTTCTTGATATTCACCTTGCTTGCTTTTGCTTTCCTATGTCAGTCCCTCTTCCACTATGGTCTGTACGTTTCCAATTCTTCTATTTTGCTTCCTTCCTCTTTTTCTCATGTTCTCAGGTTGCTTTTTTATATTAGCTTTTGCTGCTTTTACTTCCCATTTCTGTCCAGCTTCTACTATAGACCTTTTAGCAATTTCCAAATCTTCGGTCCGTCGTTTCGTATTTTCTTATTGCGTCAGCTTGCGTTGTAAGAATTTAATAATATTACGACATCTACAGATTTTATTAAAGTTAAGAATATTTGCTATTAGATTTAACTCAATACTGCTACTTTATAATGTAAAATACCCAAAAAGGACCGTATCAATACTCATGTAAAATACATAGTCCATCAATGATGGTCTAGGAGAAACCAGGACGTGTGTATTTTGAGTTCAAAAATTGGACCATACGGGCCAGACGAAGTCACTTCAGAAACTTGATGCAAATAGCTTATATGGAGACGATGACTCGAAGTACAGATGAAATATTTCGATATTTTGAAGGCAGAAGATGTGAATGAGGCGTTGTTTGTCTCAATAGATGAGGACGGAGCTGAGCCACAAGAAGGCCTCGATGAATAGAAAACTAGAAAGCGAAATTCGAGCGCATGCACGAGACTTCATGCGAGATTCCAAATCTATATTCCATCGCCCAAAACAAACCTGACTACGAAGGCCACAAGAGAAACGATTTGTTCTTAAGAACGAATGAAAGTACAAGATAATTTACGTTCTATCAAGAATGAGCTGCAGAAGCGTAGAAACGATGAAATAATCCCAGGTGAGTTGATGCATTTTACTGCTTTCAAAGTTAACGAGAAAAGAGAAACTGTGAAGGTCGTGAAGTATATTTTCCTGAATGATATTACAGTTGAAGAAAAAAAAATATGATACAATATTCTATCAACATTTAGTGCATCGCAATAGGCTTTTTTAGTAAAGGTTTGTTACAATAAAGCTACTCTATATTAGACTTATTATTAGTCACCGATTGATTAACTCGAAGTTGTGGAAAGATGAGATGTTGTAAGAATGTAATAATATTGGAACATCTATAGATTATAGTTATGAATATTCGATTACATTTAATTTAGTGCTGTCATGCTAATAATGTAAAATAACCAAAAAGCAGAGTATATTTATGTAAGAAACTCTTAAATACAGTCAGTAAATGATTGTCAAGATGAAACTATCTAGTGTATTTCGACTTTATAGCAGCTTGCTTCTTCATATTCGGTTCGAAACTTGTTTCTACTGGTCCTCACGCAAATTTTACACAATATATTTTTCGTCTTTCTGCTGCTGCCTTTCCACATTTTGCTTCTTTTATCTTCCTAGTATCTTCCAGTACTTTTTCTACTATAAACTTCTCAGCAGTTTCCAATTCTTATATTCTTCTTCCATCTTGTTTATCTTCTCAGCTTCCTTTTTCATATTCGCTTCTAGCCTTGCTTGTTGCTGTCTTGCCACAATTTCCAATGTATTTTCGTCTTTGTGTTTCGACTTTTTTGATTTTGCTTCATTTATCTTCCAGTTCTGCTGCTATTGTAATCTTCTCAACAATTTGTACCTTCACTTATCTTCCCAGCTTTCTTCTTCACACTTGCTTCTTAGATTGTTTCCAGTAGTCTTCGTACAATTTCCAGTATATTTTTCGTCTTTCTCATTCGACAGTTCCACATATTGCTGGGTTATCTTCCTATTCCAGTCTTGCAGTTCTGCTTCCACCATAGTCCAATCACAATTTCCAATTCTTCTATTTCTATCTTTTCTTACCTTCTCAGTTTTCCTATTCGATTTTGCTTCTAACCTTGTTTCCAGTAGTCTTCTAACAATTTTTAGTAGAACTTTCATCTTTCGGTTTCGACCTTTTCATGCACATTTGCCTCTTCTATCTTCCTATTCTACTCTTGCTTCTACAACAGCTTCTACTTCTAAATTTTCTCAGTATTTTTCACTTCTTCTGTACTTTTTCACTGCAGCTTTTCTTATCTACTCAGCATTCGTCTTCATATTGGCTTCAAGCCTTGTTCCCAGCCGTCTTCTCACGATTTTTTTTATCTATTTCTCGTCTTTCTGTTTTGACCTTTGCACATTTTGCTACTTTTATCTCCCTTTTCCAGTCCCCTACTGTAGTCTCAACAATTTCCAATGCTTCTGTTCGTACGTTTTGCTGCATTTATCTTTTTCTAACTTCTAAGCTTGCTTCTTCGCTTCGCATCTTTTCTCGCAGTGGTCTTCGCCCAATTTTCAACATATATTTTTCGTATTTCTGCTGCTAGCTTTTCGTGTCTTGCTGTTTTATCTTCGTATTCTCGGTTTGCTTCTACTACAGTCTTCTCCACACCTCCGATACTTTTATACATCGTCCTTCTTGATAACCTTTTCACAGTTTGCTTTATTTATCTTTTAGTCCGGCTTCCATTATAATCTTCTCAACAACTTCTATCTTTTCTTATCTTCTCGGCTTTTTTCTTCACACTCGCTTCTAAGATTGTTTAAAGTAGTCTTCCTACAATTCTCCACATATTTTTCGCCTTTCTCTTTCGACCATTCCACGTACATTTTGCCGAATATTCTACCCTAGCCTACTTAAAATTTCAAATTCTTCTATTTCCATCTTTTCTTATCTTCTAAATTTACCTATTTGGTGTTGCTTGTAACCTTGTTTCCTGTAGCCTTCTAACAATTCTTAATAAATTTTTCATCTTTCTGTGTCGACCTTTTCACATTTTGCCTCCTGTAGATGTAATGTCCTATTCTCCGCCTGCTTCTACTGTAGTCTTCTCGTCATTTCCAATTCTTCTGTTCTTCTTTCCACCTTTTCTTATCTTCTCAGCATTCCTCTTCATATTCGCTTCTAACCTGGTTTCCAATAGTCTTCTCACAATTGCTCATTTTTGTTCTCGTCTTTCTGTTTTGACCTTTCTGTATTTTGCTGCATTATCTTCCAATTCCAGTCCCCTACAGTAATTTCTACAATTTCCAATGCATCTGCTAATCTTTCCATCTTTCCTTAACTCCTAACTTCGCTTCATTGGTTTGAATCTTGTTTGCAGTGGTCTTTTTGTAATTTTCAACATATATATTTCGTATTTCTGCTGTTAACTTTCTACATTTTGCTGTTTTATCCTCGTATTCTTGGGTTGCTTCTAGTCTTCTCTCACAGTTTTCAAGCTATTTTCCATCTTCCATCTTTTATCTTCACATTTCTGTTCGTTTTCCATTGTTTGCAAATATTTTGAATTCCATTCTTCTTCGAACTTTTTCCATCTTCTAAGCTTGCTTCTATATATTGTTTCTTTGTAACCTTTATTCCAGTAGCCTGTCCTCTTCAGTGTATTTTTCATCTCCAAGTTATTGTACTTTCTCCAAAATATCCACCGTTCTTCATTCTTCAATTTAACAATTTTCGTCTTTGTCGTGGGTTGCTATCATCAAACATCAAAACAGAAGTGGTCTAAAGCTTATTCTATTCCTCTTTGATTTCAACCTTGCTTCGTGTCCATAATTCTTCATTTTCTTCTCTCCGCAAGTTTGGTTTTTGACATGTAAAATTGGAATGATCTTCAGGCTTGTTTTTTCTTTGATTTCAACTTTGTTTCCGCTGCTTCTACAAAATAACCCCCACATACTTCATATTCTGAGTCTTCTCGAAATTTAAATATATTTTTCGTCTTTCTGTTTCGATTTTTCCACATTTTGATGCCTTTATTTTCTTATGACATCCTTGGTACTACCATAATCTATACATTTCTTCTTTCCTATCTTTTGGCATATGCTCAGCTTGCTTTTTCATATCGGCTTCCCAGCTTGCTTCATCATATACACCTTCCTATCTTTTGTTTTCCTATCCAACTCTCTCTTCCACTATGGTCTCTACATTTCCAATTTTTCTATTTTTCTGCCTAACTATTCTCATCTTCTCAGCTTGCTTCTATGCATTTTCTTTTGCTGCCTTTACTTTATATTTCAGTCCGGCTTCTACTATAGACTCTTTAACAACTTCCAATTCTTCGGTTCGTCTTTCCGTCCTTTCTTATCTTGTCAGCTTGCGTTGTGAAATTTAATAATATTATGACATCTACAGACTTTCTTAAAGTTATAAATATTCGAGATTAAACTTAACGTAGCATTGCTGTGTAATAATGCATAATACCGAAAAAGAACAGTCTAAATATTGGAACATCTAAAGATTATAGTTATGAATATTCGATTACATTTAATTAAGTATTGTCATGTTAATAATGTAATATAACCAAGAAGAACAGTATAATTATGTAAACAACTCTTAAATATATAGTCAGTCATGATTATAAGATAAAACTATGGAGTGTATTTCGACTTTATAACAGCTTGCTTCTTCATGTTCGCTTCGAAACTTGTTTCTAGTGGTCTTCTGGCAAATTTTACATAATATATTTTTCGCCTTCTTGCTGCCCCCTTTGCACATTTGCTTTTTTATCTTCCTAATATGTAACAGTCCTTTTTCAGCTATAAACTTCTCAGCAGTTTCAAGTTCTTCTTCCACCTTATTTATCTTCTCAGCTTCCTTTTTGATATTCGTTTCTAACTTGTTTGCAGTTGTCTTGTCGCGAATTCCAATGTATTTTTCGTCTTTCTGTTTCGACCTCTTAACATTTTGCTTCATTTATCTTTCAGTCCTGCTTCTATTATAATCTTCTCAAGAATTTCTATCTTCTCTTATCCTCTCAGCTTTCTTTTTCACACTCGCTTCTAAGATTGTTTCCAGCAGTCTTCGTACAATTTCCAATATATTTTCTTCTTTCTCTTTCGATGTTCCATTTTTGCTGGTTATCTTCCTATTCCAGTCTTGCAGTCCTGCTTCTACCACAGTCCACTCACAATTTCCAGTTCTTCTATTTCCATCTTTTCTTAATATCTTCTCAGTTTGCCTATTCGATTTTTCTTCTAACCTTGTTTTCAGTAGTCTTCTAACAATTTTTAATAGAACTTTCGTCTTTCTGTTTTGACCTTTCCATGCACATTTTGCATGCTCTAGCTTGCTGTTCCACACCTGCACCTTCTATAGCTTCTGCTTCTACAATCTTCTAAGTATTTACCAGTTCTGCTGTTCTTCTTTCCACCTCTTCTTATCTACTCATCCTTCTTCTTCTCATTGGCTTCGAACCTTTTTTCCAGTCGTCTTCTCACGATTGTCCACTTATTTCTCGTCTTTCTGTTTTGACTTTTGCACATTTTGCTGCTTTTATCTCCCTATTTCAGTCCCTTACTGTAGTCTCTACAATTTCCAATTCTTCTGTTCGCACATTTTACTGCTTTTATCTTTTCTTGACTTCTGAGCTTGCTTCTTACGTTCGAATCTTTTTTTCCAGTGGACTTCGCCCATTTTCAACATATATTTTTTGTATTTCTGCTGCTAACGTACGACATTTTGCTATTTTATCCTCGTATTTTTGAGTTGCTTCTACCATAGTCTTCTCCACACTTCCGATTCTTTTATACATCTTCCTTCTTGATATCGGCTCTAACCCTTTTTCCAGTAGTGTTTTCTCTCACTTTTCAGTATACTTTTTTACATCTCCAGATTATTGTATCTTCTCCAAACTATCCACCATTCTTCATTCTTCAATTTAGCAGTTTTCGTCTTCGTCGTCTGTTGCTATAATCAAACATCAAAACTGGAGTGGTCTAAAGCTTGTTTTATTCTTCTTTGATTTCAACCTTGCTTTGTTTCCACAATTCTTCATTTTCTTCTCTCAGCAAGTTTGGTTTCTGACATGTAAAATTGGAATGACCTTCACGATTGTCCTTTCTTTCATTTAAACATTGCTTCTGCTGCATCTCCCAAAATATCCACCATACATCATCTTCGTTCAACAATCTTCTTTGCCTTCTCACAAATTTCGATATATTTTTCGTCTTTCTGTTTCGATTTTTCCACATTTTGCTGCTTTTATTTTCTCAAATTTTGCTGCTTTTATTTTTCTATGCCTATTCTGCTTCAACTATAATCTATAGATTTCTTCTTTCCAATCTTTTCCTATCTGCTCAGCTCGCTTCTTCATATTCGGCTTCTCAGCTTGCTTCTTGATATTCACCTTGCTTGCTTTTGCTTTCCTATGTCAGTCCCTCTTCCACTATGGTCTGTACGTTTCCAATTCTTCTATTTTGCTTCCTTCCTCTTTTTCTCATGTTCTCAGGTTGCTTTTTTATATTAGCTTTTGCTGCTTTTACTTCCCATTTCTGTCCAGCTTCTACTATAGACCTTTTAGCAATTTCCAAATCTTCGGTCCGTCGTTTCGTATTTTCTTATTGCGTCAGCTTGCGTTGTAAGAATTTAATAATATTACGACATCTACAGATTTTATTAAAGTTAAGAATATTTGCTATTAGATTTAACTCAATACTGCTACTTTATAATGTAAAATACCCAAAAAGGACAGTATCAATACTCATGTAAAATACATAGTCCATCAATGATGGTCTAGGAGAAACCAGGACGTGTGTATTTTGAGTTCAAAAATTGGACCATACGGGCCAGACGAAGTCACTTCAGAAACTTGATGCAAATAGCTTATATGGAGACGATGACTCGAAGTACAGATGAAATATTTCGATATTTTGAAGGCAGAAGATGTGAATGAGGCGTTGTTTGTCTCAATAGATGAGGACGGAGCTGAGCCACAAGAAGGCCTCGATGAATAGAAAACTAGAAAGCGAAATTCGAGCGCATGCACGAGACTTCATGCGAGATTCCAAATCTATATTCCATCGCCCAAAACAAACCTGACTACGAAGGCCACAAGAGAAACGATTTGTTCTTAAGAACGAATGAAAGTACAAGATAATTTACGTTCTATCAAGAATGAGCTGCAGAAGCGTAGAAACGATGAAATAATCCCAGGTGAGTTGATGCATTTTACTGCTTTCAAAGTTAACGAGAAAAGAGAAACTGTGAAGGTCGTGAAGTATATTTTCCTGAATGATATTACAGTTGAAGAAAAAAAAATATGATACAATATTCTATCAACATTTAGTGCATCGCAATAGGCTTTTTTAGTAAAGGTTTGTTACAATAAAGCTACTCTATATTAGACTTATTATTAGTCACCGATTGATTAACTCGAAGTTGTGGAAAGATGAGATGTTGTAAGAATGTAATAATATTGGAACATCTATAGATTATAGTTATGAATATTCGATTACATTTAATTTAGTGCTGTCATGCTAATAATGTAAAATAACCAAAAAGCAGAGTATATTTATGTAAGAAACTCTTAAATACAGTCAGTAAATGATTGTCAAGATGAAACTATCTAGTGTATTTCGACTTTATAGCAGCTTGCTTCTTCATATTCGGTTCGAAACTTGTTTCTACTGGTCCTCACGCAAATTTTACACAATATATTTTTCGTCTTTCTGCTGCTGCCTTTCCACATTTTGCTTCTTTTATCTTCCTAGTATCTTCCAGTACTTTTTCTACTATAAACTTCTCAGCAGTTTCCAATTCTTATATTCTTCTTCCATCTTGTTTATCTTCTCAGCTTCCTTTTTCATATTCGCTTCTAGCCTTGCTTGTTGCTGTCTTGCCACAATTTCCAATGTATTTTCGTCTTTGTGTTTCGACTTTTTTGATTTTGCTTCATTTATCTTCCAGTTCTGCTGCTATTGTAATCTTCTCAACAATTTGTACCTTCACTTATCTTCCCAGCTTTCTTCTTCACACTTGCTTCTTAGATTGTTTCCAGTAGTCTTCGTACAATTTCCAGTATATTTTTCGTCTTTCTCATTCGACAGTTCCACATATTGCTGGGTTATCTTCCTATTCCAGTCTTGCAGTTCTGCTTCCACCATAGTCCAATCACAATTTCGAATTCTTCTATTTCTATCTTTTCTTACCTTCTCAGTTTTCCTATTCGATTTTGCTTCTAACCTTGTTTCCAGTAGTCTTCTAACAATTTTTAGTAGAACTTTCATCTTTCGGTTTCGACCTTTTCATGCACATTTGCCTCTTCTATCTTCCTATTCTACTCTTGCTTCTACAACAGCTTCTACTTCTAAATTTTCTCAGTATTTTTCACTTCTTCTGTACGTTTTCACTGCAGCTTTTCTTATCTACTCAACATTCTTCTTCATATTGGCTTCAAGCCTTGTTCCCAGCCGTCTTCTCACGATTTTTTTTATCTATTTCTCGTCTTTCTGTTTTGACCTTTGCACATTTTGCTACTTTTATCTCCCTTTTCCAGTCCCCTACTGTAGTCTCAACAATTTCCAATGCTTCTGTTCGCACATTTTGCTGCATTTATCTTTTTCTAACTTCTAAGCTTGCTTCTTCGCTTCGCATCTTTTCTCGCAGTGGTCTTCGCCCAATTTTCAACATATATTTTTCGTATTTCTGCTGCTAGCTTTTCGTGTCTTGCTGTTTTATCTTCGTATTCTCGGTTTGCTTCTACTACAGTCTTCTCCACACCTCCAATACTTTTATACATCGTCCTTCTTGATAACCTTTTCACAGTTTGCTTTATTTATCTTTTAGTCCGGCTTCCATTATAATCTTCTCAACAACTTCTATCTTTTCTTATCTTCTCGGCTTTTTTCTTCACACTCGCTTCTAAGATTGTTTAAAGTAGTCTTCCTACAATTCTCCACATATTTTTCGCCTTTCTCTTTCGACCATTCCACGTACATTTTGCCGAATATTCTACCCTAGCCTACTTAAAATTTCAAATTCTTCTATTTCCATCTTTTCTTATCTTCTAAATTTACCTATTTGGTGTTGCTTGTAACCTTGTTTCCTGTAGCCTTCTAACAATTCTTAATAAATTTTTCATCTTTCTGTGTCGACCTTTTCACATTTTGCCTCCTGTAGATGTAATGTCCTATTCTCCGCCTGCTTCTACTGTAGTCTTCTCGTCATTTCCAATTCTTCTGTTCTTCTTTCCACCTTTTCTTATCTTCTCAGCATTCCTCTTCATATTCGCTTCTAACCTGGTTTCCAATAGTCTTCTCACAATTGCTCATTTTTGTTCTCGTCTTTCTGTTTTGACCTTTCTGTATTTTGCTGCATTATCTTCCAATTCCAGTCCCCTACAGTAATTTCTACAATTTCCAATGCATCTGCTAATCTTTCCATCTTTCCTTAACTCCTAACTTCGCTTCATTGGTTTGAATCTTGTTTGCAGTGGTCTTTTTGTAATTTTCAACATATATATTTCGTATTTCTGCTGTTAACTTTCTACATTTTGCTGTTTTATCCTCGTATTCTTGGGTTGCTTCTAGTCTTCTCTCACAGTTTTCAAGCTATTTTCCATCTTCCATCTTTTATCTTCACATTTCTGTTCGTTTTCCATTGTTTGCAAATATTTTGAATTCCATTCTTCTTCGAACTTTTTCCATCTTCTAAGCTTGCTTCTATATATTGTTTCTTTGTAACCTTTATTCCAGTAGCCTGTCCTCTTCAGTGTATTTTTCATCTCCAAGTTATTGTACTTTCTCCAAAATATCCACCGTTCTTCATTCTTCAATTTAACAATTTTCGTCTTTGTCGTGGGTTGCTATCATCAAACATCAAAACAGAAGTGGTCTAAAGCTTATTCTATTCCTCTTTGATTTCAACCTTGCTTCGTGTCCATAATTCTTCATTTTCTTCTCTCCGCAAGTTTGGTTTTTGACATGTAAAATTGGAATGATCTTCAGGCTTGTTTTTTCTTTGATTTCAACTTTGTTTCCGCTGCTTCTACAAAATAACCCCCACATACTTCATATTCTGAGTCTTCTCGAAATTTAAATATATTTTTCGTCTTTCTGTTTCGATTTTTCCACATTTTGATGCCTTTATTTTCTTATGACATCCCTGGTACTACCATAATCTATACATTTCTTCTTTCCTATCTTTTGGCATATGCTCAGCTTGCTTTTTCATATCGGCTTCCCAGCTTGCTTTATCATATACACCTTCCTATCTTTTGTTTTCCTATCCAACTCTCTCTTCCACTATGGTCTCTACATTTCCAATTTTTCTATTTTTCTGCCTAACTATTCTCATCTTCTCAGCTTGCTTCTATGCATTTTCTTTTGCTGCCTTTACTTTATATTTCAGTCCGGCTTCTACTATAGACTCTTTAACAACTTCCAATTCTTCGGTTCGTCTTTCCGTCCTTTCTTATCTTGTCAGCTTGCGTTGTGAAATTTAATAATATTATGACATCTACAGACTTTCTTAAAGTTATAAATATTCGAGATTAAACTTAACGTAGCATTGTTGTGTAATAATGCATAATACCGAAAAAGAACAGTGTAAATATTGGAACATCTAAAGATTATAGTTATGAATATTCGATTACATTTAATTAAGTATTGTCATGTTAATAATGTAATATAACCAAGAAGAACAGTATAATTATGTAAACAACTCTTAAATATATAGTCAGTCAATGATTATAAGATAAAACTATGGAGTGTATTTCGACTTTATAACAGCTTGCTTCTTCATGTTCGCTTCGAAACTTGTTTCTAGTGGTCTTCTGGCAAATTTTACATAATATATTTTTCGCCTTCTTGCTGCCCCCTTTGCACATTTGCTTTTTTATCTTCCTAATATGTAACAGTCCTTTTTCAGCTATAAACTTCTCAGCAGTTTCAAGTTCTTCTTCCACCTTATTTATCTTCTCAGCTTCCTTTTTGATATTCGTTTCTAACTTGTTTGCAGTTGTCTTGTCGCGAATTCCAATGTATTTTTCGTCTTTCTGTTTCGACCTCTTAACATTTTGCTTCATTTATCTTTCAGTCCTGCTTCTATTATAATCTTCTCAAGAATTTCTATCTTCTCTTATCCTCTCAGCTTTCTTTTTCACACTCGCTTCTAAGATTGTTTCCAGCAGTCTTCGTACAATTTCCAATATATTTTCTTCTTTCTCTTTCGATGTTCCATTTTTGCTGGTTATCTTCCTATTCCAGTCTTGCAGTCCTGCTTCTACCACAGTCCACTCACAATTTCCAGTTCTTCTATTTCCATCTTTTCTTAATATCTTCTCAGTTTGCCTATTCGATTTTTCTTCTAACCTTGTTTTCAGTAGTCTTCTAACAATTTTTAATAGAACTTTCGTCTTTCTGTTTTGACCTTTCCATGCACATTTTGCATGCTCTAGCTTGCTGTTCCACACCTGCACCTTCTATAGCTTCTGCTTCTACAATCTTCTAAGTATTTACCAGTTCTGCTGTTCTTCTTTCCACCTCTTCTTATCTACTCATCCTTCTTCTTCTCATTGGCTTCGAACCTTTTTTCCAGTCGTCTTCTCACGATTGTCCACTTATTTCTCGTCTTTCTGTTTTGACCTTTGCACATTTTGTTGCTTTTATCTCCCTATTTCAGTCCCTTACTGTAGTCTCTACAATTTCCAATTCTTCTGTTCGCACATTTTACTGCTTTTATCTTTTCTTGACTTCTGAGCTTGCTTCTTACGTTCGAATCTTTTTTTCCAGTGGACTTCGCCCATTTTCAACATATATTTTTTGTATTTCTGCTGCTAACGTACGACATTTTGCTATTTTATCCTCGTATTTTTGAGTTGCTTCTACCATAGTCTTCTCCACACTTCCGATTCTTTTATACATCTTCCTTCTTGATATCGGCTCTAACCCTTTTTCCAGTAGTGTTTTCTCTCACTTTTCAGTATACTTTTTTACATCTCCAGATTATTGTATCTTCTCCAAACTATCCACCATTCTTCATTCTTCAATTTAGCAGTTTTCGTCTTCGTCGTCTGTTGCTATAATCAAACATCAAAACTGGAGTGGTCTAAAGCTTGTTTTATTCTTCTTTGATTTCAACCTTGCTTTGTTTCCACAATTCTTCATTTTCTTCTCTCAGCAAGTTTGGTTTCTGACATGTAAAATTGGAATGACCTTCACGATTGTCCTTTCTTTCATTTAAACATTGCTTCTGCTGCATCTCCCAAAATATCCACCATACATCATCTTCGTTCAACAATCTTCTTTGCCTTCTCACAAATTTCGATATATTTTTCGTCTTTCTGTTTCGATTTTTCCACATTTTGCTGCTTTTATTTTCTCAAATTTTGCTGCTTTTATTTTTCTATGCCTATTCTGCTTCAACTATAATCTATAGATTTCTTCTTTCCAATCTTTTCCTATCTGCTCAGCTCGCTTCTTCATATTCGGCTTCTCAGCTTGCTTCTTGATATTCACCTTGCTTGCTTTTGCTTTCCTATGTCAGTCCCTCTTCCACTATGGTCTGTACGTTTCCAATTCTTCTATTTTGCTTCCTTCCTCTTTTTCTCATGTTCTCAGGTTGCTTTTTTATATTAGCTTTTGCTGCTTTTACTTCCCATTTCTGTCCAGCTTCTACTATAGACCTTTTAGCAATTTCCAAATCTTCGGTCCGTCGTTTCGTATTTTCTTATTGCGTCAGCTTGCGTTGTAAGAATTTAATAATATTACGACATCTACAGATTTTATTAAAGTTAAGAATATTTGCTATTAGATTTAACTCAATACTGCTACTTTATAATGTAAAATACCCAAAAAGGACAGTATCAATACTCATGTAAAATACATAGTCCATCAATGATGGTCTAGGAGAAACCAGGACGTGTGTATTTTGAGTTCAAAAATTGGACCATACGGGCCAGACGAAGTCACTTCAGAAACTTGATGCAAATAGCTTATATGGAGACGATGACTCGAAGTACAGATGAAATATTTCGATATTTTGAAGGCAGAAGATGTGAATGAGGCGTTGTTTGTCTCAATAGATGAGGACGGAGCTGAGCCACAAGAAGGCCTCGATGAATAGAAAACTAGAAAGCGAAATTCGAGCGCATGCACGAGACTTCATGCGAGATTCCAAATCTATATTCCATCGCCCAAAACAAACCTGACTACGAAGGCCACAAGAGAAACGATTTGTTCTTAAGAACGAATGAAAGTACAAGATAATTTACGTTCTATCAAGAATGAGCTGCAGAAGCGTAGAAACGATGAAATAATCCCAGGTGAGTTGATGCATTTTACTGCTTTCAAAGTTAACGAGAAAAGAGAAACTGTGAAGGTCGTGAAGTATATTTTCCTGAATGATATTACAGTTGAAGAAAAAAAAATATGATACAATATTCTATCAACATTTAGTGCATCGCAATAGGCTTTTTTAGTAAAGGTTTGTTACAATAAAGCTACTCTATATTAGACTTATTATTAGTCACCGATTGATTAACTCGAAGTTGTGGAAAGATGAGATGTTGTAAGAATGTAATAATATTGGAACATCTATAGATTATAGTTATGAATATTCGATTACATTTAATTTAGTGCTGTCATGCTAATAATGTAAAATAACCAAAAAGCAGAGTATATTTATGTAAGAAACTCTTAAATACAGTCAGTAAATGATTGTCAAGATGAAACTATCTAGTGTATTTCGACTTTATAGCAGCTTGCTTCTTCATATTCGGTTCGAAACTTGTTTCTACTGGTCCTCACGCAAATTTTACACAATATATTTTTCGTCTTTCTGCTGCTGCCTTTCCACATTTTGCTTCTTTTATCTTCCTAGTATCTTCCAGTACTTTTTCTACTATAAACTTCTCAGCAGTTTCCAATTCTTATATTCTTCTTCCATCTTGTTTATCTTCTCAGCTTCCTTTTTCATATTCGCTTCTAGCCTTGCTTGTTGCTGTCTTGCCACAATTTCCAATGTATTTTCGTCTTTGTGTTTCGACTTTTTTGATTTTGCTTCATTTATCTTCCAGTTCTGCTGCTATTGTAATCTTCTCAACAATTTGTACCTTCACTTATCTTCCCAGCTTTCTTCTTCACACTTGCTTCTTAGATTGTTTCCAGTAGTCTTCGTACAATTTCCAATATATTTTTCGTCTTTCTCATTCGACAGTTCCACATATTGCTGGGTTATCTTCCTATTCCAGTCTTGCAGTTCTGCTTCCACCATAGTCCAATCACAATTTCCAATTCTTCTATTTCTATCTTTTCTTACCTTCTCAGTTTTCCTATTCGATTTTGCTTCTAACCTTGTTTCCAGTAGTCTTCTAACAATTTTTAGTAGAACTTTCATCTTTCGGTTTCGACCTTTTCATGCACATTTGCCTCTTCTATCTTCCTATTCTACTCTTGCTTCTACAACAGCTTCTACTTCTAAATTTTCTCAGTATTTTTCACTTCTTCTGTACGTTTTCACTGCAGCTTTTCTTATCTACTCAGCATTCTTCTTCATATTGGCTTCAAGCCTTGTTCCCAGCCGTCTTCTCACGATTTTTTTTATCTATTTCTCGTCTTTCTGTTTTGACCTTTGCACATTTTGCTACTTTTATCTCCCTTTTCCAGTCCCCTACTGTAGTCTCAACAATTTCCAATGCTTCTGTTCGCACATTTTGCTGCATTTATCTTTTTCTAACTTCTAAGCTTGCTTCTTCGCTTCGCATCTTTTCTCGCAGTGGTCTTCGCCCAATTTTCAACATATATTTTTCGTATTTCTGCTGCTAGCTTTTCGTGTCTTGCTGTTTTATCTTCGTATTCTCGGTTTGCTTCTACTACAGTCTTCTCCACACCTCCAATACTTTTATACATCGTCCTTCTTGATAACCTTTTCACAGTTTGCTTTATTTATCTTTTAGTCCGGCTTCCATTATAATCTTCTCAACAACTTCTATCTTTTCTTATCTTCTCGGCTTTTTTCTTCACACTCGCTTCTAAGATTGTTTAAAGTAGTCTTCCTACAATTCTCCACATATTTTTCGCCTTTCTCTTTCGACCATTCCACGTACATTTTGCCGAATATTCTACCCTAGCCTACTTAAAATTTCAAATTCTTCTATTTCCATCTTTTCTTATCTTCTAAATTTACCTATTTGGTGTTGCTTGTAACCTTGTTTCCTGTAGCCTTCTAACAATTCTTAATAAATTTTTCATCTTTCTGTGTCGACCTTTTCACATTTTGCCTCCTGTAGATGTAATGTCCTATTCTCCGCCTGCTTCTACTGTAGTCTTCTCGTCATTTCCAATTCTTCTGTTCTTCTTTCCACCTTTTCTTATCTTCTCAGCATTCCTCTTCATATTCGCTTCTAACCTGGTTTCCAATAGTCTTCTCACAATTGCTCATTTTTGTTCTCGTCTTTCTGTTTTGACCTTTCTGTATTTTGCTGCATTATCTTCCAATTCCAGTCCCCTACAGTAATTTCTACAATTTCCAATGCATCTGCTAATCTTTCCATCTTTCCTTAACTCCTAACTTCGCTTCATTGGTTTGAATCTTGTTTGCAGTGGTCTTTTTGTAATTTTCAACATATATATTTCGTATTTCTGCTGTTAACTTTCTACATTTTGCTGTTTTATCCTCGTATTCTTGGGTTGCTTCTAGTCTTCTCTCACAGTTTTCAAGCTATTTTCCATCTTCCATCTTTTATCTTCACATTTCTGTTCGTTTTCCATTGTTTGCAAATATTTTGAATTCCATTCTTCTTCGAACTTTTTCCATCTTCTAAGCTTGCTTCTATATATTGTTTCTTTGTAACCTTTATTCCAGTAGCCTGTCCTCTTCAGTGTATTTTTCATCTCCAAGTTATTGTACTTTCTCCAAAATATCCACCGTTCTTCATTCTTCAATTTAACAATTTTCGTCTTTGTCGTGGGTTGCTATCATCAAACATCAAAACAGAAGTGGTCTAAAGCTTATTCTATTCCTCTTTGATTTCAACCTTGCTTCGTGTCCATAATTCTTCATTTTCTTCTCTCCGCAAGTTTGGTTTTTGACATGTAAAATTGGAATGATCTTCAGGCTTGTTTTTTCTTTGATTTCAACTTTGTTTCCGCTGCTTCTACAAAATAACCCCCACATACTTCATATTCTGAGTCTTCTCGAAATTTAAATATATTTTTCGTCTTTCTGTTTCGATTTTTCCACATTTTGATGCCTTTATTTTCTTATGACATCCCTGGTACTACCATAATCTATACATTTCTTCTTTCCTATCTTTTGGCATATGCTCAGCTTGCTTTTTCATATCGGCTTCCCAGCTTGCTTCATCATATACACCTTCCTATCTTTTGTTTTCCTATCCAACTCTCTCTTCCACTATGGTCTCTACATTTCCAATTTTTCTATTTTGCTGCATAACTATTCTCATCTTCTCAGCTTGCTTCTATGCATTTTCTTTTGCTGCCTTTACTTTATATTTCAGTCCGGCTTCTACTATAGACTCTTTAACAACTTCCAATTCTTCGGTTCGTCTTTCCGTCCTTTCTTATCTTGTCAGCTTGCGTTGTGAAATTTAATAATATTATGACATCTACAGACTTTCTTAAAGTTATAAATATTCGAGATTAAACTTAACGTAGCATTGTTGTGTAATAATGCATAATACCGAAAAAGAACAGTGTAAATATTGGAACATCTAAAGATTATAGTTATGAATATTCGATTACATTTAATTAAGTATTGTCATGTTAATAATGTAATATAACCAAGAAGAACAGTATAATTATGTAAACAACTCTTAAATATATAGTCAGTCAATGATTATAAGATAAAACTATGGAGTGTATTTCGACTTTATAACAGCTTGCTTCTTCATGTTCGCTTCGAAACTTGTTTCTAGTGGTCTTCTGGCAAATTTTACATAATATATTTTTCGCCTTCTTGCTGCCCCCTTTGCACATTTGCTTTTTTATCTTCCTAATATGTAACAGTCCTTTTTCAGCTATAAACTTCTCAGCAGTTTCAAGTTCTTCTTCCACCTTATTTATCTTCTCAGCTTCCTTTTTGATATTCGTTTCTAACTTGTTTGCAGTTGTCTTGTCGCGAATTCCAATGTATTTTTCGTCTTTCTGTTTCGACCTCTTAACATTTTGCTTCATTTATCTTTCAGTCCTGCTTCTATTATAATCTTCTCAAGAATTTCTATCTTCTCTTATCCTCTCAGCTTTCTTTTTCACACTCGCTTCTAAGATTGTTTCCAGCAGTCTTCGTACAATTTCCAATATATTTTCTTCTTTCTCTTTCGATGTTCCATTTTTGCTGGTTATCTTCCTATTCCAGTCTTGCAGTCCTGCTTCTACCACAGTCCACTCACAATTTCCAGTTCTTCTATTTCCATCTTTTCTTAATATCTTCTCAGTTTGCCTATTCGATTTTTCTTCTAACCTTGTTTTCAGTAGTCTTCTAACAATTTTTAATAGAACTTTCGTCTTTCTGTTTTGACCTTTCCATGCACATTTTGCATGCTCTAGCTTGCTGTTCCACACCTGCACCTTCTATAGCTTCTGCTTCTTCAATCTTCTAAGTATTTACCAGTTCTGCTGTTCTTCTTTCCACCTCTTCTTATCTACTCATCCTTCTTCTTCTCATTGGCTTCGAACCTTTTTTCCAGTCGTCTTCTCACGATTGTCCACTTATTTCTCGTCTTTCTGTTTTGACTTTTGCACATTTTGCTGCTTTTATCTCCCTATTTCAGTCCCTTACTGTAGTCTCTACAATTTCCAATTCTTCTGTTCGCACATTTTACTGCTTTTATCTTTTCTTGACTTCTGAGCTTGCTTCTTACGTTCGAATCTTTTTTTCCAGTGGACTTCGCCCATTTTCAACATATATTTTTTGTATTTCTGCTGCTAACGTACGACATTTTGCTATTTTATCCTCGTATTTTTGAGTTGCTTCTACCATAGTCTTCTCCACACTTCCGATTCTTTTATACATCTTCCTTCTTGATATCGGCTCTAACCCTTTTTTCAGTAGTGTTTTCTCTCACTTTTCAGTATACTTTTTTACATCTCCAGATTATTGTATCTTCTCCAAACTATCCACCATTCTTCATTCTTCAATTTAGCAGTTTTCGTCTTCGTCGTCTGTTGCTATAATCAAACATCAAAACTGGAGTGGTCTAAAGCTTGTTTTATTCTTCTTTGATTTCAACCTTGCTTTGTTTCCACAATTCTTCATTTTCTTCTCTCAGCAAGTTTGGTTTCTGACATGTAAAATTGGAATGACCTTCACGATTGTCCTTTCTTTCATTTAAACATTGCTTCTGCTGCATCTCCCAAAATATCCACCATACATCATCTTCGTTCAACAATCTTCTTTGCCTTCTCACAAATTTCGATGTATTTTTCGTCTTTCTGTTTCGATTTTTCCACATTTTGCTGCTTTTATTTTCCCAAATTTTGCTGCTTTTATTTTTCTATGCCTATTCTGCTTCAACTATAATCTATAGATTTCTTCTTTCCAATCTTTTCCTATCTGCTCAGCTCGCTTCTTCATATTCGGCTTCTCAGCTTGCTTCTTGATATTCACCTTGCTTGCTTTTGCTTTCCTATGTCAGTCCCTCTTCCACTATGGTCTGTACGTTTCCAATTCTTCTATTTTGCTTCCTTCCTCTTTTTCTCATGTTCTCAGGTTGCTTTTTGATATTAGCTTTTGCTGCTTTTACTTCCCATTTCTGTCCAGCTTCTACTATAGACCTTTTAGCAATTTCCAAATCTTCGGTCCGTCGTTTCGTATTTTCTTATTGCGTCAGCTTGCGTTGTAAGAATTTAATAATATTACGACATCTACAGATTTTACTAAAGTTATGAATATTTGCTATTAGATTTAACTCAATACTGCTACTTTATAATGTAAAATACCCAAAAAAGACAGTATCAAAACTCATGTAAAATACATAGTCCATCAATGATGGTCTAGGAGAAACCAGGACGTGTATTTTGAGTTCAAAAATTGGACCATACGAGCCAGACGAAGTCACTTCAGAAACTTCATGCAAATAGCTTATATGGAGACGATGACTCGAAGTACAGATGAAATATTTCGATATTTTGAAGGCAGAAGATGTGAATGAGGCGTTGTTTGTCTCAATAGATGAGGACGGAGCTGAGCCACAAGAAGGTCTCGATGAATAGAAAACTAGAAAGCGAAATTCGAGCGCATGCACGAGACTTCATGCGAGATTCCAAATCTATATTCCATCGCCCAAAACAAACCTGATTACGAAGGCCACAAGAGAAACGATTTGTTCTTAAGAACGAATGAAAGTACAAGATGATTTACGTTCTATCAAGAATGAGCTGCAGAAGCGTAGAAACGATGAAATAATCCTAGGTGAGTTGATGCATTTTACCGCTTTCAAAGTTAACGAGAAAAGAGAAACTGTGAAGGTCGTGAAGTATATTTTCCTGAATGATATTACAGTTGAAGAAAAAAAAATATGATACAATATTCTATCAACATTTAGTGCATCGCAATAGGCTTTTTTAGTAAAGGTTTGTTACAATAAAGCTACTCTATATTAGACTTATTATTAGTCACCGATTGATTAACTCGAAGTTGTGGAAAGATGAGATGTTGTAAGAATGTAATAATATTGGAACATCTATAGATTATAGTTATGAATATTCGATTACATTTAATTCAGTGCTGTCATGCTAATAATGTAAAATAACCAAAAAGCAGAGTATATTTATGTAAGAAACTCTTAAATACAGTCAGTAAATGATTGTCAAGATGAAATTATCTAGTGTATTTCGACTTTATAGCAGCTTGCTTCTTCATATTCGGTTCGAAACTTGTTTCTACTGGTCCTCACGCAAATTTTACACAATATATTTTTCGTCTTTCTGCTGCTGCCTTTCCACATTTTGCTTCTTTTATCTTCCTAGTATCTTCCAGTACTTTTTCTACTATAAACTTCTCAGCAGTTTCCAATTCTTATGTTCTTCTTGCATCTTGTTTATCTTCTCAGCTTCCTTTTTCATATTCGCTTCTAGCGTTGCTTGATGCTGTCTTGCCACAATTTCCAATGTATTTTCGTCTTTGTGTTTCGACTTTTTTGATTTTGCTTCATTCATTGTCCAGTCCTGCTGCTATTCTAATCTTCTCAACAATTTGTACCTTTACTTATCTTCCCAGCTTTCTTCTTCACACTTGCTTCTTAGATTGTTTCCAGTAGTCTTCGTACAATTTCCAATATATTTTTCGTCTTTCTCATTCGACAGTTCCACATATTGCTGGGTTATCTTCCTATTCCAGTCTTGCAGTTCTGCTTCCACCATAGTCCAATCACAATTTCCAATTCTTCTATTTCTATCTTTTCTTACCTTCTCAGTTTTCCTATTCGATTTTGCTTCTAACCTTGTTTCCAGTAGTCTTCTAACAATTTTTAGTAGAACTTTCATCTTTCGGTTTCGACCTTTTCATGCACATTTGCCTCTTCTATCTTCCTATTCTACTCTCGCTTCTACAACAGCTTCTACTTCTAAATTTTCTCAGTATTTTTCACTTCTTCTGTACTTTTTCACTGCAGCTTTTCTTATCTACTCAGCATTCTTCTTCATATTGGCTTCAAGCCTTGTTCCCAGCCGTCTTCTCACGATTTTTTTTATCTATTTCTCGTCTTTCTGTTTTGACCTTTGCACATTTTGCTACTTTTATCTCCCTTTTCCAGTCCCCTACTGTAGTCTCTACAATTTCCAATGCTTCTGTTCGCACATTTTGCTGCATTTATCTTTTTCTAACTTCTAAGCTTGCTTCTTCGCTTCGCATCTTTTCTCGCAGTGGTCTTCGCCCAATTTTCAACATATATTTTTCGTATTTCTGCTGCTAGCTTTTCGTGTCTTGCTGTTTTATCTTCGTATTCTCGGTTTGCTTCTACTACAGTCTTCTCCACACCTCCAATACTTTTATACATCGTCCTTCTTGATAACCTTTTCACAGTTTGCTTTATTTATCTTTTAGTCCGGCTTCCATTATAATCTTCTCAACAACTTCTATCTTTTCTTATCTTCTCGGCTTTTTTCTTCACACTCGCTTCTAAGATTGTTTAAAGTAGTCTTTCTACAATTCTCCACATATTTTTCGCCTTTCTCTTTCGACCATTCCACGTACATTTTGCCGAATATTCTACCCTAGCCTACTTAAAATTTCAAATTCTTCTATTTCCATCTTTTCTTATCTTCTAAATTTACCTATTTGGTGTTGCTTGTAACCTTGTTTCCTGTAGCCTTCTAACAATTCTTAATAAATTTTTCATCTTTCTGTGTCGACCTTTTCACATTTTGCCTCCTGTAGATGTAATGTCCTATTCTCCGCCTGCTTCTACTGTAGTCTTCTCGTCATTTCCAATTCTTCTGTTCTTCTTTCCACCTTTTCTTATCTTCTCAGCATTCCTCTTCATATTCGCTTCTAACCTGGTTTCCAATAGTCTTCTCACAATTGCTCATTTTTGTTCTCGTCTTTCTGTTTTGACCTTTCTGTATTTTGCTGCATTATCTTCCAATTCCAGTCCCCTACAGTAATTTCTACAATTTCCAATGCATCTGCTAATCTTTCCATCTTTCCTTAACTCCTAACTTCGCTTCATTGGTTTGAATCTTGTTTGCAGTGGTCTTTTTGTAATTTTCAACATATATATTTCGTATTTCTGCTGTTAACTTTCTACATTTTGCTGTTTTATCCTCGTATTCTTGGGTTGCTTCTAGTCTTCTCTCACAGTTTTCAAGCTATTTTCCATCTTCCATCTTTTATCTTCACATTTCTGTTCGTTTTCCATTGTTTGCAAATATTTTGAATTCCATTCTTCTTCGAACTTTTTCCATCTTCTAAGCTTGCTTCTATATATTGTTTCTTTGTAACCTTTATTCCAGTAGCCTGTCCTCTTCAGTGTATTTTTCATCTCCAAGTTATTGTACTTTCTCCAAAATATCCACCGTTCTTCATTCTTCAATTTAACAATTTTCGTCTTTGTCGTGGGTTGCTATCATCAAACATCAAAACAGAAGTGGTCTAAAGCTTATTCTATTCCTCTTTGATTTCAACCTTGCTTCGTGTCCATAATTCTTCATTTTCTTCTCTCCGCAAGTTTGGTTTTTGACATGTAAAATTGGAATGATCTTCAGGCTTGTTTTTTCTTTGATTTCAACTTTGTTTCCGCTGCTTCTACAAAATAACCCCCACATACTTCATATTCTGAGTCTTCTCGAAATTTAAATATATTTTTCGTCTTTCTGTTTCGATTTTTCCACATTTTGATGCCTTTATTTTCTTATGACATCCCTGGTACTACCATAATCTATACATTTCTTCTTTCCTATCTTTTGGCATATGCTCAGCTTGCTTTTTCATATCGGCTTCCCAGCTTGCTTCATCATATACACCTTCCTATCTTTTGTTTTCCTATCCAACTCTCTCTTCCACTATGGTCTCTACATTTCCAATTTTTCTATTTTGCTGCCTAACTATTCTCATCTTCTCAGCTTGCTTCTATGCATTTTCTTTTGCTGCCTTTACTTTATATTTCAGTCCGGCTTCTACTATAGACTCTTTAACAACTTCCAATTCTTCGGTTCGTCTTTCCGTCCTTTCTTATCTTGTCAGCTTGCGTTGTGAAATTTAATAATATTATGACATCTACAGACTTTCTTAAAGTTATAAATATTCGAGATTAAACTTAACGTAGCATTGTTGTGTAATAATGCATAATACCGAAAAAGAACAGTGTAAATATTGGAACATCTAAAGATTATAGTTATGAATATTCGATTACATTTAATTAAGTATTGTCATGTTAATAATGTAATATAACCAAGAAGAACAGTATAATTATGTAAACAACTCTTAAATATATAGTCAGTCAATGATTATAAGATAAAACTATGGAGTGTATTTCGACTTTATAACAGCTTGCTTCTTCATGTTCGCTTCGAAACTTGTTTCTAGTGGTCTTCTGGCAAATTTTACATAATATATTTTTCGCCTTCTTGCTGCCCCCTTTGCACATTTGCTTTTTTATCTTCCTAATATGTAACAGTCCTTTTTCAGCTATAAACTTCTCAGCAGTTTCAAGTTCTTCTTCCACCTTATTTATCTTCTCAGCTTCCTTTTTGATATTCGTTTCTAACTTGTTTGCAGTTGTCTTGTCGCGAATTCCAATGTATTTTTCGTCTTTCTGTTTCGACCTCTTAACATTTTGCTTCATTTATCTTTCAGTCCTGCTTCTATTATAATCTTCTCAAGAATTTCTATCTTCTCTTATCCTCTCAGCTTTCTTTTTCACACTCGCTTCTAAGATTGTTTCCAGCAGTCTTCGTACAATTTCCAATATATTTTCTTCTTTCTCTTTCGATGTTCCATTTTTGCTGGTTATCTTCCTATTCCAGTCTTGCAGTCCTGCTTCTACCACAGTCCACTCACAATTTCCAGTTCTTCTATTTCCATCTTTTCTTAATATCTTCTCAGTTTGCCTATTCGATTTTTCTTCTAACCTTGTTTTCAGTAGTCTTCTAACAATTTTTAATAGAACTTTCGTCTTTCTGTTTTGACCTTTCCATGCACATTTTGCATGCTCTAGCTTGCTGTTCCACACCTGCACCTTCTATAGCTTCTGCTTCTTCAATCTTCTAAGTATTTACCAGTTCTGCTGTTCTTCTTTCCACCTCTTCTTATCTACTCATCCTTCTTCTTCTCATTGGCTTCGAACCTTTTTTCCAGTCGTCTTCTCACGATTGTCCACTTATTTCTCGTCTTTCTGTTTTGACTTTTGCACATTTTGCTGCTTTTATCTCCCTATTTCAGTCCCTTACTGTAGTCTCTACAATTTCCAATTCTTCTGTTCGCACATTTTACTGCTTTTATCTTTTCTTGACTTCTGAGCTTGCTTCTTACGTTCGAATCTTTTTTTCCAGTGGACTTCGCCCATTTTCAACATATATTTTTTGTATTTCTGCTGCTAACGTACGACATTTTGCTATTTTATCCTCGTATTTTTGAGTTGCTTCTACCATAGTCTTCTCCACACTTCCGATTCTTTTATACATCTTCCTTCTTGATATCGGCTCTAACCCTTTTTCCAGTAGTGTTTTCTCTCACTTTTCAGTATACTTTTTTACATCTCCAGATTATTGTATCTTCTCCAAACTATCCACCATTCTTCATTCTTCAATTTAGCAGTTTTCGTCTTCGTCGTCTGTTGCTATAATCAAACATCAAAACTGGAGTGGTCTAAAGCTTGTTTTATTCTTCTTTGATTTCAACCTTGCTTTGTTTCCACAATTCTTTATTTTCTTCTCTCAGCAAGTTTGGTTTCTGACATGTAAAATTGGAATGACCTTCACGATTGTCCTTTCTTTCATTTAAACATTGCTTCTGCTGCATCTCCCAAAATATCCACCATACATCATCTTCGTTCAACAATCTTCTTTGCCTTCTCACAAATTTCGATATATTTTTCGTCTTTCTGTTTCGATTTTTCCACATTTTGCTGCTTTTATTTTCTCAAATTTTGCTGCTTTTATTTTTCTATGCCTACTCTGCTTCAACTATAATCTATAGATTTCTTCTTTCCAATCTTTTCCTATCTGCTCAGCTCGCTTCTTCATATTCGGCTTCTCAGCTTGCTTCTTGATATTCACCTTGCTTGCTTTTGCTTTCCTATGTCAGTCCCTCTTCCACTATGGTCTGTACGTTTCCAATTCTTCTATTTTGCTTCCTTCCTCTTTTTCTCATGTTCTCAGGTTGCTTTTTTATATTAGCTTTTGCTGCTTTTACTTCCCATTTCTGTCCAGCTTCTACTATAGACCTTTTAGCAATTTCCAAATCTTCGGTCCGTCGTTTCGTATTTTCTTATTGCGTCAGCTTGCGTTGTAAGAATTTAATAATATTACGACATCTACAGATTTTATTAAAGTTAAGAATATTTGCTATTAGATTTAACTCAATACTGCTACTTTATAATGTAAAATACCCAAAAAGGACAGTATCAATACTCATGTAAATTACATAGTCCATCAATGATGGTCTAGGAGAAACCAGGACGTGTGTATTTTGAGTTCAAAAATTGGACCATACGGGCCAGACGAAGTCACTTCAGAAACTTGATGCAAATAGCTTATATGGAGACGATGACTCGAAGTACAGATGAAATATTTCGATATTTTGAAGGCAGAAGATGTGAATGAGGCGTTGTTTGTCTCAATAGATGAGGACGGAGCTGAGCCACAAGAAGGCCTCGATGAATAGAAAACTAGAAAGCGAAATTCGAGCGCATGCACGAGACTTCATGCGAGATTCCAAATCTATATTCCATCGCCCAAAACAAACCTGACTACGAAGGCCACAAGAGAAACGATTTGTTCTTAAGAACGAATGAAAGTACAAGATAATTTACGTTCTATCAAGAATGAGCTGCAGAAGCGTAGAAACGATGAAATAATCCTAGGTGAGTTGATGCATTTTACTGCTTTCAAAGTTAACGAGAAAAGAGAAACTGTGAAGGTCGTGAAGTATATTTTCCTGAATGATATTACAGTTGAAGAAAAAAAAATATGATACAATATTCTATCAACATTTAGTGCATCGCAATAGGCTTTTTTAGTAAAGGTTTGTTACAATAAAGCTACTCTATATTAGACTTATTATTAGTCACCGATTGATTAACTCGAAGTTGTGGAAAGATGAGATGTTGTAAGAATGTAATAATATTGGAACATCTATAGATTATAGTTATGAATATTCGATTACATTTAATTTAGTGCTGTCATGCTAATAATGTAAAATAACCAAAAAGCAGAGTATATTTATGTAAGAAACTCTTAAATACAGTCAGTAAATGATTGTCAAGATGAAACTATCTAGTGTATTTCGACTTTATAGCAGCTTGCTTCTTCATATTCGGTTCGAAACTTGTTTCTACTGGTCCTCACGCAAATTTTACACAATATATTTTTCGTCTTTCTGCTGCTGCCTTTCCACATTTTGCTTCTTTTATCTTCCTAGTATCTTCCAGTTCTTTTTCTACTATAAACTTCTCAGCAGTTTCCAATTCTTATATTCTTCTTCCATCTTGTTTATCTTCTCAGCTTCCTTTTTCTTATTCGCTTCTAGCCTTGCTTGTTGCTGTCTTGCCACAATTTCCAATGTATTTTCGTCTTTGTGTTTCGACTTTTTTGATTTTGCTTCATTTATCTTCCAGTTCTGCTGCTATTGTAATCTTCTCAACAATTTGTACCTTCACTTATCTTCCCAGCTTTCTTCTTCACACTTGCTTCTTAGATTGTTTCCAGTAGTCTTCGTACAATTTCCAATATATTTTTCGTCTTTCTCATTCGACAGTTCCACATATTGCTGGGTTATCTTCCTATTCCAGTCTTGCAGTTCTGCTTCCACCATAGTCCAATCACAATTTCCAATTCTTCTATTTCTATCTTTTCTTACCTTCTCAGTTTTCCTATTCGATTTTGCTTCTAACCTTGTTTCCAGTAGTCTTCTAACAATTTTTAGTAGAACTTTCATCTTTCGGTTTCGACCTTTTCATGCACATTTGCCTCTTCTATCTTCCTATTCTACTCTTGCTTCTACAACAGCTTCTACTTCTAAATTTTCTCAGTATTTTTCACTTCTTCTGTACGTTTTCACTGCAGCTTTTCTTATCTACTCAGCATTCTTCTTCATATTGGCTTCAAGCCTTGTTCCCAGCCGTCTTCTCACGATTTTTTTTATCTATTTCTCGTCTTTCTGTTTTGACCTTTGCACATTTTGCTACTTTTATCTCCCTTTTCCAGTCCCCTACTGTAGTCTCAACAATTTCCAATGCTTCTGTTCGCACATTTTGCTGCATTTATCTTTTTCTAACTTCTAAGCTTGCTTCTTCGCTTCGCATCTTTTCTCGCAGTGGTCTTCGCCCAATTTTCAACATATATTTTTCGTATTTCTGCTGCTAGCTTTTCGTGTCTTGCTGTTTTATCTTCGTATTCTCGGTTTGCTTCTACTACAGTCTTCTCCACACCTCCAATACTTTTATACATCGTCCTTCTTGATAACCTTTTCACAGTTTGCTTTATTTATCTTTTAGTCCGGCTTCCATTATAATCTTCTCAACAACTTCTATCTTTTCTTATCTTCTCGGCTTTTTTCTTCACACTCGCTTCTAAGATTGTTTAAAGTAGTCTTTCTACAATTCTCCACATATTTTTCGCCTTTCTCTTTCGACCATTCCACGTACATTTTGCCGAATATTCTACCCTAGCCTACTTAAAATTTCAAATTCTTCTATTTCCATCTTTTCTTATCTTCTAAATTTACCTATTTGGTGTTGCTTGTAACCTTGTTTCCTGTAGCCTTCTAACAATTCTTAATAAATTTTTCATCTTTCTGTGTCGACCTTTTCACATTTTGCCTCCTGTAGATGTAATGTCCTATTCTCCGCCTGCTTCTACTGTAGTCTTCTCGTCATTTCCAATTCTTCTGTTCTTCTTTCCACCTTTTCTTATCTTCTCAGCATTCCTCTTCATATTCGCTTCTAACCTGGTTTCCAATAGTCTTCTCACAATTGCTCATTTTTGTTCTCGTCTTTCTGTTTTGACCTTTCTGTATTTTGCTGCATTATCTTCCAATTCCAGTCCCCTACAGTAATTTCTACAATTTCCAATGCATCTGCTAATCTTTCCATCTTTCCTTAACTCCTAACTTCGCTTCATTGGTTTGAATCTTGTTTGCAGTGGTCTTTTTGTAATTTTCAACATATATATTTCGTATTTCTGCTGTTAACTTTCTACATTTTGCTGTTTTATCCTCGTATTCTTGGGTTGCTTCTAGTCTTCTCTCACAGTTTTCAAGCTATTTTCCATCTTCCATCTTTTATCTTCACATTTCTGTTCGTTTTCCATTGTTTGCAAATATTTTGAATTCCATTCTTCTTCGAACTTTTTCCATCTTCTAAGCTTGCTTCTATATATTGTTTCTTTGTAACCTTTATTCCAGTAGCCTGTCCTCTTCAGTGTATTTTTCATCTCCAAGTTATTGTACTTTCTCCAAAATATCCACCGTTCTTCATTCTTCAATTTAACAATTTTCGTCTTTGTCGTGGGTTGCTATCATCAAACATCAAAACAGAAGTGGTCTAAAGCTTATTCTATTCCTCTTTGATTTCAACCTTGCTTCGTGTCCATAATTCTTCATTTTCTTCTCTCCGCAAGTTTGGTTTTTGACATGTAAAATTGGAATGATCTTCAGGCTTGTTTTTTCTTTGATTTCAACTTTGTTTCCGCTGCTTCTACAAAATAACCCCCACATACTTCATATTCTGAGTCTTCTCGAAATTTAAATATATTTTTCGTCTTTCTGTTTCGATTTTTCCACATTTTGATGCCTTTATTTTCTTATGACATCCCTGGTACTACCATAATCTATACATTTCTTCTTTCCTATCTTTTGGCATATGCTCAGCTTGCTTTTTCATATCGGCTTCCCAGCTTGCTTCATCATATACACCTTCCTATCTTTTGTTTTCCTATCCAACTCTCTCTTCCACTATGGTCTCTACATTTCCAATTTTTCTATTTTTCTGCCTAACTATTCTCATCTTCTCAGCTTGCTTCTATGCATTTTCTTTTGCTGCCTTTACTTTATATTTCAGTCCGGCTTCTACTATAGACTCTTTAACAACTTCCAATTCTTCGGTTCGTCTTTCCGTCCTTTCTTATCTTGTCAGCTTGCGTTGTGAAATTTAATAATATTATGACATCTACAGACTTTCTTAAAGTTATAAATATTCGAGATTAAACTTAACGTAGCATTGTTGTGTAATAATGCATAATACCGAAAAAGAACAGTCTAAATATTGGAACATCTAAAGATTATAGTTATGAATATTCGATTACATTTAATTAAGTATTGTCATGTTAATAATGTAATATAACCAAGAAGAACAGTATAATTATGTAAACAACTCTTAAATATATAGTCAGTCAATGATTATAAGATAAAACTATGGAGTGTATTTCGACTTTATAACAGCTTGCTTCTTCATGTTCGCTTCGAAACTTGTTTCTAGTGGTCTTCTGGCAAATTTTACATAATATATTTTTCGCCTTCTTGCTGCCCCCTTTGCACATTTGCTTTTTTATCTTCCTAATATGTAACAGTCCTTTTTCAGCTATAAACTTCTCAGCAGTTTCAAGTTCTTCTTCCACCTTATTTATCTTCTCAGCTTCCTTTTTGATATTCGTTTCTAACTTGTTTGCAGTTGTCTTGTCGCGAATTCCAATGTATTTTTCGTCTTTCTGTTTCGACCTCTTAACATTTTGCTTCATTTATCTTTCAGTCCTGCTTCTATTATAATCTTCTCAAGAATTTCTATCTTCTCTTATCCTCTCAGCTTTCTTTTTCACACTCGCTTCTAAGATTGTTTCCAGCAATCTTCGTACAATTTACAATATATTTTCTTCTTTCTCTTTCGATGTTCCATTTTTGCTGGTTATCTTCCTATTCCAGTCTTGCAGTCCTGCTTCTACCACAGTCCACTCACAATTTCCAGTTCTTCTATTTCCATCTTTTCTTAATATCTTCTCAGTTTGCCTATTCGATTTTTCTTCTAACCTTGTTTTCAGTAGTCTTCTAACAATTTTTAATAGAACTTTCGTCTTTCTGTTTTGACCTTTCCATGCACATTTTGCATGCTCTAGCTTGCTGTTCCACACCTGCACCTTCTATAGCTTCTGCTTCTACAATCTTCTAAGTATTTACCAGTTCTGCTGTTCTTCTTTCCACCTCTTCTTATCTACTCATCCTTCTTCTTCTCATTGGCTTCGAACCTTTTTTCCAGTCGTCTTCTCACGATTGTCCACTTATTTCTCGTCTTTCTGTTTTGACCTTTGCACATTTTGCTGCTTTTATCTCCCTATTTCAGTCCCTTACTGTAGTCTCTACAATTTCCAATTCTTCTGTTCGCACATTTTACTGCTTTTATCTTTTCTTGACTTCTGAGCTTGCTTCTTACGTTCGAATCTTTTTTTCCAGTGGACTTCGCCCATTTTCAACATATATTTTTTGTATTTCTGCTGCTAACGTACGACATTTTGCTATTTTATCCTCGTATTTTTGAGTTGCTTCTACCATAGTCTTCTCCACACTTCCGATTCTTTTATACATCTTCCTTCTTGATATCGGCTCTAACCCTTTTTTCAGTAGTGTTTTCTCTCACTTTTCAGTATACTTTTTTACATCTCCAGATTATTGCATCTTCTCCAAACTATCCACCATTCTTCATTCTTCAATTTAGCAGTTTTCGTCTTCGTCGTCTGTTGCTATAATCAAACATCAAAACTGGAGTGGTCTAAAGCTTGTTTTATTCTTCTTTGATTTCAACCTTGCTTTGTTTCCACAATTCTTCATTTTCTTCTCTCAGCAAGTTTGGTTTCTGACATGTAAAATTGGAATGACCTTCACGATTGTCCTTTCTTTCATTTAAACATTGCTTCTGCTGCATCTCCCAAAATATCCACCATACATCATCTTCGTTCAACAATCTTCTTTGCCTTCTCACAAATTTCGATGTATTTTTCGTCTTTCTGTTTCGATTTTTCCACATTTTGCTGCTTTTATTTTCCCAAATTTTGCTGCTTTTATTTTTCTATGCCTATTCTGCTTCAACTATAATCTATAGATTTCTTCTTTCCAATCTTTTCCTATCTGCTCAGCTCGCTTCTTCATATTCGGCTTCTCAGCTTGCTTCTTGATATTCACCTTGCTTGCTTTTGCTTTCCTATGTCAGTCCCTCTTCCACTATGGTCTGTACGTTTCCAATTCTTCTATTTTGCTTCCTTCCTCTTTTTCTCATGTTCTCAGGTTGCTTTTTGATATTAGCTTTTGCTGCTTTTACTTCCCATTTCTGTCCAGCTTCTACTATAGACTTTTTAGCAATTTCCAAATCTTCGGTCCGTCGTTTCGTATTTTCTTATTGCGTCAGCTTGCGTTGTAAGAATTTAATAATATTACGACATCTACAGATTTTACTAAAGTTATGAATATTTGCTATTAGATTTAACTCAATACTGCTACTTTATAATGTAAAATACCCAAAAAAGACAGTATCAAAACTCATGTAAAATACATAGTCCATCAATGATGGTCTAGGAGAAACCAGGACGTGTATTTTGAGTTCAAAAATTGGACCATACGAGCCAGACGAAGTCACTTCAGAAACTTCATGCAAATAGCTTATATGGAGACGATGACTCGAAGTACAGATGAAATATTTCGATATTTTGAAGGCAGAAGATGTGAATGAGGCGTTGTTTGTCTCAATAGATGAGGACGGAGCTGAGCCACAAGAAGGTCTCGATGAATAGAAAACTAGAAAGCGAAATTCGAGCGCATGCACGAGACTTCATGCGAGATTCCAAATCTATATTCCATCGCCCAAAACAAACCTGATTACGAAGGCCACAAGAGAAACGATTTCTTCTTAAGAACGAATGAAAGTACAAGATGATTTACGTTCTATCAAGAATGAGCTGCAGAAGCGTAGAAACGATGAAATAATCCTAGGTGAGTTGATGCATTTTACCGCTTTCAAAGTTAACGAGAAAAGAGAAACTGTGAAGGTCGTGAAGTATATTTTCCTGAATGATATTACAGTTGAAGAAAAAAAAATATGATACAATATTCTATCAACATTTAGTGCATCGCAATAGGCTTTTTTAGTAAAGGTTTGTTACAATAAAGCTACTCTATATTAGACTTATTATTAGTCACCGATTGATTAACTCGAAGTTGTGGAAAGATGAGATGTTGTAAGAATGTAATAATATTGGAACATCTATAGATTATAGTTATGAATATTCGATTACATTTAATTCAGTGCTGTCATGCTAATAATGTAAAATAACCAAAAAGCAGAGTATATTTATGTAAGAAACTCTTAAATACAGTCAGTAAATGATTGTCAAGATGAAATTATCTAGTGTATTTCGACTTTATAGCAGCTTGCTTCTTCATATTCGGTTCGAAACTTGTTTCTACTGGTCCTCACGCAAATTTTACACAATATATTTTTCGTCTTTCTGCTGCTGCCTTTCCACATTTTGCTTCTTTTATCTTCCTAGTATCTTCCAGTACTTTTTCTACTATAAACTTCTCAGCAGTTTCCAATTCTTATGTTCTTCTTCCATCTTGTTTATCTTCTCAGCTTCCTTTTTCATATTCGCTTCTAGCGTTGCTTGATGCTGTCTTGCCACAATTTCCAATGTATTTTCGTCTTTGTGTTTCGACTTTTTTGATTTTGCTTCATTCATTGTCCAGTCCTGCTGCTATTCTAATCTTCTCAACAATTTGTACCTTTACTTATCTTCCCAGCTTTCTTCTTCACACTTGCTTCTTAGATTGTTTCCAGTAGTCTTCGTACAATTTCCAATATATTTTTCGTCTTTCTCATTCGACAGTTCCACATATTGCTGGGTTATCTTCCTATTCCAGTCTTGCAGTTCTGCTTCCACCATAGTCCAATCACAATTTCCAATTCTTCTATTTCTATCTTTTCTTACCTTCTCAGTTTTCCTATTCGATTTTGCTTCTAACCTTGTTTCCAGTAGTCTTCTAACAATTTTTAGTAGAACTTTCATCTTTCGGTTTCGACCTTTTCATGCACATTTGCCTCTTCTATCTTCCTATTCTACTCTTGCTTCTACAACAGCTTCTACTTCTAAATTTTCTCAGTATTTTTCACTTCTTCTGTACTTTTTCACTGCAGCTTTTCTTATCTACTCAGCATTCTTCTTCATATTGGCTTCAAGCCTTGTTCCCAGCCGTCTTCTCACGATTTTTTTTATCTATTTCTCGTCTTTCTGTTTTGACCTTTGCACATTTTGCTACTTTTATCTCCCTTTTCCAGTCCCCTACTGTAGTCTCTACAATTTCCAATGCTTCTGTTCGCACATTTTGCTGCATTTATCTTTTTCTAACTTCTAAGCTTGCTTCTTCGCTTCGCATCTTTTCTCGCAGTGGTCTTCGCCCAATTTTCAACATATATTTTTCGTATTTCTGCTGCTAGCTTTTCGTGTCTTGCTGTTTTATCTTCGTATTCTCGGTTTGCTTCTACTACAGTCTTCTCCACACCTCCAATACTTTTATACATCGTCCTTCTTGATAACCTTTTCACAGTTTGCTTTATTTATCTTTTAGTCCGGCTTCCATTATAATCTTCTCAACAACTTCTATCTTTTCTTATCTTCTCGGCTTTTTTCTTCACACTCGCTTCTAAGATTGTTTAAAGTAGTCTTTCTACAATTCTCCACATATTTTTCGCCTTTCTCTTTCGACCATTCCACGTACATTTTGCCGAATATTCTACCCTAGCCTACTTAAAATTTCAAATTCTTCTATTTCCATCTTTTCTTATCTTCTAAATTTACCTATTTGGTGTTGCTTGTAACCTTGTTTCCTGTAGCCTTCTAACAATTCTTAATAAATTTTTCATCTTTCTGTGTCGACCTTTTCACATTTTGCCTCCTGTAGATGTAATGTCCTATTCTCCGCCTGCTTCTACTGTAGTCTTCTCGTCATTTCCAATTCTTCTGTTCTTCTTTCCACCTTTTCTTATCTTCTCAGCATTCCTCTTCATATTCGCTTCTAACCTGGTTTCCAATAGTCTTCTCACAATTGCTCATTTTTGTTCTCGTCTTTCTGTTTTGACCTTTCTGTATTTTGCTGCATTATCTTCCAATTCCAGTCCCCTACAGTAATTTCTACAATTTCCAATGCATCTGCTAATCTTTCCATCTTTCCTTAACTCCTAACTTCGCTTCATTGGTTTGAATCTTGTTTGCAGTGGTCTTTTTGTAATTTTCAACATATATATTTCGTATTTCTGCTGTTAACTTTCTACATTTTGCTGTTTTATCCTCGTATTCTTGGGTTGCTTCTAGTCTTCTCTCACAGTTTTCAAGCTATTTTCCATCTTCCATCTTTTATCTTCACATTTCTGTTCGTTTTCCATTGTTTGCAAATATTTTGAATTCCATTCTTCTTCGAACTTTTTCCATCTTCTAAGCTTGCTTCTATATATTGTTTCTTTGTAACCTTTATTCCAGTAGCCTGTCCTCTTCAGTGTATTTTTCATCTCCAAGTTATTGTACTTTCTCCAAAATATCCACCGTTCTTCATTCTTCAATTTAACAATTTTCGTCTTTGTCGTGGGTTGCTATCATCAAACATCAAAACAGAAGTGGTCTAAAGCTTATTCTATTCCTCTTTGATTTCAACCTTGCTTCGTGTCCATAATTCTTCATTTTCTTCTCTCCGCAAGTTTGGTTTTTGACATGTAAAATTGGAATGATCTTCAGGCTTGTTTTTTCTTTGATTTCAACTTTGTTTCCGCTGCTTCTACAAAATAACCCCCACATACTTCATATTCTGAGTCTTCTCGAAATTTAAATATATTTTTCGTCTTTCTGTTTCGATTTTTCCACATTTTGATGCCTTTATTTTCTTATGACATCCCTGGTACTACCATAATCTATACATTTCTTCTTTCCTATCTTTTGGCATATGCTCAGCTTGCTTTTTCATATCGGCTTCCCAGCTTGCTTCATCATATACACCTTCCTATCTTTTGTTTTCCTATCCAACTCTCTCTTCCACTATGGTCTCTACATTTCCAATTTTTCTATTTTGCTGCCTAACTATTCTCATCTTCTCAGCTTGCTTCTATGCATTTTCTTTTGCTGCCTTTACTTTATATTTCAGTCCGGCTTCTACTATAGACTCTTTAACAACTTCCAATTCTTCGGTTCGTCTTTCCGTCCTTTCTTATCTTGTCAGCTTGCGTTGTGAAATTTAATAATATTATGACATCTACAGACTTTCTTAAAGTTATAAATATTCGAGATTAAACTTAACGTAGCATTGTTGGGTAATAATGCATAATACCGAAAAAGAACAGTCTAAATATTGGAACATCTAAAGATTATAGTTATGAATATTCGATTACATTTAATTAAGTATTGTCATGTTAATAATGTAATATAACCAAGAAGAACAGTATAATTATGTAAACAACTCTTAAATATATAGTCAGTCAATGATTATAAGATAAAACTATGGAGTGTATTTCGACTTTATAACAGCTTGCTTCTTCATGTTCGCTTCGAAACTTGTTTCTAGTGGTCTTCTGGCAAATTTTACATAATATATTTTTCGCCTTCTTGCTGCCCCCTTTGCACATTTGCTTTTTTATCTTCCTAATATGTAACAGTCCTTTTTCAGCTATAAACTTCTCAGCAGTTTCAAGTTCTTCTTCCACCTTATTTATCTTCTCAGCTTCCTTTTTGATATTCGTTTCTAACTTGTTTGCAGTTGTCTTGTCGCGAATTCCAATGTATTTTTCGTCTTTCTGTTTCGACCTCTTAACATTTTGCTTCATTTATCTTTCAGTCCTGCTTCTATTATAATCTTCTCAAGAATTTCTATCTTCTCTTATCCTCTCAGCTTTCTTTTTCACACTCGCTTCTAAGATTGTTTCCAGCAGTCTTCGTACAATTTCCAATATATTTTCTTCTTTCTCTTTCGATGTTCCATTTTTGCTGGTTATCTTCCTATTCCAGTCTTGCAGTCCTGCTTCTACCACAGTCCACTCACAATTTCCAGTTCTTCTATTTCCATCTTTTCTTAATATCTTCTCAGTTTGCCTATTCGATTTTTCTTCTAACCTTGTTTTCAGTAGTCTTCTAACAATTTTTAATAGAACTTTCGTCTTTCTGTTTTGACCTTTCCATGCACATTTTGCATGCTCTAGCTTGCTGTTCCACACCTGCACCTTCTATAGCTTCTGCTTCTACAATCTTCTAAGTATTTACCAGTTCTGCTGTTCTTCTTTCCACCTCTTCTTATCTACTCATCCTTCTTCTTCTCATTGGCTTCGAACCTTTTTTCCAGTCGTCTTCTCACGATTGTCCACTTATTTCTCGTCTTTCTGTTTTGACTTTTGCACATTTTGCTGCTTTTATCTCCCTATTTCAGTCCCTTACTGTAGTCTCTACAATTTCCAATTCTTCTGTTCGCACATTTTACTGCTTTTATCTTTTCTTGACTTCTGAGCTTGCTTCTTACGTTCGAATCTTTTTTTCCAGTGGACTTCGCCCATTTTCAACATATATTTTTTGTATTTCTGCTGCTAACGTACGACATTTTGCTATTTTATCCTCGTATTTTTGAGTTGCTTCTACCATAGTCTTCTCCACACTTCCGATTCTTTTATACATCTTCCTTCTTGATATCGGCTCTAACCCTTTTTCCAGTAGTGTTTTCTCTCACTTTTCAGTATACTTTTTTACATCTCCAGATTATTGTATCTTCTCCAAACTATCCACCATTCTTCATTCTTCAATTTAGCAGTTTTCGTCTTCGTCGTCTGTTGCTATAATCAAACATCAAAACTGGAGTGGTCTAAAGCTTGTTTTATTCTTCTTTGATTTCAACCTTGCTTTGTTTCCACAATTCTTCATTTTCTTCTCTCAGCAAGTTTGGTTTCTGACATGTAAAATTGGAATGACCTTCACGATTGTCCTTTCTTTCATTTAAACATTGCTTCTGCTGCATCTCCCAAAATATCCACCATACATCATCTTCGTTCAACAATCTTCTTTGCCTTCTCACAAATTTCGATATATTTTTCGTCTTTCTGTTTCGATTTTTCCACATTTTGCTGCTTTTATTTTCTCAAATTTTGCTGCTTTTATTTTTCTATGCCTATTCTGCTTCAACTATAATCTATAGATTTCTTCTTTCCAATCTTTTCCTATCTGCTCAGCTCGCTTCTTCATATTCGGCTTCTCAGCTTGCTTCTTGATATTCACCTTGCTTGCTTTTGCTTTCCTATGTCAGTCCCTCTTCCACTATGGTCTGTACGTTTCCAATTCTTCTATTTTGCTTCCTTCCTCTTTTTCTCATGTTCTCAGGTTGCTTTTTTATATTAGCTTTTGCTGCTTTTACTTCCCATTTCTGTCCAGCTTCTACTATAGACCTTTTAGCAATTTCCAAATCTTCGGTCCGTCGTTTCGTATTTTCTTATTGCGTCAGCTTGCGTTGTAAGAATTTAATAATATTACGACATCTACAGATTTTATTAAAGTTAAGAATATTTGCTATTAGATTTAACTCAATACTGCTACTTTATAATGTAAAATACCCAAAAAGGACAGTATCAATACTCATGTAAAATACATAGTCCATCAATGATGGTCTAGGAGAAACCAGGACGTGTGTATTTTGAGTTCAAAAATTGGACCATACGGGCCAGACGAAGTCACTTCAGAAACTTGATGCAAATAGCTTATATGGAGACGATGACTCGAAGTACAGATGAAATATTTCGATATTTTGAAGGCAGAAGATGTGAATGAGGCGTTGTTTGTCTCAATAGATGAGGACGGAGCTGAGCCACAAGAAGGCCTCGATGAATAGAAAACTAGAAAGCGAAATTCGAGCGCATGCACGAGACTTCATGCGAGATTCCAAATCTATATTCCATCGCCCAAAACAAACCTGACTACGAAGGCCACAAGAGAAACGATTTGTTCTTAAGAACGAATGAAAGTACAAGATAATTTACGTTCTATCAAGAATGAGCTGCAGAAGCGTAGAAACGATGAAATAATCCTAGGTGAGTTGATGCATTTTACTGCTTTCAAAGTTAACGAGAAAAGAGAAACTGTGAAGGTCGTGAAGTATATTTTCCTGAATGATATTACAGTTGAAGAAAAAAAAATATGATACAATATTCTATCAACATTTAGTGCATCGCAATAGGCTTTTTTAGTAAAGGTTTGTTACAATAAAGCTACTCTATATTAGACTTATTATTAGTCACCGATTGATTAACTCGAAGTTGTGGAAAGATGAGATGTTGTAAGAATGTAATAATATTGGAACATCTATAGATTATAGTTATGAATATTCGATTACATTTAATTCAGTGCTGTCATGCTAATAATGTAAAATAACCAAAAAGCAGAGTATATTTATGTAAGAAACTCTTAAATACAGTCAGTAAATGATTGTCAAGATGAAATTATCTAGTGTATTTCGACTTTATAGCAGCTTGCTTCTTCATATTCGGTTCGAAACTTGTTTCTACTGGTCCTCACGCAAATTTTACACAATATATTTTTCGTCTTTCTGCTGCTGCCTTTCCACATTTTGCTTCTTTTATCTTCCTAGTATCTTCCAGTACTTTTTCTACTATAAACTTCTCAGCAGTTTCCAATTCTTATGTTCTTCTTGCATCTTGTTTATCTTCTCAGCTTCCTTTTTCATATTCGCTTCTAGCGTTGCTTGATGCTGTCTTGCCACAATTTCCAATGTATTTTCGTCTTTGTGTTTCGACTTTTTTGATTTTGCTTCATTCATTGTCCAGTCCTGCTGCTATTCTAATCTTCTCAACAATTTGTACCTTTACTTATCTTCCCAGCTTTCTTCTTCACACTTGCTTCTTAGATTGTTTCCAGTAGTCTTCGTACAATTTCCAATATATTTTTCGTCTTTCTCATTCGACAGTTCCACATATTGCTGGGTTATCTTCCTATTCCAGTCTTGCAGTTCTGCTTCCACCATAGTCCAATCACAATTTCCAATTCTTCTATTTCTATCTTTTCTTACCTTCTCAGTTTTCCTATTCGATTTTGCTTCTAACCTTGTTTCCAGTAGTCTTCTAACAATTTTTAGTAGAACTTTCATCTTTCGGTTTCGACCTTTTCATGCACATTTGCCTCTTCTATCTTCCTATTCTACTCTTGCTTCTACAACAGCTTCTACTTCTAAATTTTCTCAGTATTTTTCACTTCTTCTGTACTTTTTCACTGCAGCTTTTCTTATCTACTCAGCATTCTTCTTCATATTGGCTTCAAGCCTTGTTCCCAGCCGTCTTCTCACGATTTTTTTTATCTATTTCTCGTCTTTCTGTTTTGACCTTTGCACATTTTGCTACTTTTATCTCCCTTTTCCAGTCCCCTACTGTAGTCTCTACAATTTCCAATGCTTCTGTTCGCACATTTTGCTGCATTTATCTTTTTCTAACTTCTAAGCTTGCTTCTTCGCTTCGCATCTTTTCTCGCAGTGGTCTTCGCCCAATTTTCAACATATATTTTTCGTATTTCTGCTGCTAGCTTTTCGTGTCTTGCTGTTTTATCTTCGTATTCTCGGTTTGCTTCTACTACAGTCTTCTCCACACCTCCAATACTTTTATACATCGTCCTTCTTGATAACCTTTTCACAGTTTGCTTTATTTATCTTTTAGTCCGGCTTCCATTATAATCTTCTCAACAACTTCTATCTTTTCTTATCTTCTCGGCTTTTTTCTTCACACTCGCTTCTAAGATTGTTTAAAGTAGTCTTTCTACAATTCTCCACATATTTTTCGCCTTTCTCTTTCGACCATTCCACGTACATTTTGCCGAATATTCTACCCTAGCCTACTTAAAATTTCAAATTCTTCTATTTCCATCTTTTCTTATCTTCTAAATTTACCTATTTGGTGTTGCTTGTAACCTTGTTTCCTGTAGCCTTCTAACAATTCTTAATAAATTTTTCATCTTTCTGTGTCGACCTTTTCACATTTTGCCTCCTGTAGATGTAATGTCCTATTCTCCGCCTGCTTCTACTGTAGTCTTCTCGTCATTTCCAATTCTTCTGTTCTTCTTTCCACCTTTTCTTATCTTCTCAGCATTCCTCTTCATATTCGCTTCTAACCTGGTTTCCAATAGTCTTCTCACAATTGCTCATTTTTGTTCTCGTCTTTCTGTTTTGACCTTTCTGTATTTTGCTGCATTATCTTCCAATTCCAGTCCCCTACAGTAATTTCTACAATTTCCAATGCATCTGCTAATCTTTCCATCTTTCCTTAACTCCTAACTTCGCTTCATTGGTTTGAATCTTGTTTGCAGTGGTCTTTTTGTAATTTTCAACATATATATTTCGTATTTCTGCTGTTAACTTTCTACATTTTGCTGTTTTATCCTCGTATTCTTGGGTTGCTTCTAGTCTTCTCTCACAGTTTTCAAGCTATTTTCCATCTTCCATCTTTTATCTTCACATTTCTGTTCGTTTTCCATTGTTTGCAAATATTTTGAATTCCATTCTTCTTCGAACTTTTTCCATCTTCTAAGCTTGCTTCTATATATTGTTTCTTTGTAACCTTTATTCCAGTAGCCTGTCCTCTTCAGTGTATTTTTCATCTCCAAGTTATTGTACTTTCTCCAAAATATCCACCGTTCTTCATTCTTCAATTTAACAATTTTCGTCTTTGTCGTGGGTTGCTATCATCAAACATCAAAACAGAAGTGGTCTAAAGCTTATTCTATTCCTCTTTGATTTCAACCTTGCTTCGTGTCCATAATTCTTCATTTTCTTCTCTCCGCAAGTTTGGTTTTTGACATGTAAAATTGGAATGATCTTCAGGCTTGTTTTTTCTTTGATTTCAACTTTGTTTCCGCTGCTTCTACAAAATAACCCCCACATACTTCATATTCTGAGTCTTCTCGAAATTTAAATATATTTTTCGTCTTTCTGTTTCGATTTTTCCACATTTTGATGCCTTTATTTTCTTATGACATCCCTGGTACTACCATAATCTATACATTTCTTCTTTCCTATCTTTTGGCATATGCTCAGCTTGCTTTTTCATATCGGCTTCCCAGCTTGCTTCATCATATACACCTTCCTATCTTTTGTTTTCCTATCCAACTCTCTCTTCCACTATGGTCTCTACATTTCCAATTTTTCTATTTTTCTGCCTAACTATTCTCATCTTCTCAGCTTGCTTCTATGCATTTTCTTTTGCTGCCTTTACTTTATATTTCAGTCCGGCTTCTACTATAGACTCTTTAACAACTTCCAATTCTTCGGTTCGTCTTTCCGTCCTTTCTTATCTTGTCAGCTTGCGTTGTGAAATTTAATAATATTATGACATCTACAGACTTTCTTAAAGTTATAAATATTCGAGATTAAACTTAACGTAGCATTGTTGTGTAATAATGCATAATACCGAAAAAGAACAGTGTAAATATTGGAACATCTAAAGATTATAGTTATGAATATTCGATTACATTTAATTAAGTATTGTCATGTTAATAATGTAATATAACCAAGAAGAACAGTATAATTATGTAAACAACTCTTAAATATATAGTCAGTCAATGATTATAAGATAAAACTATGGAGTGTATTTCGACTTTATAACAGCTTGCTTCTTCATGTTCGCTTCGAAACTTGTTTCTAGTGGTCTTCTGGCAAATTTTACATAATATATTTTTCGCCTTCTTGCTGCCCCCTTTGCACATTTGCTTTTTTATCTTCCTAATATGTAACAGTCCTTTTTCAGCTATAAACTTCTCAGCAGTTTCAAGTTCTTCTTCCACCTTATTTATCTTCTCAGCTTCCTTTTTGATATTCGTTTCTAACTTGTTTGCAGTTGTCTTGTCGCGAATTCCAATGTATTTTTCGTCTTTCTGTTTCGACCTCTTAACATTTTGCTTCATTTATCTTTCAGTCCTGCTTCTATTATAATCTTCTCAAGAATTTCTATCTTCTCTTATCCTCTCAGCTTTCTTTTTCACACTCGCTTCTAAGATTGTTTCCAGCAGTCTTCGTACAATTTCCAATATATTTTCTTCTTTCTCTTTCGATGTTCCATTTTTGCTGGTTATCTTCCTATTCCAGTCTTGCAGTCCTGCTTCTACCACAGTCCACTCACAATTTCCAGTTCTTCTATTTCCATCTTTTCTTAATATCTTCTCAGTTTGCCTATTCGATTTTTCTTCTAACCTTGTTTTCAGTAGTCTTCTAACAATTTTTAATAGAACTTTCGTCTTTCTGTTTTGACCTTTCCATGCACATTTTGCATGCTCTAGCTTGCTGTTCCACACCTGCACCTTCTATAGCTTCTGCTTCTACAATCTTCTAAGTATTTACCAGTTCTGCTGTTCTTCTTTCCACCTCTTCTTATCTACTCATCCTTCTTCTTCTCATTGGCTTCGAACCTTTTTTCCAGTCGTCTTCTCACGATTGTCCACTTATTTCTCGTCTTTCTGTTTTGACTTTTGCACATTTTGCTGCTTTTATCTCCCTATTTCAGTCCCTTACTGTAGTCTCTACAATTTCCAATTCTTCTGTTCGCACATTTTACTGCTTTTATCTTTTCTTGACTTCTGAGCTTGCTTCTTACGTTCGAATCTTTTTTTCCAGTGGACTTCGCCCATTTTCAACATATATTTTTTGTATTTCTGCTGCTAACGTACGACATTTTGCTATTTTATCCTCGTATTTTTGAGTTGCTTCTACCATAGTCTTCTCCACACTTCCGATTCTTTTATACATCTTCCTTCTTGATATCGGCTCTAACCCTTTTTCCAGTAGTGTTTTCTCTCACTTTTCAGTATACTTTTTTACATCTCCAGATTATTGTATCTTCTCCAAACTATCCACCATTCTTCATTCTTCAATTTAGCAGTTTTCGTCTTCGTCGTCTGTTGCTGTAATCAAACATCAAAACTGGAGTGGTCTAAAGCTTGTTTTATTCTTCTTTGATTTCAACCTTGCTTTGTTTCCACAATTCTTCATTTTCTTCTCTCAGCAAGTTTGGTTTCTGACATGTAAAATTGGAATGACCTTCACGATTGTCCTTTCTTTCATTTAAACATTGCTTCTGCTGCATCTCCCAAAATATCCACCATACATCATCTTCGTTCAACAATCTTCTTTGCCTTCTCACAAATTTCGATATATTTTTCGTCTTTCTGTTTCGATTTTTCCACATTTTGCTGCTTTTATTTTCTCAAATTTTGCTGCTTTTATTTTTCTATGCCTATTCTGCTTCAACTATAATCTATAGATTTCTTCTTTCCAATCTTTTCCTATCTGCTCAGCTCGCTTCTTCATATTCGGCTTCTCAGCTTGCTTCTTGATATTCACCTTGCTTGCTTTTGCTTTCCTATGTCAGTCCCTCTTCCACTATGGTCTGTACGTTTCCAATTCTTCTATTTTGCTTCCTTCCTCTTTTTCTCATGTTCTCAGGTTGCTTTTTTATATTAGCTTTTGCTGCTTTTACTTCCCATTTCTGTCCAGCTTCTACTATAGACCTTTTAGCAATTTCCAAATCTTCGGTCCGTCGTTTCGTATTTTCTTATTGCGTCAGCTTGCGTTGTAAGAATTTAATAATATTACGACATCTACAGATTTTATTAAAGTTAAGAATATTTGCTATTAGATTTAACTCAATACTGCTACTTTATAATGTAAAATACCCAAAAAGGACAGTATCAATACTCATGTAAAATACATAGTCCATCAATGATGGTCTAGGAGAAACCAGGACGTGTGTATTTTGAGTTCAAAAATTGGACCATACGGGCCAGACGAAGTCACTTCAGAAACTTGATGCAAATAGCTTATATGGAGACGATGACTCGAAGTACAGATGAAATATTTCGATATTTTGAAGGCAGAAGATGTGAATGAGGCGTTGTTTGTCTCAATAGATGAGGACGGAGCTGAGCCACAAGAAGGCCTCGATGAATAGAAAACTAGAAAGCGAAATTCGAGCGCATGCACGAGACTTCATGCGAGATTCCAAATCTATATTCCATCGCCCAAAACAAACCTGACTACGAAGGCCACAAGAGAAACGATTTGTTCTTAAGAACGAATGAAAGTACAAGATAATTTACGTTCTATCAAGAATGAGCTGCAGAAGCGTAGAAACGATGAAATAATCCTAGGTGAGTTGATGCATTTTACTGCTTTCAAAGTTAACGAGAAAAGAGAAACTGTGAAGGTCGTGAAGTATATTTTCCTGAATGATATTACAGTTGAAGAAAAAAAAATATGATACAATATTCTATCAACATTTAGTGCATCGCAATAGGCTTTTTTAGTAAAGGTTTGTTACAATAAAGCTACTCTATATTAGACTTATTATTAGTCACCGATTGATTAACTCGAAGTTGTGGAAAGATGAGATGTTGTAAGAATGTAATAATATTGGAACATCTATAGATTATAGTTATGAATATTCGATTACATTTAATTCAGTGCTGTCATGCTAATAATGTAAAATAACCAAAAAGCAGAGTATATTTATGTAAGAAACTCTTAAATACAGTCAGTAAATGATTGTCAAGATGAAATTATCTAGTGTATTTCGACTTTATAGCAGCTTGCTTCTTCATATTCGGTTCGAAACTTGTTTCTACTGGTCCTCACGCAAATTTTACACAATATATTTTTCGTCTTTCTGCTGCTGCCTTTCCACATTTTGCTTCTTTTATCTTCCTAGTATCTTCCAGTACTTTTTCTACTATAAACTTCTCAGCAGTTTCCAATTCTTATGTTCTTCTTCCATCTTGTTTATCTTCTCAGCTTCCTTTTTCATATTCGCTTCTAGCGTTGCTTGATGCTGTCTTGCCACAATTTCCAATGTATTTTCGTCTTTGTGTTTCGACTTTTTTGATTTTGCTTCATTCATTGTCCAGTCCTGCTGCTATTCTAATCTTCTCAACAATTTGTACCTTTACTTATCTTCCCAGCTTTCTTCTTCACACTTGCTTCTTAGATTGTTTCCAGTAGTCTTCGTACAATTTCCAATATATTTTTCGTCTTTCTCATTCGACAGTTCCACATATTGCTGGGTTATCTTCCTATTCCAGTCTTGCAGTTCTGCTTCCACCATAGTCCAATCACAATTTCCAATTCTTCTATTTCTATCTTTTCTTACCTTCTCAGTTTTCCTATTCGATTTTGCTTCTAACCTTGTTTCCAGTAGTCTTCTAACAATTTTTAGTAGAACTTTCATCTTTCGGTTTCGACCTTTTCATGCACATTTGCCTCTTCTATCTTCCTATTCTACTCTTGCTTCTACAACAGCTTCTACTTCTAAATTTTCTCAGTATTTTTCACTTCTTCTGTACTTTTTCACTGCAGCTTTTCTTATCTACTCAGCATTCTTCTTCATATTGGCTTCAAGCCTTGTTCCCAGCCGTCTTCTCACGATTTTTTTTATCTATTTCTCGTCTTTCTGTTTTGACCTTTGCACATTTTGCTACTTTTATCTCCCTTTTCCAGTCCCCTACTGTAGTCTCTACAATTTCCAATGCTTCTGTTCGCACATTTTGCTGCATTTATCTTTTTCTAACTTCTAAGCTTGCTTCTTCGCTTCGCATCTTTTCTCGCAGTGGTCTTCGCCCAATTTTCAACATATATTTTTCGTATTTCTGCTGCTAGCTTTTCGTGTCTTGCTGTTTTATCTTCGTATTCTCGGTTTGCTTCTACTACAGTCTTCTCCACACCTCCAATACTTTTATACATCGTCCTTCTTGATAACCTTTTCACAGTTTGCTTTATTTATCTTTTAGTCCGGCTTCCATTATAATCTTCTCAACAACTTCTATCTTTTCTTATCTTCTCGGCTTTTTTCTTCACACTCGCTTCTAAGATTGTTTAAAGTAGTCTTTCTACAATTCTCCACATATTTTTCGCCTTTCTCTTTCGACCATTCCACGTACATTTTGCCGAATATTCTACCCTAGCCTACTTAAAATTTCAAATTCTTCTATTTCCATCTTTTCTTATCTTCTAAATTTACCTATTTGGTGTTGCTTGTAACCTTGTTTCCTGTAGCCTTCTAACAATTCTTAATAAATTTTTCATCTTTCTGTGTCGACCTTTTCACATTTTGCCTCCTGTAGATGTAATGTCCTATTCTCCGCCTGCTTCTACTGTAGTCTTCTCGTCATTTCCAATTCTTCTGTTCTTCTTTCCACCTTTTCTTATCTTCTCAGCATTCCTCTTCATATTCGCTTCTAACCTGGTTTCCAATAGTCTTCTCACAATTGCTCATTTTTGTTCTCGTCTTTCTGTTTTGACCTTTCTGTATTTTGCTGCATTATCTTCCAATTCCAGTCCCCTACAGTAATTTCTACAATTTCCAATGCATCTGCTAATCTTTCCATCTTTCCTTAACTCCTAACTTCGCTTCATTGGTTTGAATCTTGTTTGCAGTGGTCTTTTTGTAATTTTCAACATATATATTTCGTATTTCTGCTGTTAACTTTCTACATTTTGCTGTTTTATCCTCGTATTCTTGGGTTGCTTCTAGTCTTCTCTCACAGTTTTCAAGCTATTTTCCATCTTCCATCTTTTATCTTCACATTTCTGTTCGTTTTCCATTGTTTGCAAATATTTTGAATTCCATTCTTCTTCGAACTTTTTCCATCTTCTAAGCTTGCTTCTATATATTGTTTCTTTGTAACCTTTATTCCAGTAGCCTGTCCTCTTCAGTGTATTTTTCATCTCCAAGTTATTGTACTTTCTCCAAAATATCCACCGTTCTTCATTCTTCAAATTAACAATTTTCGTCTTTGTCGTGGGTTGCTATCATCAAACATCAAAACAGAAGTGGTCTAAAGCTTATTCTATTCCTCTTTGATTTCAACCTTGCTTCGTGTCCATAATTCTTCATTTTCTTCTTTCCGCAAGTTTGGTTTTTGACATGTAAAATTGGAATGATCTTCAGGCTTGTTTTTTCTTTGATTTCAACTTTGTTTCCGCTGCTTCTACAAAATAACCCCCACATACTTCATATTCTGAGTCTTCTCGAAATTTAAATATATTTTTCGTCTTTCTGTTTCGATTTTTCCACATTTTGATGCCTTTATTTTCTTATGACATCCCTGGTACTACCATAATCTATACATTTCTTCTTTCCTATCTTTTGGCATATGCTCAGCTTGCTTTTTCATATCGGCTTCCCAGCTTGCTTCATCATATACACCTTCCTATCTTTTGTTTTCCTATCCAACTCTCTCTTCCACTATGGTCTCTACATTTCCAATTTTTCTATTTTTCTGCCTAACTATTCTCATCTTCTCAGCTTGCTTCTATGCATTTTCTTTTGCTGCCTTTACTTTATATTTCAGTCCGGCTTCTACTATAGACTCTTTAACAACTTCCAATTCTTCGGTTCGTCTTTCCGTCCTTTCTTATCTTGTCAGCTTGCGTTGTGAAATTTAATAATATTATGACATCTACAGACTTTCTTAAAGTTATAAATATTCGAGATTAAACTTAACGTAGCATTGCTGTGTAATAATGCATAATACCGAAAAAGAACAGTCTAAATATTGGAACATCTAAAGATTATAGTTATGAATATTCGATTACATTTAATTAAGTATTGTCATGTTAATAATGTAATATAACCAAGAAGAACAGTATAATTATGTAAACAACTCTTAAATATATAGTCAGTCAATGATTATAAGATAAAACTATGGAGTGTATTTCGACTTTATAACAGCTTGCTTCTTCATGTTCGCTTCGAAACTTGTTTCTAGTGGTCTTCTGGCAAATTTTACATAATATATTTTTCGCCTTCTTGCTGCCCCCTTTGCACATTTGCTTTTTTATCTTCCTAATATGTAACAGTCCTTTTTCAGCTATAAACTTCTCAGCAGTTTCAAGTTCTTCTTCCACCTTATTTATCTTCTCAGCTTCCTTTTTGATATTCGTTTCTAACTTGTTTGCAGTTGTCTTGTCGCGAATTCCAATGTATTTTTCGTCTTTCTGTTTCGACCTCTTAACATTTTGCTTCATTTATCTTTCAGTCCTGCTTCTATTATAATCTTCTCAAGAATTTCTATCTTCTCTTATCCTCTCAGCTTTCTTTTTCACACTCGCTTCTAAGATTGTTTCCAGCAGTCTTCGTACAATTTCCAATATATTTTCTTCTTTCTCTTTCGATGTTCCATTTTTGCTGGTTATCTTCCTATTCCAGTCTTGCAGTCCTGCTTCTACCACAGTCCACTCACAATTTCCAGTTCTTCTATTTCCATCTTTTCTTAATATCTTCTCAGTTTGCCTATTCGATTTTTCTTCTAACCTTGTTTTCAGTAGTCTTCTAACAATTTTTAATAGAACTTTCGTCTTTCTGTTTTGACCTTTCCATGCACATTTTGCATGCTCTAGCTTGCTGTTCCACACCTGCACCTTCTATAGCTTCTGCTTCTACAATCTTCTAAGTATTTACCAGTTCTGCTGTTCTTCTTTCCACCTCTTCTTATCTACTCATCCTTCTTCTTCTCATTGGCTTCGAACCTTTTTTCCAGTCGTCTTCTCACGATTGTCCACTTATTTCTCGTCTTTCTGTTTTGACTTTTGCACATTTTGCTGCTTTTATCTCCCTATTTCAGTCCCTTACTGTAGTCTCTACAATTTCCAATTCTTCTGTTCGCACATTTTACTGCTTTTATCTTTTCTTGACTTCTGAGCTTGCTTCTTACGTTCGAATCTTTTTTTCCAGTGGACTTCGCCCATTTTCAACATATATTTTTTGTATTTCTGCTGCTAACGTACGACATTTTGCTATTTTATCCTCGTATTTTTGAGTTGCTTCTACCATAGTCTTCTCCACACTTCCGATTCTTTTATACATCTTCCTTCTTGATATCGGCTCTAACCCTTTTTCCAGTAGTGTTTTCTCTCACTTTTCAGTATACTTTTTTACATCTCCAGATTATTGTATCTTCTCCAAACTATCCACCATTCTTCATTCTTCAATTTAGCAGTTTTCGTCTTCGTCGTCTGTTGCTATAATCAAACATCAAAACTGGAGTGGTCTAAAGCTTGTTTTATTCTTCTTTGATTTCAACCTTGCTTTGTTTCCACAATTCTTCATTTTCTTCTCTCAGCAAGTTTGGTTTCTGACATGTAAAATTGGAATGACCTTCACGATTGTCCTTTCTTTCATTTAAACATTGCTTCTGCTGCATCTCCCAAAATATCCACCATACATCATCTTCGTTCAACAATCTTCTTTGCCTTCTCACAAATTTCGATATATTTTTCGTCTTTCTGTTTCGATTTTTCCACATTTTGCTGCTTTTATTTTCTCAAATTTTGCTGCTTTTATTTTTCTATGCCTATTCTGCTTCAACTATAATCTATAGATTTCTTCTTTCCAATCTTTTCCTATCTGCTCAGCTCGCTTCTTCATATTCGGCTTCTCAGCTTGCTTCTTGATATTCACCTTGCTTGCTTTTGCTTTCCTATGTCAGTCCCTCTTCCACTATGGTCTGTACGTTTCCAATTCTTCTATTTTGCTTCCTTCCTCTTTTTCTCATGTTCTCAGGTTGCTTTTTTATATTAGCTTTTGCTGCTTTTACTTCCCATTTCTGTCCAGCTTCTACTATAGACCTTTTAGCAATTTCCAAATCTTCGGTCCGTCGTTTCGTATTTTCTTATTGCGTCAGCTTGCGTTGTAAGAATTTAATAATATTACGACATCTACAGATTTTATTAAAGTTAAGAATATTTGCTATTAGATTTAACTCAATACTGCTACTTTATAATGTAAAATACCCAAAAAGGACAGTATCAATACTCATGTAAAATACATAGTCCATCAATGATGGTCTAGGAGAAACCAGGACGTGTGTATTTTGAGTTCAAAAATTGGACCATACGGGCCAGACGAAGTCACTTCAGAAACTTGATGCAAATAGCTTATATGGAGACGATGACTCGAAGTACAGATGAAATATTTCGATATTTTGAAGGCAGAAGATGTGAATGAGGCGTTGTTTGTCTCAATAGATGAGGACGGAGCTGAGCCACAAGAAGGCCTCGATGAATAGAAAACTAGAAAGCGAAATTCGAGCGCATGCACGAGACTTCATGCGAGATTCCAAATCTATATTCCATCGCCCAAAACAAACCTGACTACGAAGGCCACAAGAGAAACGATTTGTTCTTAAGAACGAATGAAAGTACAAGATAATTTACGTTCTATCAAGAATGAGCTGCAGAAGCGTAGAAACGATGAAATAATCCTAGGTGAGTTGATGCATTTTACTGCTTTCAAAGTTAACGAGAAAAGAGAAACTGTGAAGGTCGTGAAGTATATTTTCCTGAATGATATTACAGTTGAAGAAAAAAAAATATGATACAATATTCTATCAACATTTAGTGCATCGCAATAGGCTTTTTTAGTAAAGGTTTGTTACAATAAAGCTACTCTATATTAGACTTATTATTAGTCACCGATTGATTAACTCGAAGTTGTGGAAAGATGAGATGTTGTAAGAATGTAATAATATTGGAACATCTATAGATTATAGTTATGAATATTCGATTACATTTAATTTAGTGCTGTCATGCTAATAATGTAAAATAACCAAAAAGCAGAGTATATTTATGTAAGAAACTCTTAAATACAGTCAGTAAATGATTGTCAAGATGAAACTATCTAGTGTATTTCGACTTTATAGCAGCTTGCTTCTTCATATTCGGTTCGAAACTTGTTTCTACTGGTCCTCACGCAAATTTTACACAATATATTTTTCGTCTTTCTGCTGCTGCCTTTCCACATTTTGCTTCTTTTATCTTCCTAGTATCTTCCAGTTCTTTTTCTACTATAAACTTCTCAGCAGTTTCCAATTCTTATATTCTTCTTCCATCTTGTTTATCTTCTCAGCTTCCTTTTTCATATTCGCTTCTAGCCTTGCTTGTTGCTGTCTTGCCACAATTTCCAATGTATTTTCGTCTTTGTGTTTCGACTTTTTTGATTTTGCTTCATTCATTGTCCAGTCCTGCTGCTATTCTAATCTTCTCAACAATTTGTACCTTTACTTATCTTCCCAGCTTTCTTCTTCACACTTGCTTCTTAGATTGTTTCCAGTAGTCTCCGTACAATTTCCAATATATTTTTCGTCTTTCTCATTCGACAGTTCCACATATTGCTGGGTTATCTTCCTATTCCAGTCTTGCAGTTCTGCTTCCACCATAGTCCAATCACAATTTCCAATTCTTCTATTTCTATCTTTTCTTACCTTCTCAGTTTTCCTATTCGATTTTGCTTCTAACCTTGTTTCCAGTAGTCTTCTAACAATTTTTAGTAGAACTTTCATCTTTCGGTTTCGACCTTTTCATGCACATTTGCCTCTTCTATCTTCCTATTCTACTCTTGCTTCTACAACAGCTTCTACTTCTAAATTTTCTCAGTATTTTTCACTTCTTCTGTACGTTTTCACTGCAGCTTTTCTTATCTACTCAGCATTCTTCTTCATATTGGCTTCAAGCCTTGTTCCCAGCCGTCTTCTCACGATTTTTTTTATCTATTTCTCGTCTTTCTGTTTTGACCTTTGCACATTTTGCTACTTTTATCTCCCTTTTCCAGTCCCCTACTGTAGTCTCAACAATTTCCAATGCTTCTGTTCGCACATTTTGCTGCATTTATCTTTTTCTAACTTCTAAGCTTGCTTCTTCGCTTCGCATCTTTTCTCGCAGTGGTCTTCGCCCAATTTTCAACATATATTTTTCGTATTTCTGCTGCTAGCTTTTCGTGTCTTGCTGTTTTATCTTCGTATTCTCGGTTTGCTTCTACTACAGTCTTCTCCACACCTCCAATACTTTTATACATCGTCCTTCTTGATAACCTTTTCACAGTTTGCTTTATTTATCTTTTAGTCCGGCTTCCATTATAATCTTCTCAACAACTTCTATCTTTTCTTATCTTCTCGGCTTTTTTCTTCACACTCGCTTCTAAGATTGTTTAAAGTAGTCTTCCTACAATTCTCCACATATTTTTCGCCTTTCTCTTTCGACCATTCCACGTACATTTTGCCGAATATTCTACCATAGCCTACTTAAAATTTCAAATTCTTCTATTTCCATCTTTTCTTATCTTCTAAATTTACCTATTTGGTGTTGCTTGTAACCTTGTTTCCTGTAGCCTTCTAACAATTCTTAATAAATTTTTCATCTTTCTGTGTCGACCTTTTCACATTTTGCCTCCTGTAGATGTAATGTCCTATTCTCCGCCTGCTTCTACTGTAGTCTTCTCGTCATTTCCAATTCTTCTGTTCTTCTTTCCACCTTTTCTTATCTTCTCAGCATTCCTCTTCATATTCGCTTCTAACCTGGTTTCCAATAGTCTTCTCACAATTGCTCATTTTTGTTCTCGTCTTTCTGTTTTGACCTTTCTGTATTTTGCTGCATTATCTTCCAATTCCAGTCCCCTACAGTAATTTCTACAATTTCCAATGCATCTGCTAATCTTTCCATCTTTCCTTAACTCCTAACTTCGCTTCATTGGTTTGAATCTTGTTTGCAGTGGTCTTTTTGTAATTTTCAACATATATATTTCGTATTTCTGCTGTTAACTTTCTACATTTTGCTGTTTTATCCTCGTATTCTTGGGTTGCTTCTAGTCTTCTCTCACAGTTTTCAAGCTATTTTCCATCTTCCATCTTTTATCTTCACATTTCTGTTCGTTTTCCATTGTTTGCAAATATTTTGAATTCCATTCTTCTTCGAACTTTTTCCATCTTCTAAGCTTGCTTCTATATATTGTTTCTTTGTAACCTTTATTCCAGTAGCCTGTCCTCTTCAGTGTATTTTTCATCTCCAAGTTATTGTACTTTCTCCAAAATATCCACCGTTCTTCATTCTTCAATTTAACAATTTTCGTCTTTGTCGTGGGTTGCTATCATCAAACATCAAAACAGAAGTGGTCTAAAGCTTATTCTATTCCTCTTTGATTTCAACCTTGCTTCGTGTCCATAATTCTTCATTTTCTTCTCTCCGCAAGTTTGGTTTTTGACATGTAAAATTGGAATGATCTTCAGGCTTGTTTTTTCTTTGATTTCAACTTTGTTTCCGCTGCTTCTACAAAATAACCCCCACATACTTCATATTCTGAGTCTTCTCGAAATTTAAATATATTTTTCGTCTTTCTGTTTCGATTTTTCCACATTTTGATGCCTTTATTTTCTTATGACATGCCTGGTACTACCATAATCTATACATTTCTTCTTTCCTATCTTTTGGCATATGCTCAGCTTGCTTTTTCATATCGGCTTCCCAGCTTGCTTCATCATATACACCTTCCTATCTTTTGTTTTCCTATCCAACTCTCTCTTCCACTATGGTCTCTACATTTCCAATTTTTCTATTTTTCTGCCTAACTATTCTCATCTTCTCAGCTTGCTTCTATGCATTTTCTTTTGCTGCCTTTACTTTATATTTCAGTCCGGCTTCTACTATAGACTCTTTAACAACTTCCAATTCTTCGGTTCGTCTTTCCGTCCTTTCTTATCTTGTCAGCTTGCGTTGTGAAATTTAATAATATTATGACATCTACAGACTTTCTTAAAGTTATAAATATTCGAGATTAAACTTAACGTAGCATTGTTGTGTAATAATGCATAATACCGAAAAAGAACAGTGTAAATATTGGAACATCTAAAGATTATAGTTATGAATATTCGATTACATTTAATTAAGTATTGTCATGTTAATAATGTAATATAACCAAGAAGAACAGTATAATTATGTAAACAACTCTTAAATATATAGTCAGTCAATGATTATAAGATAAAACTATGGAGTGTATTTCGACTTTATAACAGCTTGCTTCTTCATGTTCGCTTCGAAACTTGTTTCTAGTGGTCTTCTGGCAAATTTTACATAATATATTTTTCGCCTTCTTGCTGCCCCCTTTGCACATTTGCTTTTTTATCTTCCTAATATGTAACAGTCCTTTTTCAGCTATAAACTTCTCAGCAGTTTCAAGTTCTTCTTCCACCTTATTTATCTTCTCAGCTTCCTTTTTGATATTCGTTTCTAACTTGTTTGCAGTTGTCTTGTCGCGAATTCCAATGTATTTTTCGTCTTTCTGTTTCGACCTCTTAACATTTTGCTTCATTTATCTTTCAGTCCTGCTTCTATTATAATCTTCTCAAGAATTTCTATCTTCTCTTATCCTCTCAGCTTTCTTTTTCACACTCGCTTCTAAGATTGTTTCCAGCAATCTTCGTACAATTTCCAATATATTTTCTTCTTTCTCTTTCGATGTTCCATTTTTGCTGGTTATCTTCCTATTCCAGTCTTGCAGTCCTGCTTCTACCACAGTCCACTCACAATTTCCAGTTCTTCTATTTCCATCTTTTCTTAATATCTTCTCAGTTTGCCTATTCGATTTTTCTTCTAACCTTGTTTTCAGTAGTCTTCTAACAATTTTTAATAGAACTTTCGTCTTTCTGTTTTGACCTTTCCATGCACATTTTGCATGCTCTAGCTTGCTGTTCCACACCTGCACCTTCTATAGCTTCTGCTTCTACAATCTTCTAAGTATTTACCAGTTCTGCTGTTCTTCTTTCCACCTCTTCTTATCTACTCATCCTTCTTCTTCTCATTGGCTTCGAACCTTTTTTCCAGTCGTCTTCTCACGATTGTCCACTTATTTCTCGTCTTTCTGTTTTGACCTTTGCACATTTTGCTGCTTTTATCTCCCTATTTCAGTCCCTTACTGTAGTCTCTACAATTTCCAATTCTTCTGTTCGCACATTTTACTGCTTTTATCTTTTCTTGACTTCTGAGCTTGCTTCTTACGTTCGAATCTTTTTTTCCAGTGGACTTCGCCCATTTTCAACATATATTTTTTGTATTTCTGCTGCTAACGTACGACATTTTGCTATTTTATCCTCGTATTTTTGAGTTGCTTCTACCATAGTCTTCTCCACACTTCCGATTCTTTTATACATCTTCCTTCTTGATATCGGCTCTAACCCTTTTTTCAGTAGTGTTTTCTCTCACTTTTCAGTATACTTTTTTACATCTCCAGATTATTGTATCTTCTCCAAACTATCCACCATTCTTCATTCTTCAATTTAGCAGTTTTCGTCTTCGTCGTCTGTTGCTATAATCAAACATCAAAACTGGAGTGGTCTAAAGCTTGTTTTATTCTTCTTTGATTTCAACCTTGCTTTGTTTCCACAATTCTTCATTTTCTTCTCTCAGCAAGTTTGGTTTCTGACATGTAAAATTGGAATGACCTTCACGATTGTCCTTTCTTTCATTTAAACATTGCTTCTGCTGCATCTCCCAAAATATCCACCATACATCATCTTCGTTCAACAATCTTCTTTGCCTTCTCACAAATTTCGATGTATTTTTCGTCTTTCTGTTTCGATTTTTCCACATTTTGCTGCTTTTATTTTCCCAAATTTTGCTGCTTTTATTTTTCTATGCCTATTCTGCTTCAACTATAATCTATAGATTTCTTCTTTCCAATCTTTTCCTATCTGCTCAGCTCGCTTCTTCATATTCGGCTTCTCAGCTTGCTTCTTGATATTCACCTTGCTTGCTTTTGCTTTCCTATGTCAGTCCCTCTTCCACTATGGTCTGTACGTTTCCAATTCTTCTATTTTGCTTCCTTCCTCTTTTTCTCATGTTCTCAGGTTGCTTTTTGATATTAGCTTTTGCTGCTTTTACTTCCCATTTCTGTCCAGCTTCTACTATAGACCTTTTAGCAATTTCCAAATCTTCGGTCCGTCGTTTCGTATTTTCTTATTGCGTCAGCTTGCGTTGTAAGAATTTAATAATATTACGACATCTACAGATTTTACTAAAGTTATGAATATTTGCTATTAGATTTAACTCAATACTGCTACTTTATAATGTAAAATACCCAAAAAAGACAGTATCAAAACTCATGTAAAATACATAGTCCATCAATGATGGTCTAGGAGAAACCAGGACGTGTATTTTGAGTTCAAAAATTGGACCATACGAGCCAGACGAAGTCACTTCAGAAACTTCATGCAAATAGCTTATATGGAGACGATGACTCGAAGTACAGATGAAATATTTCGATATTTTGAAGGCAGAAGATGTGAATGAGGCGTTGTTTGTCTCAATAGATGAGGACGGAGCTGAGCCACAAGAAGGTCTCGATGAATAGAAAACTAGAAAGCGAAATTCGAGCGCATGCACGAGACTTCATGCGAGATTCCAAATCTATATTCCATCGCCCAAAACAAACCTGATTACGAAGGCCACAAGAGAAACGATTTGTTCTTAAGAACGAATAAAAGTACAAGATGATTTACGTTCTATCAAGAATGAGCTGCAGAAGCGTAGAAACGATGAAATAATCCTAGGTGAGTTGATGCATTTTACCGCTTTCAAAGTTAACGAGAAAAGAGAAACTGTGAAGGTCGTGAAGTATATTTTCCTGAATGATATTACAGTTGAAGAAAAAAAAATATGATACAATATTCTATCAACATTTAGTGCATCGCAATAGGCTTTTTTAGTAAAGGTTTGTTACAATAAAGCTACTCTATATTAGACTTATTATTAGTCACCGATTGATTAACTCGAAGTTGTGGAAAGATGAGATGTTGTAAGAATGTAATAATATTGGAACATCTATAGATTATAGTTATGAATATTCGATTACATTTAATTCAGTGCTGTCATGCTAATAATGTAAAATAACCAAAAAGCAGAGTATATTTATGTAAGAAACTCTTAAATACAGTCAGTAAATGATTGTCAAGATGAAATTATCTAGTGTATTTCGACTTTATAGCAGCTTGCTTCTTCATATTCGGTTCGAAACTTGTTTCTACTGGTCCTCACGCAAATTTTACACAATATATTTTTCGTCTTTCTGCTGCTGCCTTTCCACATTTTGCTTCTTTTATCTTCCTAGTATCTTCCAGTACTTTTTCTACTATAAACTTCTCAGCAGTTTCCAATTCTTATGTTCTTCTTCCATCTTGTTTATCTTCTCAGCTTCCTTTTTCATATTCGCTTCTAGCGTTGCTTGATGCTGTCTTGCCACAATTTCCAATGTATTTTCGTCTTTGTGTTTCGACTTTTTTGATTTTGCTTCATTCATTGTCCAGTCCTGCTGCTATTCTAATCTTCTCAACAATTTGTACCTTTACTTATCTTCCCAGCTTTCTTCTTCACACTTGCTTCTTAGATTGTTTCCAGTAGTCTTCGTACAATTTCCAATATATTTTTCGTCTTTCTCATTCGACAGTTCCACATATTGCTGGGTTATCTTCCTATTCCAGTCTTGCAGTTCTGCTTCCACCATAGTCCAATCACAATTTCCAATTCTTCTATTTCTATCTTTTCTTACCTTCTCAGTTTTCCTATTCGATTTTGCTTCTAACCTTGTTTCCAGTAGTCTTCTAACAATTTTTAGTAGAACTTTCATCTTTCGGTTTCGACCTTTTCATGCACATTTGCCTCTTCTATCTTCCTATTCTACTCTTGCTTCTACAACAGCTTCTACTTCTAAATTTTCTCAGTATTTTTCACTTCTTCTGTACTTTTTCACTGCAGCTTTTCTTATCTACTCAGCATTCTTCTTCATATTGGCTTCAAGCCTTGTTCCCAGCCGTCTTCTCACGATTTTTTTTATCTATTTCTCGTCTTTCTGTTTTGACCTTTGCACATTTTGCTACTTTTATCTCCCTTTTCCAGTCCCCTACTGTAGTCTCTACAATTTCCAATGCTTCTGTTCGCACATTTTGCTGCATTTATCTTTTTCTAACTTCTAAGCTTGCTTCTTCGCTTCGCATCTTTTCTCGCAGTGGTCTTCGCCCAATTTTCAACATATATTTTTCGTATTTCTGCTGCTAGCTTTTCGTGTCTTGCTGTTTTATCTTCGTATTCTCGGTTTGCTTCTACTACAGTCTTCTCCACACCTCCAATACTTTTATACATCGTCCTTCTTGATAACCTTTTCACAGTTTGCTTTATTTATCTTTTAGTCCGGCTTCCATTATAATCTTCTCAACAACTTCTATCTTTTCTTATCTTCTCGGCTTTTTTCTTCACACTCGCTTCTAAGATTGTTTAAAGTAGTCTTTCTACAATTCTCCACATATTTTTCGCCTTTCTCTTTCGACCATTCCACGTACATTTTGCCGAATATTCTACCCTAGCCTACTTAAAATTTCAAATTCTTCTATTTCCATCTTTTCTTATCTTCTAAATTTACCTATTTGGTGTTGCTTGTAACCTTGTTTCCTGTAGCCTTCTAACAATTCTTAATAAATTTTTCATCTTTCTGTGTCGACCTTTTCACATTTTGCCTCCTGTAGATGTAATGTCCTATTCTCCGCCTGCTTCTACTGTAGTCTTCTCGTCATTTCCAATTCTTCTGTTCTTCTTTCCACCTTTTCTTATCTTCTCAGCATTCCTCTTCATATTCGCTTCTAACCTGGTTTCCAATAGTCTTCTCACAATTGCTCATTTTTGTTCTCGTCTTTCTGTTTTGACCTTTCTGTATTTTGCTGCATTATCTTCCAATTCCAGTCCCCTACAGTAATTTCTACAATTTCCAATGCATCTGCTAATCTTTCCATCTTTCCTTAACTCCTAACTTCGCTTCATTGGTTTGAATCTTGTTTGCAGTGGTCTTTTTGTAATTTTCAACATATATATTTCGTATTTCTGCTGTTAACTTTCTACATTTTGCTGTTTTATCCTCGTATTCTTGGGTTGCTTCTAGTCTTCTCTCACAGTTTTCAAGCTATTTTCCATCTTCCATCTTTTATCTTCACATTTCTGTTCGTTTTCCATTGTTTGCAAATATTTTGAATTCCATTCTTCTTCGAACTTTTTCCATCTTCTAAGCTTGCTTCTATATATTGTTTCTTTGTAACCTTTATTCCAGTAGCCTGTCCTCTTCAGTGTATTTTTCATCTCCAAGTTATTGTACTTTCTCCAAAATATCCACCGTTCTTCATTCTTCAATTTAACAATTTTCGTCTTTGTCGTGGGTTGCTATCATCAAACATCAAAACAGAAGTGGTCTAAAGCTTATTCTATTCCTCTTTGATTTCAACCTTGCTTCGTGTCCATAATTCTTCATTTTCTTCTCTCCGCAAGTTTGGTTTTTGACATGTAAAATTGGAATGATCTTCAGGCTTGTTTTTTCTTTGATTTCAACTTTGTTTCCGCTGCTTCTACAAAATAACCCCCACATACTTCATATTCTGAGTCTTCTCGAAATTTAAATATATTTTTCGTCTTTCTGTTTCGATTTTTCCACATTTTGATGCCTTTATTTTCTTATGACATCTCTGGTACTACCATAATCTATACATTTCTTCTTTCCTATCTTTTGGCATATGCTCAGCTTGCTTTTTCATATCGGCTTCCCAGCTTGCTTCATCATATACACCTTCCTATCTTTTGTTTTCCTATCCAACTCTCTCTTCCACTATGGTCTCTACATTTCCAATTTTTCTATTTTGCTGCATAACTATTCTCATCTTCTCAGCTTGCTTCTATGCATTTTCTTTTGCTGCCTTTACTTTATATTTCAGTCCGGCTTCTACTATAGACTCTTTAACAACTTCCAATTCTTCGGTTCGTCTTTCCGTCCTTTCTTATCTTGTCAGCTTGCGTTGTGAAATTTAATAATATTATGACATCTACAGACTTTCTTAAAGTTATAAATATTCGAGATTAAACTTAACGTAGCATTGTTGTGTAATAATGCATAATACCGAAAAAGAACAGTGTAAATATTGGAACATCTAAAGATTATAGTTATGAATATTCGATTACATTTAATTAAGTATTGTCATGTTAATAATGTAATATAACCAAGAAGAACAGTATAATTATGTAAACAACTCTTAAATATATAGTCAGTCAATGATTATAAGACAAAACTATGGAGTGTATTTCGACTTTATAACAGCTTGCTTCTTCATGTTCGCTTCGAAACTTGTTTCTAGTGGTCTTCTGGCAAATTTTACATAATATATTTTTCGCCTTCTTGCTGCCCCCTTTGCACATTTGCTTTTTTATCTTCCTAATATGTAACAGTCCTTTTTCAGCTATAAACTTCTCAGCAGTTTCAAGTTCTTCTTCCACCTTATTTATCTTCTCAGCTTCCTTTTTGATATTCGTTTCTAACTTGTTTGCAGTTGTCTTGTCGCGAATTCCAATGTATTTTTCGTCTTTCTCTTTCGACCTCTTAACATTTTGCTTCATTTATCTTTCAGTCCTGCTTCTATTATAATCTTCTCAAGAATTTCTATCTTCTCTTATCCTCTCAGCTTTCTTTTTCACACTCGCTTCTAAGATTGTTTCCAGCAGTCTTCGTACAATTTCCAATATATTTTCTTCTTTCTCTTTCGATGTTCCATTTTTGCTGGTTATCTTCCTATTCCAGTCTTGCAGTCCTGCTTCTACCACAGTCCACTCACAATTTCCAGTTCTTCTATTTCCATCTTTTCTTAATATCTTCTCAGTTTGCCTATTCGATTTTTCTTCTAACCTTGTTTTCAGTAGTCTTCTAACAATTTTTAATAGAACTTTCGTCTTTCTGTTTTGACCTTTCCATGCACATTTTGCATGCTCTAGCTTGCTGTTCCACACCTGCACCTTCTATAGCTTCTGCTTCTTCAATCTTCTAAGTATTTACCAGTTCTGCTGTTCTTCTTTCCACCTCTTCTTATCTACTCATCCTTCTTCTTCTCATTGGCTTCGAACCTTTTTTCCAGTCGTCTTCTCACGATTGTCCACTTATTTCTCGTCTTTCTGTTTTGACTTTTGCACATTTTGCTGCTTTTATCTCCCTATTTCAGTCCCTTACTGTAGTCTCTACAATTTCCAATTCTTCTGTTCGCACATTTTACTGCTTTTATCTTTTCTTGACTTCTGAGCTTGCTTCTTACGTTCGAATCTTTTTTTCCAGTGGACTTCGCCCATTTTCAACATATATTTTTTGTATTTCTGCTGCTAACGTACGACATTTTGCTATTTTATCCTCGTATTTTTGAGTTGCTTCTACCATAGTCTTCTCCACACTTCCGATTCTTTTATACATCTTCCTTCTTGATATCGGCTCTAACCCTTTTTTCAGTAGTGTTTTCTCTCACTTTTCAGTATACTTTTTTACATCTCCAGATTATTGTATCTTCTCCAAACTATCCACCATTCTTCATTCTTCAATTTAGCAGTTTTCGTCTTCGTCGTCTGTTGCTATAATCAAACATCAAAACTGGAGTGGTCTAAAGCTTGTTTTATTCTTCTTTGATTTCAACCTTGCTTTGTTTCCACAATTCTTCATTTTCTTCTCTCAGCAAGTTTGGTTTCTGACATGTAAAATTGGAATGACCTTCACGATTGTCCTTTCTTTCATTTAAACATTGCTTCTGCTGCATCTCCCAAAATATCCACCATACATCATCTTCGTTCAACAATCTTCTTTGCCTTCTCACAAATTTCGATGTATTTTTCGTCTTTCTGTTTCGATTTTTCCACATTTTGCTGCTTTTATTTTCCCAAATTTTGCTGCTTTTATTTTTCTATGCCTATTCTGCTTCAACTATAATCTATAGATTTCTTCTTTCCAATCTTTTCCTATCTGCTCAGCTCGCTTCTTCATATTCGGCTTCTCAGCTTGCTTCTTGATATTCACCTTGCTTGCTTTTGCTTTCCTATGTCAGTCCCTCTTCCACTATGGTCTGTACGTTTCCAATTCTTCTATTTTGCTTCCTTCCTCTTTTTCTCATGTTCTCAGGTTGCTTTTTGATATTAGCTTTTGCTGCTTTTACTTCCCATTTCTGTCCAGCTTCTACTATAGACCTTTTAGCAATTTCCAAATCTTCGGTCCGTCGTTTCGTATTTTCTTATTGCGTCAGCTTGCGTTGTAAGAATTTAATAATATTACGACATCTACAGATTTTACTAAAGTTATGAATATTTGCTATTAGATTTAACTCAATACTGCTACTTTATAATGTAAAATACCCAAAAAAGACAGTATCAAAACTCATGTAAAATACATAGTCCATCAATGATGGTCTAGGAGAAACCAGGACGTGTATTTTGAGTTCAAAAATTGGACCATACGAGCCAGACGAAGTCACTTCAGAAACTTCATGCAAATAGCTTATATGGAGACGATGACTCGAAGTACAGATGAAATATTTCGATATTTTGAAGGCAGAAGATGTGAATGAGGCGTTGTTTGTCTCAATAGATGAGGACGGAGCTGAGCCACAAGAAGGTCTCGATGAATAGAAAACTAGAAAGCGAAATTCGAGCGCATGCACGAGACTTCATGCGAGATTCCAAATCTATATTCCATCGCCCAAAACAAACCTGATTACGAAGGCCACAAGAGAAACGATTTGTTCTTAAGAACGAATGAAAGTACAAGATGATTTACGTTCTATCAAGAATGAGCTGCAGAAGCGTAGAAACGATGAAATAATCCTAGGTGAGTTGATGCATTTTACCGCTTTCAAAGTTAACGAGAAAAGAGAAACTGTGAAGGTCGTGAAGTATATTTTCCTGAATGATATTACAGTTGAAGAAAAAAAAATATGATACAATATTCTATCAACATTTAGTGCATCGCAATAGGCTTTTTTAGTAAAGGTTTGTTACAATAAAGCTACTCTATATTAGACTTATTATTAGTCACCGATTGATTAACTCGAAGTTGTGGAAAGATGAGATGTTGTAAGAATGTAATAATATTGGAACATCTATAGATTATAGTTATGAATATTCGATTACATTTAATTCAGTGCTGTCATGCTAATAATGTAAAATAACCAAAAAGCAGAGTATATTTATGTAAGAAACTCTTAAATACAGTCAGTAAATGATTGTCAAGATGAAATTATCTAGTGTATTTCGACTTTATAGCAGCTTGCTTCTTCATATTCGGTTCGAAACTTGTTTCTACTGGTCCTCACGCAAATTTTACACAATATATTTTTCGTCTTTCTGCTGCTGCCTTTCAACATTTTGCTTCTTTTATCTTCCTAGTATCTTCCAGTACTTTTTCTACTATAAACTTCTCAGCAGTTTCCAATTCTTATGTTCTTCTTGCATCTTGTTTATCTTCTCAGCTTCCTTTTTCATATTCGCTTCTAGCGTTGCTTGATGCTGTCTTGCCACAATTTCCAATGTATTTTCGTCTTTGTGTTTCGACTTTTTTGATTTTGCTTCATTCATTGTCCAGTCCTGCTGCTATTCTAATCTTCTCAACAATTTGTACCTTTACTTATCTTCCCAGCTTTCTTCTTCACACTTGCTTCTTAGATTGTTTCCAGTAGTCTTCGTACAATTTCCAATATATTTTTCGTCTTTCTCATTCGACAGTTCCACATATTGCTGGGTTATCTTCCTATTCCAGTCTTGCAGTTCTGCTTCCACCATAGTCCAATCACAATTTCCAATTCTTCTATTTCTATCTTTTCTTACCTTCTCAGTTTTCCTATTCGATTTTGCTTCTAACCTTGTTTCCAGTAGTCTTCTAACAATTTTTAGTAGAACTTTCATCTTTCGGTTTCGACCTTTTCATGCACATTTGCCTCTTCTATCTTCCTATTCTACTCTCGCTTCTACAACAGCTTCTACTTCTAAATTTTCTCAGTATTTTTCACTTCTTCTGTACTTTTTCACTGCAGCTTTTCTTATCTACTCAGCATTCTTCTTCATATTGGCTTCAAGCCTTGTTCCCAGCGTCTTCTCACGATTTTTTTTATCTATTTCTCGTCTTTCTGTTTTGACCTTTGCACATTTTGCTACTTTTATCTCCCTTTTCCAGTCCCCTACTGTAGTCTCTACAATTTCCAATGCTTCTGTTCGCACATTTTGCTGCATTTATCTTTTTCTAACTTCTAAGCTTGCTTCTTCGCTTCGCATCTTTTCTCGCAGTGGTCTTCGCCCAATTTTCAACATATATTTTTCGTATTTCTGCTGCTAGCTTTTCGTGTCTTGCTGTTTTATCTTCGTATTCTCGGTTTGCTTCTACTACAGTCTTCTCCACACCTCCAATACTTTTATACATCGTCCTTCTTGATAACCTTTTCACAGTTTGCTTTATTTATCTTTTAGTCCGGCTTCCATTATAATCTTCTCAACAACTTCTATCTTTTCTTATCTTCTCGGCTTTTTTCTTCACACTCGCTTCTAAGATTGTTTAAAGTAGTCTTTCTACAATTCTCCACATATTTTTCGCCTTTCTCTTTCGACCATTCCACGTACATTTTGCCGAATATTCTACCCTAGCCTACTTAAAATTTCAAATTCTTCTATTTCCATCTTTTCTTATCTTCTAAATTTACCTATTTGGTGTTGCTTGTAACCTTGTTTCCTGTAGCCTTCTAACAATTCTTAATAAATTTTTCATCTTTCTGTGTCGACCTTTTCACATTTTGCCTCCTGTAGATGTAATGTCCTATTCTCCGCCTGCTTCTACTGTAGTCTTCTCGTCATTTCCAATTCTTCTGTTCTTCTTTCCACCTTTTCTTATCTTCTCAGCATTCCTCTTCATATTCGCTTCTAACCTGGTTTCCAATAGTCTTCTCACAATTGCTCATTTTTGTTCTCGTCTTTCTGTTTTGACCTTTCTGTATTTTGCTGCATTATCTTCCAATTCCAGTCCCCTACAGTAATTTCTACAATTTCCAATGCATCTGCTAATCTTTCCATCTTTCCTTAACTCCTAACTTCGCTTCATTGGTTTGAATCTTGTTTGCAGTGGTCTTTTTGTAATTTTCAACATATATATTTCGTATTTCTGCTGTTAACTTTCTACATTTTGCTGTTTTATCCTCGTATTCTTGGGTTGCTTCTAGTCTTCTCTCACAGTTTTCAAGCTATTTTCCATCTTCCATCTTTTATCTTCACATTTCTGTTCGTTTTCCATTGTTTGCAAATATTTTGAATTCCATTCTTCTTCGAACTTTTTCCATCTTCTAAGCTTGCTTCTATATATTGTTTCTTTGTAACCTTTATTCCAGTAGCCTGTCCTCTTCAGTGTATTTTTCATCTCCAAGTTATTGTACTTTCTCCAAAATATCCACCGTTCTTCATTCTTCAATTTAACAATTTTCGTCTTTGTCGTGGGTTGCTATCATCAAACATCAAAACAGAAGTGGTCTAAAGCTTATTCTATTCCTCTTTGATTTCAACCTTGCTTCGTGTCCATAATTCTTCATTTTCTTCTCTCCGCAAGTTTGGTTTTTGACATGTAAAATTGGAATGATCTTCAGGCTTGTTTTTTCTTTGATTTCAACTTTGTTTCCGCTGCTTCTACAAAATAACCCCCACATACTTCATATTCTGAGTCTTCTCGAAATTTAAATATATTTTTCGTCTTTCTGTTTCGATTTTTCCACATTTTGATGCCTTTATTTTCTTATGACATCCCTGGTACTACCATAATCTATACATTTCTTCTTTCCTATCTTTTGGCATATGCTCAGCTTGCTTTTTCATATCGGCTTCCCAGCTTGCTTCATCATATACACCTTCCTATCTTTTGTTTTCCTATCCAACTCTCTCTTCCACTATGGTCTCTACATTTCCAATTTTTCTATTTTTCTGCCTAACTATTCTCATCTTCTCAGCTTGCTTCTATGCATTTTCTTTTGCTGCCTTTACTTTATATTTCAGTCCGGCTTCTACTATAGACTCTTTAACAACTTCCAATTCTTCGGTTCGTCTTTCCGTCCTTTCTTATCTTGTCAGCTTGCGTTGTGAAATTTAATAATATTATGACATCTACAGACTTTCTTAAAGTTATAAATATTCGAGATTAAACTTAACGTAGCATTGTTGTGTAATAATGCATAATACCGAAAAAGAACAGTGTAAATATTGGAACATCTAAAGATTATAGTTATGAATATTCGATTACATTTAATTAAGTATTGTCATGTTAATAATGTAATATAACCAAGAAGAACAGTATAATTATGTAAACAACTCTTAAATATATAGTCAGTCAATGATTATAAGATAAAACTATGGAGTGTATTTCGACTTTATAACAGCTTGCTTCTTCATGTTCGCTTCGAAACTTGTTTCTAGTGGTCTTCTGGCAAATTTTACATAATATATTTTTCGCCTTCTTGCTGCCCCCTTTGCACATTTGCTTTTTTATCTTCCTAATATGTAACAGTCCTTTTTCAGCTATAAACTTCTCAGCAGTTTCAAGTTCTTCTTCCACCTTATTTATCTTCTCAGCTTCCTTTTTGATATTCGTTTCTAACTTGTTTGCAGTTGTCTTGTCGCGAATTCCAATGTATTTTTCGTCTTTCTGTTTCGACCTCTTAACATTTTGCTTCATTTATCTTTCAGTCCTGCTTCTATTATAATCTTCTCAAGAATTTCTATCTTCTCTTATCCTCTCAGCTTTCTTTTTCACACTCGCTTCTAAGATTGTTTCCAGCAGTCTTCGTACAATTTCCAATATATTTTCTTCTTTCTCTTTCGATGTTCCATTTTTGCTGGTTATCTTCCTATTCCAGTCTTGCAGTCCTGCTTCTACCACAGTCCACTCACAATTTCCAGTTCTTCTATTTCCATCTTTTCTTAATATCTTCTCAGTTTGCCTATTCGATTTTTCTTCTAACCTTGTTTTCAGTAGTCTTCTAACAATTTTTAATAGAACTTTCGTCTTTCTGTTTTGACCTTTCCATGCACATTTTGCATGCTCTAGCTTGCTGTTCCACACCTGCACCTTCTATAGCTTCTGCTTCTACAATCTTCTAAGTATTTACCAGTTCTGCTGTTCTTCTTTCCACCTCTTCTTATCTACTCATCCTTCTTCTTCTCATTGGCTTCGAACCTTTTTTCCAGTCGTCTTCTCACGATTGTCCACTTATTTCTCGTCTTTCTGTTTTGACTTTTGCACATTTTGCTGCTTTTATCTCCCTATTTCAGTCCCTTACTGTAGTCTCTACAATTTCCAATTCTTCTGTTCGCACATTTTACTGCTTTTATCTTTTCTTGACTTCTGAGCTTGCTTCTTACGTTCGAATCTTTTTTTCCAGTGGACTTCGCCCATTTTCAACATATATTTTTTGTATTTCTGCTGCTAACGTACGACATTTTGCTATTTTATCCTCGTATTTTTGAGTTGCTTCTACCATAGTCTTCTCCACACTTCCGATTCTTTTATACATCTTCCTTCTTGATATCGGCTCTAACCCTTTTTCCAGTAGTGTTTTCTCTCACTTTTCAGTATACTTTTTTACATCTCCAGATTATTGTATCTTCTCCAAACTATCCACCATTCTTCATTCTTCAATTTAGCAGTTTTCGTCTTCGTCGTCTGTTGCTGTAATCAAACATCAAAACTGGAGTGGTCTAAAGCTTGTTTTATTCTTCTTTGATTTCAACCTTGCTTTGTTTCCACAATTCTTCATTTTCTTCTCTCAGCAAGTTTGGTTTCTGACATGTAAAATTGGAATGACCTTCACGATTGTCCTTTCTTTCATTTAAACATTGCTTCTGCTGCATCTCCCAAAATATCCACCATACATCATCTTCGTTCAACAATCTTCTTTGCCTTCTCACAAATTTCGATATATTTTTCGTCTTTCTGTTTCGATTTTTCCACATTTTGCTGCTTTTATTTTCTCAAATTTTGCTGCTTTTATTTTTCTATGCCTATTCTGCTTCAACTATAATCTATAGATTTCTTCTTTCCAATCTTTTCCTATCTGCTCAGCTCGCTTCTTCATATTCGGCTTCTCAGCTTGCTTCTTGATATTCACCTTGCTTGCTTTTGCTTTCCTATGTCAGTCCCTCTTCCACTATGGTCTGTACGTTTCCAATTCTTCTATTTTGCTTCCTTCCTCTTTTTCTCATGTTCTCAGGTTGCTTTTTTATATTAGCTTTTGCTGCTTTTACTTCCCATTTCTGTCCAGCTTCTACTATAGACCTTTTAGCAATTTCCAAATCTTCGGTCCGTCGTTTCGTATTTTCTTATTGCGTCAGCTTGCGTTGTAAGAATTTAATAATATTACGACATCTACAGATTTTATTAAAGTTAAGAATATTTGCTATTAGATTTAACTCAATACTGCTACTTTATAATGTAAAATACCCAAAAAGGACAGTATCAATACTCATGTAAAATACATAGTCCATCAATGATGGTCTAGGAGAAACCAGGACGTGTGTATTTTGAGTTCAAAAATTGGACCATACGGGCCAGACGAAGTCACTTCAGAAACTTGATGCAAATAGCTTATATGGAGACGATGACTCGAAGTACAGATGAAATATTTCGATATTTTGAAGGCAGAAGATGTGAATGAGGCGTTGTTTGTCTCAATAGATGAGGACGGAGCTGAGCCACAAGAAGGCCTCGATGAATAGAAAACTAGAAAGCGAAATTCGAGCGCATGCACGAGACTTCATGCGAGATTCCAAATCTATATTCCATCGCCCAAAACAAACCTGACTACGAAGGCCACAAGAGAAACGATTTGTTCTTAAGAACGAATGAAAGTACAAGATAATTTACGTTCTATCAAGAATGAGCTGCAGAAGCGTAGAAACGATGAAATAATCCTAGGTGAGTTGATGCATTTTACTGCTTTCAAAGTTAACGAGAAAAGAGAAACTGTGAAGGTCGTGAAGTATATTTTCCTGAATGATATTACAGTTGAAGAAAAAAAAATATGATACAATATTCTATCAACATTTAGTGCATCGCAATAGGCTTTTTTAGTAAAGGTTTGTTACAATAAAGCTACTCTATATTAGACTTATTATTAGTCACCGATTGATTAACTCGAAGTTGTGGAAAGATGAGATGTTGTAAGAATGTAATAATATTGGAACATCTATAGATTATAGTTATGAATATTCGATTACATTTAATTCAGTGCTGTCATGCTAATAATGTAAAATAACCAAAAAGCAGAGTATATTTATGTAAGAAACTCTTAAATACAGTCAGTAAATGATTGTCAAGATGAAATTATCTAGTGTATTTCGACTTTATAGCAGCTTGCTTCTTCATATTCGGTTCGAAACTTGTTTCTACTGGTCCTCACGCAAATTTTACACAATATATTTTTCGTCTTTCTGCTGCTGCCTTTCCACATTTTGCTTCTTTTATCTTCCTAGTATCTTCCAGTACTTTTTCTACTATAAACTTCTCAGCAGTTTCCAATTCTTATGTTCTTCTTCCATCTTGTTTATCTTCTCAGCTTCCTTTTTCATATTCGCTTCTAGCGTTGCTTGATGCTGTCTTGCCACAATTTCCAATGTATTTTCGTCTTTGTGTTTCGACTTTTTTGATTTTGCTTCATTCATTGTCCAGTCCTGCTGCTATTCTAATCTTCTCAACAATTTGTACCTTTACTTATCTTCCCAGCTTTCTTCTTCACACTTGCTTCTTAGATTGTTTCCAGTAGTCTTCGTACAATTTCCAATATATTTTTCGTCTTTCTCATTCGACAGTTCCACATATTGCTGGGTTATCTTCCTATTCCAGTCTTGCAGTTCTGCTTCCACCATAGTCCAATCACAATTTCCAATTCTTCTATTTCTATCTTTTCTTACCTTCTCAGTTTTCCTATTCGATTTTGCTTCTAACCTTGTTTCCAGTAGTCTTCTAACAATTTTTAGTAGAACTTTCATCTTTCGGTTTCGACCTTTTCATGCACATTTGCCTCTTCTATCTTCCTATTCTACTCTTGCTTCTACAACAGCTTCTACTTCTAAATTTTCTCAGTATTTTTCACTTCTTCTGTACTTTTTCACTGCAGCTTTTCTTATCTACTCAGCATTCTTCTTCATATTGGCTTCAAGCCTTGTTCCCAGCCGTCTTCTCACGATTTTTTTTATCTATTTCTCGTCTTTCTGTTTTGACCTTTGCACATTTTGCTACTTTTATCTCCCTTTTCCAGTCCCCTACTGTAGTCTCTACAATTTCCAATGCTTCTGTTCGCACATTTTGCTGCATTTATCTTTTTCTAACTTCTAAGCTTGCTTCTTCGCTTCGCATCTTTTCTCGCAGTGGTCTTCGCCCAATTTTCAACATATATTTTTCGTATTTCTGCTGCTAGCTTTTCGTGTCTTGCTGTTTTATCTTCGTATTCTCGGTTTGCTTCTACTACAGTCTTCTCCACACCTCCAATACTTTTATACATCGTCCTTCTTGATAACCTTTTCACAGTTTGCTTTATTTATCTTTTAGTCCGGCTTCCATTATAATCTTCTCAACAACTTCTATCTTTTCTTATCTTCTCGGCTTTTTTCTTCACACTCGCTTCTAAGATTGTTTAAAGTAGTCTTTCTACAATTCTCCACATATTTTTCGCCTTTCTCTTTCGACCATTCCACGTACATTTTGCCGAATATTCTACCCTAGCCTACTTAAAATTTCAAATTCTTCTATTTCCATCTTTTCTTATCTTCTAAATTTACCTATTTGGTGTTGCTTGTAACCTTGTTTCCTGTAGCCTTCTAACAATTCTTAATAAATTTTTCATCTTTCTGTGTCGACCTTTTCACATTTTGCCTCCTGTAGATGTAATGTCCTATTCTCCGCCTGCTTCTACTGTAGTCTTCTCGTCATTTCCAATTCTTCTGTTCTTCTTTCCACCTTTTCTTATCTTCTCAGCATTCCTCTTCATATTCGCTTCTAACCTGGTTTCCAATAGTCTTCTCACAATTGCTCATTTTTGTTCTCGTCTTTCTGTTTTGACCTTTCTGTATTTTGCTGCATTATCTTCCAATTCCAGTCCCCTACAGTAATTTCTACAATTTCCAATGCATCTGCTAATCTTTCCATCTTTCCTTAACTCCTAACTTCGCTTCATTGGTTTGAATCTTGTTTGCAGTGGTCTTTTTGTAATTTTCAACATATATATTTCGTATTTCTGCTGTTAACTTTCTACATTTTGCTGTTTTATCCTCGTATTCTTGGGTTGCTTCTAGTCTTCTCTCACAGTTTTCAAGCTATTTTCCATCTTCCATCTTTTATCTTCACATTTCTGTTCGTTTTCCATTGTTTGCAAATATTTTGAATTCCATTCTTCTTCGAACTTTTTCCATCTTCTAAGCTTGCTTCTATATATTGTTTCTTTGTAACCTTTATTCCAGTAGCCTGTCCTCTTCAGTGTATTTTTCATCTCCAAGTTATTGTACTTTCTCCAAAATATCCACCGTTCTTCATTCTTCAAATTAACAATTTTCGTCTTTGTCGTGGGTTGCTATCATCAAACATCAAAACAGAAGTGGTCTAAAGCTTATTCTATTCCTCTTTGATTTCAACCTTGCTTCGTGTCCATAATTCTTCATTTTCTTCTTTCCGCAAGTTTGGTTTTTGACATGTAAAATTGGAATGATCTTCAGGCTTGTTTTTTCTTTGATTTCAACTTTGTTTCCGCTGCTTCTACAAAATAACCCCCACATACTTCATATTCTGAGTCTTCTCGAAATTTAAATATATTTTTCGTCTTTCTGTTTCGATTTTTCCACATTTTGATGCCTTTATTTTCTTATGACATCCCTGGTACTACCATAATCTATACATTTCTTCTTTCCTATCTTTTGGCATATGCTCAGCTTGCTTTTTCATATCGGCTTCCCAGCTTGCTTCATCATATACACCTTCCTATCTTTTGTTTTCCTATCCAACTCTCTCTTCCACTATGGTCTCTACATTTCCAATTTTTCTATTTTTCTGCCTAACTATTCTCATCTTCTCAGCTTGCTTCTATGCATTTTCTTTTGCTGCCTTTACTTTATATTTCAGTCCGGCTTCTACTATAGACTCTTTAACAACTTCCAATTCTTCGGTTCGTCTTTCCGTCCTTTCTTATCTTGTCAGCTTGCGTTGTGAAATTTAATAATATTATGACATCTACAGACTTTCTTAAAGTTATAAATATTCGAGATTAAACTTAACGTAGCATTGCTGTGTAATAATGCATAATACCGAAAAAGAACAGTCTAAATATTGGAACATCTAAAGATTATAGTTATGAATATTCGATTACATTTAATTAAGTATTGTCATGTTAATAATGTAATATAACCAAGAAGAACAGTATAATTATGTAAACAACTCTTAAATATATAGTCAGTCAATGATTATAAGATAAAACTATGGAGTGTATTTCGACTTTATAACAGCTTGCTTCTTCATGTTCGCTTCGAAACTTGTTTCTAGTGGTCTTCTGGCAAATTTTACATAATATATTTTTCGCCTTCTTGCTGCCCCCTTTGCACATTTGCTTTTTTATCTTCCTAATATGTAACAGTCCTTTTTCAGCTATAAACTTCTCAGCAGTTTCAAGTTCTTCTTCCACCTTATTTATCTTCTCAGCTTCCTTTTTGATATTCGTTTCTAACTTGTTTGCAGTTGTCTTGTCGCGAATTCCAATGTATTTTTCGTCTTTCTGTTTCGACCTCTTAACATTTTGCTTCATTTATCTTTCAGTCCTGCTTCTATTATAATCTTCTCAAGAATTTCTATCTTCTCTTATCCTCTCAGCTTTCTTTTTCACACTCGCTTCTAAGATTGTTTCCAGCAGTCTTCGTACAATTTCCAATATATTTTCTTCTTTCTCTTTCGATGTTCCATTTTTGCTGGTTATCTTCCTATTCCAGTCTTGCAGTCCTGCTTCTACCACAGTCCACTCACAATTTCCAGTTCTTCTATTTCCATCTTTTCTTAATATCTTCTCAGTTTGCCTATTCGATTTTTCTTCTAACCTTGTTTTCAGTAGTCTTCTAACAATTTTTAATAGAACTTTCGTCTTTCTGTTTTGACCTTTCCATGCACATTTTGCATGCTCTAGCTTGCTGTTCCACACCTGCACCTTCTATAGCTTCTGCTTCTACAATCTTCTAAGTATTTACCAGTTCTGCTGTTCTTCTTTCCACCTCTTCTTATCTACTCATCCTTCTTCTTCTCATTGGCTTCGAACCTTTTTTCCAGTCGTCTTCTCACGATTGTCCACTTATTTCTCGTCTTTCTGTTTTGACTTTTGCACATTTTGCTGCTTTTATCTCCCTATTTCAGTCCCTTACTGTAGTCTCTACAATTTCCAATTCTTCTGTTCGCACATTTTACTGCTTTTATCTTTTCTTGACTTCTGAGCTTGCTTCTTACGTTCGAATCTTTTTTTCCAGTGGACTTCGCCCATTTTCAACATATATTTTTTGTATTTCTGCTGCTAACGTACGACATTTTGCTATTTTATCCTCGTATTTTTGAGTTGCTTCTACCATAGTCTTCTCCACACTTCCGATTCTTTTATACATCTTCCTTCTTGATATCGGCTCTAACCCTTTTTCCAGTAGTGTTTTCTCTCACTTTTCAGTATACTTTTTTACATCTCCAGATTATTGTATCTTCTCCAAACTATCCACCATTCTTCATTCTTCAATTTAGCAGTTTTCGTCTTCGTCGTCTGTTGCTATAATCAAACATCAAAACTGGAGTGGTCTAAAGCTTGTTTTATTCTTCTTTGATTTCAACCTTGCTTTGTTTCCACAATTCTTCATTTTCTTCTCTCAGCAAGTTTGGTTTCTGACATGTAAAATTGGAATGACCTTCACGATTGTCCTTTCTTTCATTTAAACATTGCTTCTGCTGCATCTCCCAAAATATCCACCATACATCATCTTCGTTCAACAATCTTCTTTGCCTTCTCACAAATTTCGATATATTTTTCGTCTTTCTGTTTCGATTTTTCCACATTTTGCTGCTTTTATTTTCTCAAATTTTGCTGCTTTTATTTTTCTATGCCTATTCTGCTTCAACTATAATCTATAGATTTCTTCTTTCCAATCTTTTCCTATCTGCTCAGCTCGCTTCTTCATATTCGGCTTCTCAGCTTGCTTCTTGATATTCACCTTGCTTGCTTTTGCTTTCCTATGTCAGTCCCTCTTCCACTATGGTCTGTACGTTTCCAATTCTTCTATTTTGCTTCCTTCCTCTTTTTCTCATGTTCTCAGGTTGCTTTTTTATATTAGCTTTTGCTGCTTTTACTTCCCATTTCTGTCCAGCTTCTACTATAGACCTTTTAGCAATTTCCAAATCTTCGGTCCGTCGTTTCGTATTTTCTTATTGCGTCAGCTTGCGTTGTAAGAATTTAATAATATTACGACATCTACAGATTTTATTAAAGTTAAGAATATTTGCTATTAGATTTAACTCAATACTGCTACTTTATAATGTAAAATACCCAAAAAGGACAGTATCAATACTCATGTAAAATACATAGTCCATCAATGATGGTCTAGGAGAAACCAGGACGTGTGTATTTTGAGTTCAAAAATTGGACCATACGGGCCAGACGAAGTCACTTCAGAAACTTGATGCAAATAGCTTATATGGAGACGATGACTCGAAGTACAGATGAAATATTTCGATATTTTGAAGGCAGAAGATGTGAATGAGGCGTTGTTTGTCTCAATAGATGAGGACGGAGCTGAGCCACAAGAAGGCCTCGATGAATAGAAAACTAGAAAGCGAAATTCGAGCGCATGCACGAGACTTCATGCGAGATTCCAAATCTATATTCCATCGCCCAAAACAAACCTGACTACGAAGGCCACAAGAGAAACGATTTGTTCTTAAGAACGAATGAAAGTACAAGATAATTTACGTTCTATCAAGAATGAGCTGCAGAAGCGTAGAAACGATGAAATAATCCTAGGTGAGTTGATGCATTTTACTGCTTTCAAAGTTAACGAGAAAAGAGAAACTGTGAAGGTCGTGAAGTATATTTTCCTGAATGATATTACAGTTGAAGAAAAAAAAATATGATACAATATTCTATCAACATTTAGTGCATCGCAATAGGCTTTTTTAGTAAAGGTTTGTTACAATAAAGCTACTCTATATTAGACTTATTATTAGTCACCGATTGATTAACTCGAAGTTGTGGAAAGATGAGATGTTGTAAGAATGTAATAATATTGGAACATCTATAGATTATAGTTATGAATATTCGATTACATTTAATTCAGTGCTGTCATGCTAATAATGTAAAATAACCAAAAAGCAGAGTATATTTATGTAAGAAACTCTTAAATACAGTCAGTAAATGATTGTCAAGATGAAATTATCTAGTGTATTTCGACTTTATAGCAGCTTGCTTCTTCATATTCGGTTCGAAACTTGTTTCTACTGGTCCTCACGCAAATTTTACACAATATATTTTTCGTCTTTCTGCTGCTGCCTTTCCACATTTTGCTTCTTTTATCTTCCTAGTATCTTCCAGTACTTTTTCTACTATAAACTTCTCAGCAGTTTCCAATTCTTATGTTCTTCTTGCATCTTGTTTATCTTCTCAGCTTCCTTTTTCATATTCGCTTCTAGCGTTGCTTGATGCTGTCTTGCCACAATTTCCAATGTATTTTCGTCTTTGTGTTTCGACTTTTTTGATTTTGCTTCATTCATTGTCCAGTCCTGCTGCTATTCTAATCTTCTCAACAATTTGTACCTTTACTTATCTTCCCAGCTTTCTTCTTCACACTTGCTTCTTAGATTGTTTCCAGTAGTCTTCGTACAATTTCCAATATATTTTTCGTCTTTCTCATTCGACAGTTCCACATATTGCTGGGTTATCTTCCTATTCCAGTCTTGCAGTTCTGCTTCCACCATAGTCCAATCACAATTTCCAATTCTTCTATTTCTATCTTTTCTTACCTTCTCAGTTTTCCTATTCGATTTTGCTTCTAACCTTGTTTCCAGTAGTCTTCTAACAATTTTTAGTAGAACTTTCATCTTTCGGTTTCGACCTTTTCATGCACATTTGCCTCTTCTATCTTCCTATTCTACTCTTGCTTCTACAACAGCTTCTACTTCTAAATTTTCTCAGTATTTTTCACTTCTTCTGTACTTTTTCACTGCAGCTTTTCTTATCTACTCAGCATTCTTCTTCATATTGGCTTCAAGCCTTGTTCCCAGCCGTCTTCTCACGATTTTTTTTATCTATTTCTCGTCTTTCTGTTTTGACCTTTGCACATTTTGCTACTTTTATCTCCCTTTTCCAGTCCCCTACTGTAGTCTCTACAATTTCCAATGCTTCTGTTCGCACATTTTGCTGCATTTATCTTTTTCTAACTTCTAAGCTTGCTTCTTCGCTTCGCATCTTTTCTCGCAGTGGTCTTCGCCCAATTTTCAACATATATTTTTCGTATTTCTGCTGCTAGCTTTTCGTGTCTTGCTGTTTTATCTTCGTATTCTCGGTTTGCTTCTACTACAGTCTTCTCCACACCTCCAATACTTTTATACATCGTCCTTCTTGATAACCTTTTCACAGTTTGCTTTATTTATCTTTTAGTCCGGCTTCCATTATAATCTTCTCAACAACTTCTATCTTTTCTTATCTTCTCGGCTTTTTTCTTCACACTCGCTTCTAAGATTGTTTAAAGTAGTCTTTCTACAATTCTCCACATATTTTTCGCCTTTCTCTTTCGACCATTCCACGTACATTTTGCCGAATATTCTACCCTAGCCTACTTAAAATTTCAAATTCTTCTATTTCCATCTTTTCTTATCTTCTAAATTTACCTATTTGGTGTTGCTTGTAACCTTGTTTCCTGTAGCCTTCTAACAATTCTTAATAAATTTTTCATCTTTCTGTGTCGACCTTTTCACATTTTGCCTCCTGTAGATGTAATGTCCTATTCTCCGCCTGCTTCTACTGTAGTCTTCTCGTCATTTCCAATTCTTCTGTTCTTCTTTCCACCTTTTCTTATCTTCTCAGCATTCCTCTTCATATTCGCTTCTAACCTGGTTTCCAATAGTCTTCTCACAATTGCTCATTTTTGTTCTCGTCTTTCTGTTTTGACCTTTCTGTATTTTGCTGCATTATCTTCCAATTCCAGTCCCCTACAGTAATTTCTACAATTTCCAATGCATCTGCTAATCTTTCCATCTTTCCTTAACTCCTAACTTCGCTTCATTGGTTTGAATCTTGTTTGCAGTGGTCTTTTTGTAATTTTCAACATATATATTTCGTATTTCTGCTGTTAACTTTCTACATTTTGCTGTTTTATCCTCGTATTCTTGGGTTGCTTCTAGTCTTCTCTCACAGTTTTCAAGCTATTTTCCATCTTCCATCTTTTATCTTCACATTTCTGTTCGTTTTCCATTGTTTGCAAATATTTTGAATTCCATTCTTCTTCGAACTTTTTCCATCTTCTAAGCTTGCTTCTATATATTGTTTCTTTGTAACCTTTATTCCAGTAGCCTGTCCTCTTCAGTGTATTTTTCATCTCCAAGTTATTGTACTTTCTCCAAAATATCCACCGTTCTTCATTCTTCAATTTAACAATTTTCGTCTTTGTCGTGGGTTGCTATCATCAAACATCAAAACAGAAGTGGTCTAAAGCTTATTCTATTCCTCTTTGATTTCAACCTTGCTTCGTGTCCATAATTCTTCATTTTCTTCTCTCCGCAAGTTTGGTTTTTGACATGTAAAATTGGAATGATCTTCAGGCTTGTTTTTTCTTTGATTTCAACTTTGTTTCCGCTGCTTCTACAAAATAACCCCCACATACTTCATATTCTGAGTCTTCTCGAAATTTAAATATATTTTTCGTCTTTCTGTTTCGATTTTTCCACATTTTGATGCCTTTATTTTCTTATGACATCCCTGGTACTACCATAATCTATACATTTCTTCTTTCCTATCTTTTGGCATATGCTCAGCTTGCTTTTTCATATCGGCTTCCCAGCTTGCTTCATCATATACACCTTCCTATCTTTTGTTTTCCTATCCAACTCTCTCTTCCACTATGGTCTCTACATTTCCAATTTTTCTATTTTTCTGCCTAACTATTCTCATCTTCTCAGCTTGCTTCTATGCATTTTCTTTTGCTGCCTTTACTTTATATTTCAGTCCGGCTTCTACTATAGACTCTTTAACAACTTCCAATTCTTCGGTTCGTCTTTCCGTCCTTTCTTATCTTGTCAGCTTGCGTTGTGAAATTTAATAATATTATGACATCTACAGACTTTCTTAAAGTTATAAATATTCGAGATTAAACTTAACGTAGCATTGTTGTGTAATAATGCATAATACCGAAAAAGAACAGTGTAAATATTGGAACATCTAAAGATTATAGTTATGAATATTCGATTACATTTAATTAAGTATTGTCATGTTAATAATGTAATATAACCAAGAAGAACAGTATAATTATGTAAACAACTCTTAAATATATAGTCAGTCAATGATTATAAGATAAAACTATGGAGTGTATTTCGACTTTATAACAGCTTGCTTCTTCATGTTCGCTTCGAAACTTGTTTCTAGTGGTCTTCTGGCAAATTTTACATAATATATTTTTCGCCTTCTTGCTGCCCCCTTTGCACATTTGCTTTTTTATCTTCCTAATATGTAACAGTCCTTTTTCAGCTATAAACTTCTCAGCAGTTTCAAGTTCTTCTTCCACCTTATTTATCTTCTCAGCTTCCTTTTTGATATTCGTTTCTAACTTGTTTGCAGTTGTCTTGTCGCGAATTCCAATGTATTTTTCGTCTTTCTGTTTCGACCTCTTAACATTTTGCTTCATTTATCTTTCAGTCCTGCTTCTATTATAATCTTCTCAAGAATTTCTATCTTCTCTTATCCTCTCAGCTTTCTTTTTCACACTCGCTTCTAAGATTGTTTCCAGCAGTCTTCGTACAATTTCCAATATATTTTCTTCTTTCTCTTTCGATGTTCCATTTTTGCTGGTTATCTTCCTATTCCAGTCTTGCAGTCCTGCTTCTACCACAGTCCACTCACAATTTCCAGTTCTTCTATTTCCATCTTTTCTTAATATCTTCTCAGTTTGCCTATTCGATTTTTCTTCTAACCTTGTTTTCAGTAGTCTTCTAACAATTTTTAATAGAACTTTCGTCTTTCTGTTTTGACCTTTCCATGCACATTTTGCATGCTCTAGCTTGCTGTTCCACACCTGCACCTTCTATAGCTTCTGCTTCTACAATCTTCTAAGTATTTACCAGTTCTGCTGTTCTTCTTTCCACCTCTTCTTATCTACTCATCCTTCTTCTTCTCATTGGCTTCGAACCTTTTTTCCAGTCGTCTTCTCACGATTGTCCACTTATTTCTCGTCTTTCTGTTTTGACTTTTGCACATTTTGCTGCTTTTATCTCCCTATTTCAGTCCCTTACTGTAGTCTCTACAATTTCCAATTCTTCTGTTCGCACATTTTACTGCTTTTATCTTTTCTTGACTTCTGAGCTTGCTTCTTACGTTCGAATCTTTTTTTCCAGTGGACTTCGCCCATTTTCAACATATATTTTTTGTATTTCTGCTGCTAACGTACGACATTTTGCTATTTTATCCTCGTATTTTTGAGTTGCTTCTACCATAGTCTTCTCCACACTTCCGATTCTTTTATACATCTTCCTTCTTGATATCGGCTCTAACCCTTTTTCCAGTAGTGTTTTCTCTCACTTTTCAGTATACTTTTTTACATCTCCAGATTATTGTATCTTCTCCAAACTATCCACCATTCTTCATTCTTCAATTTAGCAGTTTTCGTCTTCGTCGTCTGTTGCTGTAATCAAACATCAAAACTGGAGTGGTCTAAAGCTTGTTTTATTCTTCTTTGATTTCAACCTTGCTTTGTTTCCACAATTCTTCATTTTCTTCTCTCAGCAAGTTTGGTTTCTGACATGTAAAATTGGAATGACCTTCACGATTGTCCTTTCTTTCATTTAAACATTGCTTCTGCTGCATCTCCCAAAATATCCACCATACATCATCTTCGTTCAACAATCTTCTTTGCCTTCTCACAAATTTCGATATATTTTTCGTCTTTCTGTTTCGATTTTTCCACATTTTGCTGCTTTTATTTTCTCAAATTTTGCTGCTTTTATTTTTCTATGCCTATTCTGCTTCAACTATAATCTATAGATTTCTTCTTTCCAATCTTTTCCTATCTGCTCAGCTCGCTTCTTCATATTCGGCTTCTCAGCTTGCTTCTTGATATTCACCTTGCTTGCTTTTGCTTTCCTATGTCAGTCCCTCTTCCACTATGGTCTGTACGTTTCCAATTCTTCTATTTTGCTTCCTTCCTCTTTTTCTCATGTTCTCAGGTTGCTTTTTTATATTAGCTTTTGCTGCTTTTACTTCCCATTTCTGTCCAGCTTCTACTATAGACCTTTTAGCAATTTCCAAATCTTCGGTCCGTCGTTTCGTATTTTCTTATTGCGTCAGCTTGCGTTGTAAGAATTTAATAATATTACGACATCTACAGATTTTATTAAAGTTAAGAATATTTGCTATTAGATTTAACTCAATACTGCTACTTTATAATGTAAAATACCCAAAAAGGACAGTATCAATACTCATGTAAAATACATAGTCCATCAATGATGGTCTAGGAGAAACCAGGACGTGTGTATTTTGAGTTCAAAAATTGGACCATACGGGCCAGACGAAGTCACTTCAGAAACTTGATGCAAATAGCTTATATGGAGACGATGACTCGAAGTACAGATGAAATATTTCGATATTTTGAAGGCAGAAGATGTGAATGAGGCGTTGTTTGTCTCAATAGATGAGGACGGAGCTGAGCCACAAGAAGGCCTCGATGAATAGAAAACTAGAAAGCGAAATTCGAGCGCATGCACGAGACTTCATGCGAGATTCCAAATCTATATTCCATCGCCCAAAACAAACCTGACTACGAAGGCCACAAGAGAAACGATTTGTTCTTAAGAACGAATGAAAGTACAAGATAATTTACGTTCTATCAAGAATGAGCTGCAGAAGCGTAGAAACGATGAAATAATCCTAGGTGAGTTGATGCATTTTACTGCTTTCAAAGTTAACGAGAAAAGAGAAACTGTGAAGGTCGTGAAGTATATTTTCCTGAATGATATTACAGTTGAAGAAAAAAAAATATGATACAATATTCTATCAACATTTAGTGCATCGCAATAGGCTTTTTTAGTAAAGGTTTGTTACAATAAAGCTACTCTATATTAGACTTATTATTAGTCACCGATTGATTAACTCGAAGTTGTGGAAAGATGAGATGTTGTAAGAATGTAATAATATTGGAACATCTATAGATTATAGTTATGAATATTCGATTACATTTAATTCAGTGCTGTCATGCTAATAATGTAAAATAACCAAAAAGCAGAGTATATTTATGTAAGAAACTCTTAAATACAGTCAGTAAATGATTGTCAAGATGAAATTATCTAGTGTATTTCGACTTTATAGCAGCTTGCTTCTTCATATTCGGTTCGAAACTTGTTTCTACTGGTCCTCACGCAAATTTTACACAATATATTTTTCGTCTTTCTGCTGCTGCCTTTCCACATTTTGCTTCTTTTATCTTCCTAGTATCTTCCAGTACTTTTTCTACTATAAACTTCTCAGCAGTTTCCAATTCTTATGTTCTTCTTCCATCTTGTTTATCTTCTCAGCTTCCTTTTTCATATTCGCTTCTAGCGTTGCTTGATGCTGTCTTGCCACAATTTCCAATGTATTTTCGTCTTTGTGTTTCGACTTTTTTGATTTTGCTTCATTCATTGTCCAGTCCTGCTGCTATTCTAATCTTCTCAACAATTTGTACCTTTACTTATCTTCCCAGCTTTCTTCTTCACACTTGCTTCTTAGATTGTTTCCAGTAGTCTTCGTACAATTTCCAATATATTTTTCGTCTTTCTCATTCGACAGTTCCACATATTGCTGGGTTATCTTCCTATTCCAGTCTTGCAGTTCTGCTTCCACCATAGTCCAATCACAATTTCCAATTCTTCTATTTCTATCTTTTCTTACCTTCTCAGTTTTCCTATTCGATTTTGCTTCTAACCTTGTTTCCAGTAGTCTTCTAACAATTTTTAGTAGAACTTTCATCTTTCGGTTTCGACCTTTTCATGCACATTTGCCTCTTCTATCTTCCTATTCTACTCTTGCTTCTACAACAGCTTCTACTTCTAAATTTTCTCAGTATTTTTCACTTCTTCTGTACTTTTTCACTGCAGCTTTTCTTATCTACTCAGCATTCTTCTTCATATTGGCTTCAAGCCTTGTTCCCAGCCGTCTTCTCACGATTTTTTTTATCTATTTCTCGTCTTTCTGTTTTGACCTTTGCACATTTTGCTACTTTTATCTCCCTTTTCCAGTCCCCTACTGTAGTCTCTACAATTTCCAATGCTTCTGTTCGCACATTTTGCTGCATTTATCTTTTTCTAACTTCTAAGCTTGCTTCTTCGCTTCGCATCTTTTCTCGCAGTGGTCTTCGCCCAATTTTCAACATATATTTTTCGTATTTCTGCTGCTAGCTTTTCGTGTCTTGCTGTTTTATCTTCGTATTCTCGGTTTGCTTCTACTACAGTCTTCTCCACACCTCCAATACTTTTATACATCGTCCTTCTTGATAACCTTTTCACAGTTTGCTTTATTTATCTTTTAGTCCGGCTTCCATTATAATCTTCTCAACAACTTCTATCTTTTCTTATCTTCTCGGCTTTTTTCTTCACACTCGCTTCTAAGATTGTTTAAAGTAGTCTTTCTACAATTCTCCACATATTTTTCGCCTTTCTCTTTCGACCATTCCACGTACATTTTGCCGAATATTCTACCCTAGCCTACTTAAAATTTCAAATTCTTCTATTTCCATCTTTTCTTATCTTCTAAATTTACCTATTTGGTGTTGCTTGTAACCTTGTTTCCTGTAGCCTTCTAACAATTCTTAATAAATTTTTCATCTTTCTGTGTCGACCTTTTCACATTTTGCCTCCTGTAGATGTAATGTCCTATTCTCCGCCTGCTTCTACTGTAGTCTTCTCGTCATTTCCAATTCTTCTGTTCTTCTTTCCACCTTTTCTTATCTTCTCAGCATTCCTCTTCATATTCGCTTCTAACCTGGTTTCCAATAGTCTTCTCACAATTGCTCATTTTTGTTCTCGTCTTTCTGTTTTGACCTTTCTGTATTTTGCTGCATTATCTTCCAATTCCAGTCCCCTACAGTAATTTCTACAATTTCCAATGCATCTGCTAATCTTTCCATCTTTCCTTAACTCCTAACTTCGCTTCATTGGTTTGAATCTTGTTTGCAGTGGTCTTTTTGTAATTTTCAACATATATATTTCGTATTTCTGCTGTTAACTTTCTACATTTTGCTGTTTTATCCTCGTATTCTTGGGTTGCTTCTAGTCTTCTCTCACAGTTTTCAAGCTATTTTCCATCTTCCATCTTTTATCTTCACATTTCTGTTCGTTTTCCATTGTTTGCAAATATTTTGAATTCCATTCTTCTTCGAACTTTTTCCATCTTCTAAGCTTGCTTCTATATATTGTTTCTTTGTAACCTTTATTCCAGTAGCCTGTCCTCTTCAGTGTATTTTTCATCTCCAAGTTATTGTACTTTCTCCAAAATATCCACCGTTCTTCATTCTTCAAATTAACAATTTTCGTCTTTGTCGTGGGTTGCTATCATCAAACATCAAAACAGAAGTGGTCTAAAGCTTATTCTATTCCTCTTTGATTTCAACCTTGCTTCGTGTCCATAATTCTTCATTTTCTTCTTTCCGCAAGTTTGGTTTTTGACATGTAAAATTGGAATGATCTTCAGGCTTGTTTTTTCTTTGATTTCAACTTTGTTTCCGCTGCTTCTACAAAATAACCCCCACATACTTCATATTCTGAGTCTTCTCGAAATTTAAATATATTTTTCGTCTTTCTGTTTCGATTTTTCCACATTTTGATGCCTTTATTTTCTTATGACATCCCTGGTACTACCATAATCTATACATTTCTTCTTTCCTATCTTTTGGCATATGCTCAGCTTGCTTTTTCATATCGGCTTCCCAGCTTGCTTCATCATATACACCTTCCTATCTTTTGTTTTCCTATCCAACTCTCTCTTCCACTATGGTCTCTACATTTCCAATTTTTCTATTTTTCTGCCTAACTATTCTCATCTTCTCAGCTTGCTTCTATGCATTTTCTTTTGCTGCCTTTACTTTATATTTCAGTCCGGCTTCTACTATAGACTCTTTAACAACTTCCAATTCTTCGGTTCGTCTTTCCGTCCTTTCTTATCTTGTCAGCTTGCGTTGTGAAATTTAATAATATTATGACATCTACAGACTTTCTTAAAGTTATAAATATTCGAGATTAAACTTAACGTAGCATTGCTGTGTAATAATGCATAATACCGAAAAAGAACAGTCTAAATATTGGAACATCTAAAGATTATAGTTATGAATATTCGATTACATTTAATTAAGTATTGTCATGTTAATAATGTAATATAACCAAGAAGAACAGTATAATTATGTAAACAACTCTTAAATATATAGTCAGTCAATGATTATAAGATAAAACTATGGAGTGTATTTCGACTTTATAACAGCTTGCTTCTTCATGTTCGCTTCGAAACTTGTTTCTAGTGGTCTTCTGGCAAATTTTACATAATATATTTTTCGCCTTCTTGCTGCCCCCTTTGCACATTTGCTTTTTTATCTTCCTAATATGTAACAGTCCTTTTTCAGCTATAAACTTCTCAGCAGTTTCAAGTTCTTCTTCCACCTTATTTATCTTCTCAGCTTCCTTTTTGATATTCGTTTCTAACTTGTTTGCAGTTGTCTTGTCGCGAATTCCAATGTATTTTTCGTCTTTCTGTTTCGACCTCTTAACATTTTGCTTCATTTATCTTTCAGTCCTGCTTCTATTATAATCTTCTCAAGAATTTCTATCTTCTCTTATCCTCTCAGCTTTCTTTTTCACACTCGCTTCTAAGATTGTTTCCAGCAGTCTTCGTACAATTTCCAATATATTTTCTTCTTTCTCTTTCGATGTTCCATTTTTGCTGGTTATCTTCCTATTCCAGTCTTGCAGTCCTGCTTCTACCACAGTCCACTCACAATTTCCAGTTCTTCTATTTCCATCTTTTCTTAATATCTTCTCAGTTTGCCTATTCGATTTTTCTTCTAACCTTGTTTTCAGTAGTCTTCTAACAATTTTTAATAGAACTTTCGTCTTTCTGTTTTGACCTTTCCATGCACATTTTGCATGCTCTAGCTTGCTGTTCCACACCTGCACCTTCTATAGCTTCTGCTTCTACAATCTTCTAAGTATTTACCAGTTCTGCTGTTCTTCTTTCCACCTCTTCTTATCTACTCATCCTTCTTCTTCTCATTGGCTTCGAACCTTTTTTCCAGTCGTCTTCTCACGATTGTCCACTTATTTCTCGTCTTTCTGTTTTGACTTTTGCACATTTTGCTGCTTTTATCTCCCTATTTCAGTCCCTTACTGTAGTCTCTACAATTTCCAATTCTTCTGTTCGCACATTTTACTGCTTTTATCTTTTCTTGACTTCTGAGCTTGCTTCTTACGTTCGAATCTTTTTTTCCAGTGGACTTCGCCCATTTTCAACATATATTTTTTGTATTTCTGCTGCTAACGTACGACATTTTGCTATTTTATCCTCGTATTTTTGAGTTGCTTCTACCATAGTCTTCTCCACACTTCCGATTCTTTTATACATCTTCCTTCTTGATATCGGCTCTAACCCTTTTTCCAGTAGTGTTTTCTCTCACTTTTCAGTATACTTTTTTACATCTCCAGATTATTGTATCTTCTCCAAACTATCCACCATTCTTCATTCTTCAATTTAGCAGTTTTCGTCTTCGTCGTCTGTTGCTATAATCAAACATCAAAACTGGAGTGGTCTAAAGCTTGTTTTATTCTTCTTTGATTTCAACCTTGCTTTGTTTCCACAATTCTTCATTTTCTTCTCTCAGCAAGTTTGGTTTCTGACATGTAAAATTGGAATGACCTTCACGATTGTCCTTTCTTTCATTTAAACATTGCTTCTGCTGCATCTCCCAAAATATCCACCATACATCATCTTCGTTCAACAATCTTCTTTGCCTTCTCACAAATTTCGATATATTTTTCGTCTTTCTGTTTCGATTTTTCCACATTTTGCTGCTTTTATTTTCTCAAATTTTGCTGCTTTTATTTTTCTATGCCTATTCTGCTTCAACTATAATCTATAGATTTCTTCTTTCCAATCTTTTCCTATCTGCTCAGCTCGCTTCTTCATATTCGGCTTCTCAGCTTGCTTCTTGATATTCACCTTGCTTGCTTTTGCTTTCCTATGTCAGTCCCTCTTCCACTATGGTCTGTACGTTTCCAATTCTTCTATTTTGCTTCCTTCCTCTTTTTCTCATGTTCTCAGGTTGCTTTTTTATATTAGCTTTTGCTGCTTTTACTTCCCATTTCTGTCCAGCTTCTACTATAGACCTTTTAGCAATTTCCAAATCTTCGGTCCGTCGTTTCGTATTTTCTTATTGCGTCAGCTTGCGTTGTAAGAATTTAATAATATTACGACATCTACAGATTTTATTAAAGTTAAGAATATTTGCTATTAGATTTAACTCAATACTGCTACTTTATAATGTAAAATACCCAAAAAGGACAGTATCAATACTCATGTAAAATACATAGTCCATCAATGATGGTCTAGGAGAAACCAGGACGTGTGTATTTTGAGTTCAAAAATTGGACCATACGGGCCAGACGAAGTCACTTCAGAAACTTGATGCAAATAGCTTATATGGAGACGATGACTCGAAGTACAGATGAAATATTTCGATATTTTGAAGGCAGAAGATGTGAATGAGGCGTTGTTTGTCTCAATAGATGAGGACGGAGCTGAGCCACAAGAAGGCCTCGATGAATAGAAAACTAGAAAGCGAAATTCGAGCGCATGCACGAGACTTCATGCGAGATTCCAAATCTATATTCCATCGCCCAAAACAAACCTGACTACGAAGGCCACAAGAGAAACGATTTGTTCTTAAGAACGAATGAAAGTACAAGATAATTTACGTTCTATCAAGAATGAGCTGCAGAAGCGTAGAAACGATGAAATAATCCTAGGTGAGTTGATGCATTTTACTGCTTTCAAAGTTAACGAGAAAAGAGAAACTGTGAAGGTCGTGAAGTATATTTTCCTGAATGATATTACAGTTGAAGAAAAAAAAATATGATACAATATTCTATCAACATTTAGTGCATCGCAATAGGCTTTTTTAGTAAAGGTTTGTTACAATAAAGCTACTCTATATTAGACTTATTATTAGTCACCGATTGATTAACTCGAAGTTGTGGAAAGATGAGATGTTGTAAGAATGTAATAATATTGGAACATCTATAGATTATAGTTATGAATATTCGATTACATTTAATTTAGTGCTGTCATGCTAATAATGTAAAATAACCAAAAAGCAGAGTATATTTATGTAAGAAACTCTTAAATACAGTCAGTAAATGATTGTCAAGATGAAACTATCTAGTGTATTTCGACTTTATAGCAGCTTGCTTCTTCATATTCGGTTCGAAACTTGTTTCTACTGGTCCTCACGCAAATTTTACACAATATATTTTTCGTCTTTCTGCTGCTGCCTTTCCACATTTTGCTTCTTTTATCTTCCTAGTATCTTCCAGTTCTTTTTCTACTATAAACTTCTCAGCAGTTTCCAATTCTTATATTCTTCTTCCATCTTGTTTATCTTCTCAGCTTCCTTTTTCATATTCGCTTCTAGCCTTGCTTGTTGCTGTCTTGCCACAATTTCCAATGTATTTTCGTCTTTGTGTTTCGACTTTTTTGATTTTGCTTCATTCATTGTCCAGTCCTGCTGCTATTCTAATCTTCTCAACAATTTGTACCTTTACTTATCTTCCCAGCTTTCTTCTTCACACTTGCTTCTTAGATTGTTTCCAGTAGTCTCCGTACAATTTCCAATATATTTTTCGTCTTTCTCATTCGACAGTTCCACATATTGCTGGGTTATCTTCCTATTCCAGTCTTGCAGTTCTGCTTCCACCATAGTCCAATCACAATTTCCAATTCTTCTATTTCTATCTTTTCTTACCTTCTCAGTTTTCCTATTCGATTTTGCTTCTAACCTTGTTTCCAGTAGTCTTCTAACAATTTTTAGTAGAACTTTCATCTTTCGGTTTCGACCTTTTCATGCACATTTGCCTCTTCTATCTTCCTATTCTACTCTTGCTTCTACAACAGCTTCTACTTCTAAATTTTCTCAGTATTTTTCACTTCTTCTGTACGTTTTCACTGCAGCTTTTCTTATCTACTCAGCATTCTTCTTCATATTGGCTTCAAGCCTTGTTCCCAGCCGTCTTCTCACGATTTTTTTTATCTATTTCTCGTCTTTCTGTTTTGACCTTTGCACATTTTGCTACTTTTATCTCCCTTTTCCAGTCCCCTACTGTAGTCTCAACAATTTCCAATGCTTCTGTTCGCACATTTTGCTGCATTTATCTTTTTCTAACTTCTAAGCTTGCTTCTTCGCTTCGCATCTTTTCTCGCAGTGGTCTTCGCCCAATTTTCAACATATATTTTTCGTATTTCTGCTGCTAGCTTTTCGTGTCTTGCTGTTTTATCTTCGTATTCTCGGTTTGCTTCTACTACAGTCTTCTCCACACCTCCAATACTTTTATACATCGTCCTTCTTGATAACCTTTTCACAGTTTGCTTTATTTATCTTTTAGTCCGGCTTCCATTATAATCTTCTCAACAACTTCTATCTTTTCTTATCTTCTCGGCTTTTTTCTTCACACTCGCTTCTAAGATTGTTTAAAGTAGTCTTCCTACAATTCTCCACATATTTTTCGCCTTTCTCTTTCGACCATTCCACGTACATTTTGCCGAATATTCTACCATAGCCTACTTAAAATTTCAAATTCTTCTATTTCCATCTTTTCTTATCTTCTAAATTTACCTATTTGGTGTTGCTTGTAACCTTGTTTCCTGTAGCCTTCTAACAATTCTTAATAAATTTTTCATCTTTCTGTGTCGACCTTTTCACATTTTGCCTCCTGTAGATGTAATGTCCTATTCTCCGCCTGCTTCTACTGTAGTCTTCTCGTCATTTCCAATTCTTCTGTTCTTCTTTCCACCTTTTCTTATCTTCTCAGCATTCCTCTTCATATTCGCTTCTAACCTGGTTTCCAATAGTCTTCTCACAATTGCTCATTTTTGTTCTCGTCTTTCTGTTTTGACCTTTCTGTATTTTGCTGCATTATCTTCCAATTCCAGTCCCCTACAGTAATTTCTACAATTTCCAATGCATCTGCTAATCTTTCCATCTTTCCTTAACTCCTAACTTCGCTTCATTGGTTTGAATCTTGTTTGCAGTGGTCTTTTTGTAATTTTCAACATATATATTTCGTATTTCTGCTGTTAACTTTCTACATTTTGCTGTTTTATCCTCGTATTCTTGGGTTGCTTCTAGTCTTCTCTCACAGTTTTCAAGCTATTTTCCATCTTCCATCTTTTATCTTCACATTTCTGTTCGTTTTCCATTGTTTGCAAATATTTTGAATTCCATTCTTCTTCGAACTTTTTCCATCTTCTAAGCTTGCTTCTATATATTGTTTCTTTGTAACCTTTATTCCAGTAGCCTGTCCTCTTCAGTGTATTTTTCATCTCCAAGTTATTGTACTTTCTCCAAAATATCCACCGTTCTTCATTCTTCAATTTAACAATTTTCGTCTTTGTCGTGGGTTGCTATCATCAAACATCAAAACAGAAGTGGTCTAAAGCTTATTCTATTCCTCTTTGATTTCAACCTTGCTTCGTGTCCATAATTCTTCATTTTCTTCTCTCCGCAAGTTTGGTTTTTGACATGTAAAATTGGAATGATCTTCAGGCTTGTTTTTTCTTTGATTTCAACTTTGTTTCCGCTGCTTCTACAAAATAACCCCCACATACTTCATATTCTGAGTCTTCTCGAAATTTAAATATATTTTTCGTCTTTCTGTTTCGATTTTTCCACATTTTGATGCCTTTATTTTCTTATGACATGCCTGGTACTACCATAATCTATACATTTCTTCTTTCCTATCTTTTGGCATATGCTCAGCTTGCTTTTTCATATCGGCTTCCCAGCTTGCTTCATCATATACACCTTCCTATCTTTTGTTTTCCTATCCAACTCTCTCTTCCACTATGGTCTCTACATTTCCAATTTTTCTATTTTTCTGCCTAACTATTCTCATCTTCTCAGCTTGCTTCTATGCATTTTCTTTTGCTGCCTTTACTTTATATTTCAGTCCGGCTTCTACTATAGACTCTTTAACAACTTCCAATTCTTCGGTTCGTCTTTCCGTCCTTTCTTATCTTGTCAGCTTGCGTTGTGAAATTTAATAATATTATGACATCTACAGACTTTCTTAAAGTTATAAATATTCGAGATTAAACTTAACGTAGCATTGTTGTGTAATAATGCATAATACCGAAAAAGAACAGTGTAAATATTGGAACATCTAAAGATTATAGTTATGAATATTCGATTACATTTAATTAAGTATTGTCATGTTAATAATGTAATATAACCAAGAAGAACAGTATAATTATGTAAACAACTCTTAAATATATAGTCAGTCAATGATTATAAGATAAAACTATGGAGTGTATTTCGACTTTATAACAGCTTGCTTCTTCATGTTCGCTTCGAAACTTGTTTCTAGTGGTCTTCTGGCAAATTTTACATAATATATTTTTCGCCTTCTTGCTGCCCCCTTTGCACATTTGCTTTTTTATCTTCCTAATATGTAACAGTCCTTTTTCAGCTATAAACTTCTCAGCAGTTTCAAGTTCTTCTTCCACCTTATTTATCTTCTCAGCTTCCTTTTTGATATTCGTTTCTAACTTGTTTGCAGTTGTCTTGTCGCGAATTCCAATGTATTTTTCGTCTTTCTGTTTCGACCTCTTAACATTTTGCTTCATTTATCTTTCAGTCCTGCTTCTATTATAATCTTCTCAAGAATTTCTATCTTCTCTTATCCTCTCAGCTTTCTTTTTCACACTCGCTTCTAAGATTGTTTCCAGCAATCTTCGTACAATTTCCAATATATTTTCTTCTTTCTCTTTCGATGTTCCATTTTTGCTGGTTATCTTCCTATTCCAGTCTTGCAGTCCTGCTTCTACCACAGTCCACTCACAATTTCCAGTTCTTCTATTTCCATCTTTTCTTAATATCTTCTCAGTTTGCCTATTCGATTTTTCTTCTAACCTTGTTTTCAGTAGTCTTCTAACAATTTTTAATAGAACTTTCGTCTTTCTGTTTTGACCTTTCCATGCACATTTTGCATGCTCTAGCTTGCTGTTCCACACCTGCACCTTCTATAGCTTCTGCTTCTACAATCTTCTAAGTATTTACCAGTTCTGCTGTTCTTCTTTCCACCTCTTCTTATCTACTCATCCTTCTTCTTCTCATTGGCTTCGAACCTTTTTTCCAGTCGTCTTCTCACGATTGTCCACTTATTTCTCGTCTTTCTGTTTTGACCTTTGCACATTTTGCTGCTTTTATCTCCCTATTTCAGTCCCTTACTGTAGTCTCTACAATTTCCAATTCTTCTGTTCGCACATTTTACTGCTTTTATCTTTTCTTGACTTCTGAGCTTGCTTCTTACGTTCGAATCTTTTTTTCCAGTGGACTTCGCCCATTTTCAACATATATTTTTTGTATTTCTGCTGCTAACGTACGACATTTTGCTATTTTATCCTCGTATTTTTGAGTTGCTTCTACCATAGTCTTCTCCACACTTCCGATTCTTTTATACATCTTCCTTCTTGATATCGGCTCTAACCCTTTTTTCAGTAGTGTTTTCTCTCACTTTTCAGTATACTTTTTTACATCTCCAGATTATTGTATCTTCTCCAAACTATCCACCATTCTTCATTCTTCAATTTAGCAGTTTTCGTCTTCGTCGTCTGTTGCTATAATCAAACATCAAAACTGGAGTGGTCTAAAGCTTGTTTTATTCTTCTTTGATTTCAACCTTGCTTTGTTTCCACAATTCTTCATTTTCTTCTCTCAGCAAGTTTGGTTTCTGACATGTAAAATTGGAATGACCTTCACGATTGTCCTTTCTTTCATTTAAACATTGCTTCTGCTGCATCTCCCAAAATATCCACCATACATCATCTTCGTTCAACAATCTTCTTTGCCTTCTCACAAATTTCGATGTATTTTTCGTCTTTCTGTTTCGATTTTTCCACATTTTGCTGCTTTTATTTTCCCAAATTTTGCTGCTTTTATTTTTCTATGCCTATTCTGCTTCAACTATAATCTATAGATTTCTTCTTTCCAATCTTTTCCTATCTGCTCAGCTCGCTTCTTCATATTCGGCTTCTCAGCTTGCTTCTTGATATTCACCTTGCTTGCTTTTGCTTTCCTATGTCAGTCCCTCTTCCACTATGGTCTGTACGTTTCCAATTCTTCTATTTTTCTTCCTTCCTCTTTTTCTCATGTTCTCAGGTTGCTTTTTGATATTAGCTTTTGCTGCTTTTACTTCCCATTTCTGTCCAGCTTCTACTATAGACCTTTTAGCAATTTCCAAATCTTCGGTCCGTCGTTTCGTATTTTCTTATTGCGTCAGCTTGCGTTGTAAGAATTTAATAATATTACGACATCTACAGATTTTACTAAAGTTATGAATATTTGCTATTAGATTTAACTCAATACTGCTACTTTATAATGTAAAATACCCAAAAAAGACAGTATCAATACTCATGTAAAATACATAGTCCATCAATGATGGTCTAGGAGAAACCAGGACGTGTATTTTGAGTTCAAAAATTGGACCATACGAGCCAGACGAAGTCACTTCAGAAACTTCATGCAAATAGCTTATATGGAGACGATGACTCGAAGTACAGATGAAATATTTCGATATTTTGAAGGCAGAAGATGTGAATGAGGCGTTGTTTGTCTCAATAGATGAGGACGGAGCTGAGCCACAAGAAGGTCTCGATGAATAGAAAACTAGAAAGCGAAATTCGAGCGCATGCACGAGACTTCATGCGAGATTCCAAATCTATATTCCATCGCCCAAAACAAACCTGATTACGAAGGCCACAAGAGAAACGATTTGTTCTTAAGAACGAATGAAAGTACAAGATGATTTACGTTCTATCAAGAATGAGCTGCAGAAGCGTAGAAACGATGAAATAATCCTAGGTGAGTTGATGCATTTTACTGCTTTCAAAGTTAACGAGAAAAGAGAAACTGTGAAGGTCGTGAAGTATATTTTCCTGAATGATATTACAGTTGAAGAAAAAAAAATATGATACAATATTCTATCAACATTTAGTGCATCGCAATAGGCTTTTTTAGTAAAGGTTTGTTACAATAAAGCTACTCTATATTAGACTTATTATTAGTCACCGATTGATTAACTCGAAGTTGTGGAAAGATGAGATGTTGTAAGAATGTAATAATATTGGAACATCTATAGATTATAGTTATGAATATTCGATTACATTTAATTCAGTGCTGTCATGCTAATAATGTAAAATAACCAAAAAGCAGAGTATATTTATGTAAGAAACTCTTAAATACAGTCAGTAAATGATTGTCAAGATGAAATTATCTAGTGTATTTCGACTTTATAGCAGCTTGCTTCTTCATATTCGGTTCGAAACTTGTTTCTACTGGTCCTCACGCAAATTTTACACAATATATTTTTCGTCTTTCTGCTGCTGCCTTTCCACATTTTGCTTCTTTTATCTTCCTAGTATCTTCCAGTACTTTTTCTACTATAAACTTCTCAGCAGTTTCCAATTCTTATGTTCTTCTTCCATCTTGTTTATCTTCTCAGCTTTCTTTTTCATATTCGCTTCTAGCGTTGCTTGATGCTGTCTTGCCACAATTTCCAATGTATTTTCGTCTTTGTGTTTCGACTTTTTTGATTTTGCTTCATTCATCGTCCAGTCCTGCTGCTATTCTAATCTTCTCAACAATTTGTACCTTTACTTATCTTCCCAGCTTTCTTCTTCACACTTGCTTCTTAGATTGTTTCCAGTAGTCTTCGTACAATTTCCAATATATTTTTCGTCTTTCTCATTCGACAGTTCCACATATTGCTGGGTTATCTTCCTATTCCAGTCTTGCAGTTCTGCTTCCACCATAGTCCAATCACAATTTCCAATTCTTCTATTTCTATCTTTTCTTACCTTCTCAGTTTTCCTATTCGATTTTGCTTCTAACCTTGTTTCCAGTAGTCTTCTAACAATTTTTAGTAGAACTTTCATCTTTCGGTTTCGACCTTTTCATGCACATTTGCCTCTTCTATCTTCCTATTCTACTCTTGCTTCTACAACAGCTTCTACTTCTAAATTTTCTCAGTATTTTTCACTTCTTCTGTACTTTTTCACTGCAGCTTTTCTTATCTACTCAGCATTCTTCTTCATATTGGCTTCAAGCCTTGTTTCCAGCCGTCTTCTCACGATTTTTTTTATCTATTTCTCGTCTTTCTGTTTTGACCTTTGCACATTTTGCTACTTTTATCTCCCTTTTCCAGTCCCCTACTGTAGTCTCTACAATTTCCAATGCTTCTGTTCGCACATTTTGCTGCATTTATCTTTTTCTAACTTCTAAGCTTGCTTCTTCGCTTCGCATCTTTTCTCGCAGTGGTCTTCGCCCAATTTTCAACATATATTTTTCGTATTTCTGCTGCTAGCTTTTCGTGTCTTGCTGTTTTATCTTCGTATTCTTGGTTTGCTTCTACTACAGTCTTTTCCACACCTCCGATACTTTTATACATCGTCCTTCTTGATAACCTTTTCACAGTTTGCTTTATTTATCTTTTAGTCCGGCTTCCATTATAATCTTCTCAACAATTTCTATCTTTTCTTATCTTCTCGGCTTTTTTCTTCACACTCGCTTCTAAGATTTTTTCCAGTAGTCTTCCTACAATTTCCAACATATTTTTCGTCTTTTTCTTTCGACCGTTCCACGTACATTGTGCCGAATCTTCTACTTTAGTCTATTCACGATTTCCAATTCTTCTATTTCCATCTTTTGTTGTCTTCTAAGTTTTCCTATTTGATTTTGCTTGTGACCTTGTTTCCAGTAGCCTTCTAAGAATTTTTAACAAATTTTTCATCTTTCTGTGTCGATTTTTTCACATTTTGCCTCCTGTAGATGTAATGTCCTATTCTCCGCCTGCTTCTACTATAGTCTTCTCAGTAATTTCCAATTTTTCTGTTCTTCTTTCTACTTTTTCATATCTTCTCACCATTCCTCTTCATATTCGCTTCTAACCTGGTCTCCAATAGTCTTTTCACAATTGTTTATTTTTTTTCGTCTTTCTGTTTTGACCTTTTTGCATTTTGCTGTATTATCTTCTAATTCCAGTCCTCTACAATAATTTCTACAATTTCCAATGCATCTGCTCGTCTTTCCTTCTTTTCTTAACTTTTAAGTTAGCTTCATTGGTTTGAATCTTGTTTGCAGTGGTCTTTTTGTAATTTTCAACATATATGTTTCGTATTTATGCTGCTAATTAACTTTCCACATTTTGCTGTTTTATCGTCGTATTCTTGAGTTGCTTCTACTATAGTTTTCTCCTCATTTCCGATTCTTTTATACATCTTCTCAGCTTGCTCTCAGTAGTCGTTTCTAACCTGGTTTCCAGTAGTCTTCTCTCACAGTTTTCAACCTATTTTTCATCTTCCAACTTTTATCTTCCCATTTCAGTTCGTTTTCTTTTGTCCGCAAATATTTTGAACTATGTTCTTCTTCGAATTTTTTACATCATTTAAGGTTGCTTCTTGATATCGTTTTTATCCTTTTTTCCAGTAGTCTTTTCTCTCAATTTCAGTATATTTTTCATCGCTTCGCGTCGTTTTTTTTTTGTGTTTTCAATGGTTGTCTTACATTTTTCAACACGTATTCATCTTTTTATTGCTACTTTTCTACTTTTATCTTCCTGATATAATTTTTCAACAATTTCCAATTCTTCTATCTTCTTTCCGTCTTTTTAAACTTTTCATCGCTTTTTTCATCTGGAAGCACCTTATGGCTCGGATCTTCAAGCTTTAGTCTTCTCAACAATTTCCAATTCTTCTATTTTTCTCCCACTTTTTACATCTTCTCAGCTTGTAAAAAACGTCTTACGAACGCCTTCTTGCAGATTATAGAACTCAACGGAACTCGGACGAAACACATGTTGTTGTTAGTCTTGTTGAAGTGGTTTTGTAATTGATTACATTTTATGTGTTTTTCTTTGTTTTTTCGATTTACGGCTATTTACAGTTCTAACCTTGTTTCCAGTAGTTTTATCTCACAATGTTCGATCTATTTTCAACTTCTTATTGCAACTTTCCGGACCTGCTTTTATCTTCAAATTTTAGTCCTTTTATTGTAGCATTCTCAACGATTTCCAATTCTTCAATTCCTTTTTCCATCTTTTTCATCTTCTCAATTTTCGTCTTTACACTCACTGCTATAACCTTTTTTTCATCTTTTCAGGACGCTCTTTTATACTTGGTTCTAACTCCTTTTCCAGAAGTCTGATTGCAATTTTCAATATATATTTTCATTATTCTGGTGCTACCTTCAAGTTGGAAGAACATTTGCCTTTCAATTTCAGTCCTGCTTTTACTGTAGTATTCTCAACACTTTCCAAATCTTCTATTCTGCTTTCCATCTCTCTATGAAATAAATCTTCCAACTTTTATCTACCAATTTTGATCGTGCTTGCCTTCTACCCTAGTCTTGCTAACGATTTCAAATTCTTTTATTCTTGCCATCTTATCTATCTATTTTTTCAACATTTTCCTCACAATTTTCAATCTATCTTTCACCTTTCATATATATTGCGCATATGCTAGCTCGCTGCAATGTATGTAGTGCATCAGTAGCTGAGATATATGAAAAATGAAGTTTAAAAAATTAAATACATAAACACTGTGGTAAATGATATAATTTGACTAAACACTATTAGAAATTTATTTTACCGCTATTTCAGACACATAACAAGGCACGTGACACATATTCACTAACTAGTGCTTAAATTGATATCGATCGCGACACCATTCATTATCGTTTTCTGGCAAGTTTAGTTTACTATTATTTCCTTAATCCAGTCTCCAAACACAATATTTCTTACGTTAAGGACATAAGTGTGGCAAGCAGCATTTAAATTATGCCTAAAATGTGAGCAGATTTGAATGTGTAAGTATAATACGTTTATGGATGGTAGTTTGTTATGTAGTAAGATATGACTTCAGACTTCTACTTGCAGTTTTTGAATTCCATGTCTATAGAAAATGTTACGCTAATACATGTTTACGCATAAACAAGTGTTTTAAAATGGTACTTTCTAACTGATATAAATTTTACCTGCTATGTATCTAAGTATGTGAATGCAGGGTCATATTGTATGTATAAACTAGCTGCCAGCCTGCCATGGTGTGTTATATCAATATGACACCGCTTTAATTATGCTGCTCTGCTCTGATTTACGGTGTATGTACCATACAAGGATTTCTAAAACACCCTTAAACACAAAGATTTAATATATACACATCTGTAGGTGTATTTGCATCTAATGAATATACCGGTACAGCTCTTTATATACGCACATCTCTTGTGTATCAACATATGTATGAATGCATACTCAATAATATACTGCCCTGTTGTAAATATATAATTATACCGGGATTTCTATGCCACCCTGCAACACAGAAGTAATTTTTATTATTACATTTCTGTTATATCAACATAATGTAATGAATGTGTGCCATGTTTTATTATACTTCCCAGTGGTGGATATATGTAATGCAAGGATTTATATAACACAGCATAACACAGAGGTTTATATAAACTCTGGTGTACCAAGTGAACATATGTATGATTACATACCGGTACCTAATATTACACTGCCCAGCTGTGAACATGTATAATGCAGGGATTTATATACCACCCCATAAAACAGACTAAAGTTTTATATACAACTCTGGTTTGTCAATTTATAATTCCCAGTTTTGAATGCATGATAGTACAGGAATTTATATACCACCCTGTAACAGCTTATATACCACCCTTTTATGTACAGCTCTTGTGTACCAACATACATGTGATTACATAGTTACCTAATATTATCCTGCCCAGCTGTGAATGTGTAACACCGGTCGAGATTTATATACCTCTAATACTAACATACCGTATAATGAATCCATTCCTTATTGTACTGCCCTGTTGTGTAAGTACATAATACATCTATTCTATGTACTGCCTCATGATACACTTATAATGAATGCTATACAATCTGAATCATCTGTGCTATATTCATAGTACAGACTCCTTGCCCTGTATCATTATCATGTTAAAATGATGCATGCATTAAAATATATTATTTTATAATCACAAATCATATAATTTCAGATGCATGCACATAGTTTAGAGAAAAATGTGGGGATTTTCACAGAATATTTTTAGCATTTATTAAGGACTGGTGATATATTCTCAGGATGTTGGAGATTGTTGATTGTTTCAATTAATTAATGTAGCTGTATATACAGTATTTGTCCCACATGTTTAAGAAAGAATCTTGCATAGTACCACCTGTTTAATCTTTGACATACTTTGACATACTAGATAATAACTGAACCATTTAAACCTGAACCATTGGTGACCACATTGTTTAGTTCAAAAGTTAAGAGCCCGCTAAGTATAATTTGGTAATTATTTATTGAAATAACAAATTAAACCAGGGACTAATAACTGCAATTAACTTTAATAACATATTTAATTAGTAGCATTCATTTTTAATGAATCCTTGATGTATGTACTAGATACAGGTAACTTTAAACCAGTGAAACATTGGTGACCACATATTTTAGTTCAATAAGTTAGTATATAATTGATCAAATGTAGTACAGTAGTTAGAGGGTGGTAAAGGGGTTTTTTGCAAACCGTGAATTGCCAATATTTGTTGTTGTGAAATGAGATTTGACGAATTTTTGCGTCGTGAAATGTGATTTACATGCCTATTCCTGAGCCGTGATTGACAGCTGGACGAGTAGGGATAAGTGCTAAAGAACAAAGTACAATGCATTGGTTACAACAATTTTACTACGTGCATTTATTTTCTTCATTTTTTTACATATATTGGCTGTTTTTACAAAAGTTCGTCCGAATTTGAGCTTTCAATGGTGCTTTTTGGTTTCTACAACGTAAAAATAGGCTGACGGGTTAAGAAAGGCATTAAATTTGCACAGTTAAAAACGAGTTCAATAAATTTCGTTAAATTACTAATTTTTTACTTGTGAAATGTGAAATGACTGTTTTTCTTCTCATGAAACGTGATCCAAACCCCCCCCCCCTTTAGTACCCTCAAGTTAATTACTGAAATATCAACTTAATCGGTGACTAATAACTTGACTAGCTTCAATGATGTATTTTGCTGATCCAATATGTTTAAGAAAAAATTTTGCATGGTAGCATCATTTTAATGAATCTTTGATGCACAGAGTAACTTTAAATCAGTGAACAATTGGTTACCATATCTGTACTTTTGTTTAAAAAGTTAAGTCAAGCCTAGTAACTAACTAACCCGCTGAAATAAAGTGTTACCGGTACCAATATATTTAAAAAATATTGCATGGTATCATCTATAATGAAATGTTAATGAACTACAGGTTGACCAGAGTAGCTTTAAACCAGGGAACCAGTGGTGACCACATACTTTAGCTCAATAAGTTAAGTTGAACCTGGTACCTGATTAAGTATAATTGATAGGATGTGGTAATTAATTACTGGAATAACAACTTAATTAGTGACTAAAAACTGCATTAACTTTAAGAGTATATTCAGTTGGTAGCATCCATTTTAATGAAGCTTTGATATACATGCTAGAATTGGTGACCACAAGTTAAGTTGATCCTGTTAACTAACTAAACTTACTGAAATACCAACTTGGCTGGTGACTGCATGATAGCTTTAGATTAACTTAAATAGTTTAATCCAATAAATGGTAACAGCTTAATACTGTCAGTTGTATTGTGTTAGTATCACTAATTATGGTGAATCTTATTGTCGTTTGTCAATTGTGATGATGACCCATTGGGCTCAAAATGGTACTCAGTATAATTGCAGAAACAGAAGGTGGTGACAGGGGATTAAAATATTTTCGCAGAATATTTTGAACATTTATTAAGGAAAGACTAGTCTGCGATATACATTCTCAGGATGTTGATCTGGTGCAGATTGTCCATTGTTCCTGTTAAAGTTAAATTAAGAATGGTCCATTAAAGAACTGGACTTGACCAATGCTGATTCAGCAAACTATGTTAATCAGACAAAATTTTAATTCTTGATTATTATTTTCCAGGCAGAACAAAGTAAAGTGTGAGCATCCAGTGAGCACAAAATGGCACTGTATACTTGCAGGAACATAAGGTTGCAACATGGATTATGTGCATTAATTTATTTCACAAATTACCAGCAATACATTTTAGCAATTTAACATATGGCTTGGGACAATCTGGCTTAATACTCCCCCCTTCCCCCTCATACTTTACGTACTGTTATTTACATGCCATCCTGTGTATAAAGAGTAACGTGACATTCTCTGCATTGTAGTGTTCTGACGAGAATAGCTGTTAATTTTCTAATGCTGCAATTGTTACCAGTATATAATATGTAACTTTATATTTAAAAAATTGGACACAAATGTGCTGGATTTAAATTCAATTTGTAATTCATTTCAAATATTGTGACTTTTTTGTTTACAAAGTAGGAAACTGTAATCTCAGTTCAAACAAGCAGCAGGATTGCAATCTGAAACCGATATAAGCTCACCATAAGCAATTGTGCAGAGATTCAGCTGTAATAACAATACATGTACAAAATCATTCCAAACTTGCATACAGCATGATGCCCTAGCTATTGACAAATGGACTTTGCTACAGTAGACATGATCTATTAAAGAAGGAGGAAAGTGTATTTATACCCAAAAATTGGAATATAAAAATTTTCTCGCTCTCAGTATTAGTAGTAACACATTTCTTAGCAATTCCAAAAAAAAAAACCTGTCTGTCATACACTAAAGAGCACAAAACATAACTAAAGTACACAATATAGATCAGGGACTGGTTTAAAATTCAAACAGGTGGTGTCACCCCCCCCCCACCTGACTGGGCTGCTGTGAAAATATAGTATTCAGAAATACCAATCTGTAACAGATTTCAAGGTTTAACTGTAGGTAGCCCAAATAGCAGTGGTATTAATCCATTTCTGTTGAATAAACTTCAAATATCAGTGGTATCTAAAGTGTTACTAATACTCAGTCTCCGACTGCATTGTTTATGTGTGGTCTGATTTGCGACGTGCAAGTTTATTCAACAGAAATTAATACCAGTGATATTTGGAGTTTATTCAACAGAAATTGACCAATAGTCAGTGTAACTCCAGTTATGTATAGAGCTTAAGGCATCCACATTTTTGCCACCATCACTGATCTATTATCAGTGGCCGCCATATTCAACCGCCATAGCATTTAATACTTCAAGACAAAAAATCAATTTGTAGATGACAAAATCCACAACCAAATAAGAATCCATAACCAGATAACAATCATTTGTTTGATTCATTCAATTCTAGAAAAGACTGCCCACAGAGGAAATTAACAATACCCCCTTCCCCATCTTGGGACATCCAATACAAATTTGAGGCATTCAATCTTTGGACAATGCCCCCCCCCCCCTCCTCTCTGGATGGCAGAAATTTCCTCTGTGGGTGGGCTATGGATCTTTTGGAACAATCCAATGTTAATTGATTTTACCACATTTTATGCAAACATAGTGCTGAATTTCGACAATATATGTTACCTAGCTTTTATGCACAGGGTGCTAGATCACATGAAATGGGGGGTGGCTAGTTGGTTTTCAATACACAACACATATTTGAACAGCATTGTGGTAGGATCAGCACATTGCCTTCTTAGCTTTTAAATTTATTGTATCAAGAACAGATTCTCAATGGGGTGGTGGTGGACCAGCACAAATATTTTTGCACACCCCCTTCCTAAAAAGTGCAGGTTACACTAGCCTTTTGGCCAAAACTGATATTGTGTTGCAAATAACAAACAGTATACCACAAGCACACCTGCCCCAAACATTTTCCCACCCTGCCCCATGAAAATCTGTCCCTGGATTGTACTGTATCTGTAGCGCTCAAATTAAATGGTCAAACTCAAGGTTTATCAGTCCGAGAATGTTTTCCAGGGTTTTTTTTAAAATTAATTGTAAGCTTTTATTTTAAAGGCAAAATTCTGACAATTTTTTTTGCTAAAATTCCAAGTTTTGGCCTTCAATTTGGGCACTACTATCCGCACTTTATCTGCTAAAAATCCTGTGCTTTTGTATTTTTTCAAGCGATTAACAGAGGCAGAAACATATTGCATATCACGTTTAAACTCCACAATCCACATGGGAACTATAAACATACGTTCGTTGCTCTAAAGCGTTTAAAAATTCATTCCAGCAATGCTGAAAAAAATTTGTGACAAATCTGGTTATTCTCGCCGCTTAAAGGCTTTTGCCTTTATTACTTTTACTTCCCAGCAAGCGTTTTGATCGAGAAGCTTTTGACTCGAAATCTATGTAAAATCCTCAAGAATGTCGATATAGGCTTATACAGGCGTGTATATAAGCAGCATTGCCACAAAAGATCAAGTAGAATTCAAGCAAAACGGCAAAGCACTTGCAAGTCTTCAAAGATTTCATGAAAGTTTTGAAATCAAAATGGAACAAAACATGAAACAAAATGCAAAGAAATACTAACGTTCTACCTGTTTGTAGATAAAGTCGACGTGAACTTGCCAGCGAACGGTTCGAGTGTCCGAAAGCCTAAAAACAGCAAGGTATTACAAAATTAGCAAACAATATTTGGAACAAATACGCTATTTTTCTTGTTTATTAAATACAGAAGAAACGAGACCAAATTGCCCCCAAATCAATAATGCTAAAACACTTTGGAATTCCTCAAGGCTATATTAAAAAAGCTGACTAAACTTGCCTGGGTCAGCAAAAAAGGGGCCGACAAAACTTCACACAGGATTTCGAAGTCAAAACGAACCAAAAAGTTGGAAAAAAATCCCTAAACATTTACCTTTCCTGTTTAAAACTAAGTTGTCTTGCTGAAATCTACAAACAGAAAAAGAGAACACAACTTTTAGAACTTACAAACTACATTTCGAGCGGCGCATTTGTCTTTATTATAAATTAACCGAACTTTGGAACTCCGACGGATTAAAATATTTATGAACAAAAATGTAAGGAAAACATGAATTTATACCTTCTCTACATAATGGCGTCGTCCTTTGATGTTCATTTTAAGTTTTTTTTTCATTTTTTCCCCATTATTTTCGACGTTAAGTTTCCAAAGCACCCTCCTCGTCAAGGCATCGAAAGATCTGACTTCGAGAGCAGTGCTAGGATGGCGGGTAAATTATGTCTACTTCTGATTGGCTTAAGGCTGCTAATTCAGCACTTGATTGGTTAATGTATTAAACGTTACAGAATCACTCTTATAGAAATTATGATAATTTATTTTCAAAGTATAAACCAAGCAAATTTTTCTCGCTAAAAATCACTCCAAATTTTCTAAAACTTCTTCAAAAAATCTGCTTTTAACGGTAAATTGCACCTCGGTAGTTGAATATCACCACTCAACTATCAGAAATCACCAAAAATAAACTGAAAATGAAATAGAAGTACTGGCATTGATTTAACGGGCAACTAAAACAAATTTTGCTAAATAAACGCTAATAGCTAAACCTAATAGCTTCTAGTTATAACATATATTCAGTTTGTGTTAAAGGAGAAAGAACATGAACTATTTTGAATATCATTTTCAAGTCGGTTTTGATGGCTCAAACTTCAAAGCAGCGTCAATAATAAGACGACAAACAACCATCCAACAGTGTCAGCGAAGCCAGTCAAGGGCTCCCTTGGGAATTGACTTTTTGTACGGGATTTTGGAACAACAAATTAATATCCGGATGAAAAAGTTTTGAAATAATTCCTTGACAAGTTTTATTTGCTGGTGTGTACGCGAAAAAATTGACAATTTTTCCTTGACAAGGAGCCTGGTTTAAAAGGTGGTCGAACCAGCTTTTCGACAAGTTAAGGAAACTTGCTCGTGCGTACATGTAACAAGGAACACTTGACAAGGGAATTTAGTTTGCGTACTTAATTCATGCGGCCTCGTAAAAATTGTCAATAAAAAATATTGTCAAATTTCGCGTACACAAGTCACAAGAACAAATGAAGCCAGTCAATTACAACTTGTCAAGGAAAACTAGTCAAGGAAAACTTGTCAAGGAAAACTTGCTCGTTTGTACGGCCTACTGGGCTTAAAGGGAAATAGAAGAATTACGAGCTGCAGCTAGCACTTTCAGTATGCCATTCTTTGCTTGGGGCTTTGTTTAAAAAAAAACGTTTCGCAACATAATCGAGTAGATACACCTGTACAGATTCAGGGTGAGTAAAAAAAACTGATGCCTTTTTATAGAATTAGAAAATTGACATAAGTGACCATTTAATTACATTTAAGCAACTTCTGTCAAATTGCAGTCTCTATTTGGTTAATTTGAATATGAACAAGCGCATCAGGGGTTTTTTGGACCCACCCTGTACATCTCACGAACATCACAATTTCTCGTTTTTCCAGTTCCCACTCGTGTTGATATAACTGAAATAATTGATCAATTCGGAATATGTGTGAAACACATTTGAGGCCCTGTAAGCGGGCTTCGAATAATCCATAGACCGGTTATAATCCTACGTAAATATCATAAAACAATCCACATCTCATTTTCATAAACCAAAATATCCCTATTACATGTAAAAAAAATTCAGTCCATCAGTGGCAAAACGATCTCAATAAAAACTAAAAGTGCCCAAACTGAAATACGTATGCTCCGTTTTTCACCATTTTTGGTATTCGATAATTCATAATCCACTTTTTGAAAAATATCGATTTTTGGTCGTAAATTACAAAAAAACTGCCGGAAACGACACGTGAACTCGCATCCCGTGTAAAAGAGTCTTTACTGAACGATAATCGACCACAGACTACGACTCTTTTCTGCAGACTGTGCCTTAGGAGGGTAATAATTCCGTGTTCTCAGTATGAAGTATATAAATCTTAATCCAAGACCTAACCCCAACCCTAATCCTAATCAACATTTTATTTGTCATTTTTTGACTTTGATGGATTAAAGGTTTAAAGATTTGATTAGATTTAGGTTTAGGGCTTGGATTAAGATTTAATTTCATAGGAGTTATCGTTCCAGTTAATTGTTGCACGGTCAAATTCAATATGGTGGCTAAGCTTGATATCTAGTGAATGTTGATACCTGAGTACTGATTTGAATTTATCTTTGAAAGTTCAAGCCAAAGAACAAGTCAAACAATTCAAGAATGGCAAAACAAGGAATGCGTGATGCAGATTGCTCAATTTTTATTGCAAATATAGAACCTCGTGTTTCAGAAGAAGTTTTATGGGAATTGTTTCTTCAGGTGGATAATTTTAATTTTCTAAATTTATCAGATAAAGCTGAGTCTTCGAAACTGAGTCTAGTGGCATCCATATCAACATCGTCTTATGTAACACAGACACCATTTGAACTCACCTTAGTATAACTTAACCACAAGACACAGTAAAAAAACTGAAATTATCGTGATTACATTTCAGATTACATTGGTATTGAAAAAAACTAGACTCAGACCAGATTGCAGAGTTTGCAAAGTGAGCGGGGAAGACACTTCAAACGACCATTAATGCGCGAATGAAAAAGGCTCCCATGTCCACTCACAAAAAAAATTGTGCTCTGCGAGAAGGCTAACCAAAGTGATGTTTTCTCATGACAAAATTAATTCTATGAGTATGAGTTCTACTGATAAATATATTCCAGGTATGCCCTGTTAGCTGACATATGTTGACGTTTGCATCTGCAGCACATGATCACGTTGCATTTTAAATGTTTTTATATTCTACAAATACATTTTCTTGCAAAGTACTGCATGTGGATAGCATGTATATTTCAGAACCATCCAGGGAGATATGAAAAACTAGATTTATATTAATCTGACGAAAAACTCGTTGTCTCGAGCAGGATTCGAACTCGCATCTTCGGGTTTCTAGACCGCCGCTCCACCAATTGAGCTATTGAGTCAACTGGGATTGGTAGCGAGTTATATCTAATTTAAGTGCACGAAACATTTTCGTGACAACTTAACGCTTGTCACTTGTCTTTGAGGACGCGAAGTGTTTCAATTCTGAGGATGGTTCTGAAATAGAATTGCTAGTTGACTTGATAGCTCAATTGGTAGAGCGGCGGTCTAGAAACCCAAAGATGCGGATTCGAATCCCACTCGAGACAGCGAAATTCGTTGTCCTCTGCGGTGTCAGATTAATATGAATCTAGTTTTTCATAGCATGTATATATGTATCTTATTTATTTTGCGCGGACAAATACAAAAGTGCACGGGGAAGATCTTCTCTGCACACAGCAAACTTTGCAATGTGGGACTCAGAAACATCAAATTGGGTTGATTGATCCAGCGTTGTATTTATGTTGTGGGGTCGACTCCCACAGACCAGACTGCTTTTGATGTGTTCTGCTAGAGATCTTTGTAATGTTCACTAGACTTATGTCATGTTACAGTACATGCCAAAATGTATTTTAATTTAAGTCCCAAGATGCTATACAGCATCTGCACACATTTACATCTGCCTTTCTTTCTGGGGCAAAGTGCATAGTAGTTAACATGAAGTTTTACTCAACTGAACAACAATTTTTAGCTTATTCAGTTTCTTTGTTTAAGTGTTTGCAGCTATTTAAATGTTCATAATTACAGTATATTAACTTTGCAAGTCTGGATTTCCGTTTATAATTGTTTGTCAAGCTTTTAGGTGGTTTGATTGCACAACTAGATCTTGTTGTCACAGGATTTCTTTTGGATCCGTAGACTCGTCGAGTAGATTGTTCATCACTGCTCACAGGTATTTGAGAGTTTTCTTTCATGTTCCTGTTGCTTCTGTGATACTGGTATTTATCTAGACCATAACCATAGGTAGTGACGGTTTCGTGGATACTTCTGTCCAATTTGTTCACTTTCAACGAAATATGAACTGAGTGATTGTTGTTTGGGTAGATCTTTGGTAGGGATCCATTTCTCTTCATGCTTCATTGGGCTATCTCGCCTGGCTGAAGTGGTCCCGTGCACTTGTCGTAGTATTGTTTTTGCTTCTCCTTCTTTTTGATCGGAATTCTTTGAACGCTGTCTGATACTTAGGATTGTAACAGTGGCAATGCTGCTGGGAGGCTGGTCTTCAGTTTGCGACCCATCATATGTAAGTTGTGCTGGAGACACATTTATTTCTTTAAGTGAGGTGTTTCTATAGTCCATCAATGCCTTATGCCTTTGGCTTTGGTCAGTAGATGCTACACTGTCTGCACCGCTCTGGGCTTCAGCATTTGCCTGTGGATAGTGAGGACTTGATATATCGTGTGAGTGAAGCCATATTTGCATGGGAAAACTCCGTAAATTCTTTGCTTATGAATTGGGGACCATTGTCACTTATCAATGGATCTGGTATGCCATAATGAGAAAACTGGCTTTGGGGGTAGCTGATGGTATTGCTTCTGCTTTGGTTATCAAGTTGGCGATCTCGATCCACTTAGAATGGTAGTCAACACTCAATAGGTAATGTGTGTTGTTATATATGAATAGATCCACACCAATTTTAGCCCAGGGTCTGTCAGGAATCTTGCAGCTTATCATGGGCTCTGTTGCTTGTACTTTCTGGTGCTAGCACAAACTTGACACTTGGACACTTTATACTCAATCTGGCTTGCCATTCCTGGCCAAACGAGCAGGTCTCTTGCACTCTGTTTACTCTTTACAGTCCCTTAGTGTGATTCATGTGTGATGTCAAGCATCTGTTGCTGGAGAGGTTTTGGAACAAATACTTTGTTTTCTTTGAAGAGGAGGCCATCAGCACAGGAAATTTCATCTTTACTTGTCCAACATGGCTTGATCTCTGCTTGTGTGATGGCTCTGCTCTTTGGCCATCCTTCATAAACTGCATCTTTGACTGCTTGCATTACAGGACCTTGGCAGTGGCTTTCTCGAATTCTTTGTATTTAGGTGACATTGGTAAGTGTGCTGTAAGGTGAACTTTGTTGTGGTTACATTCATTTCATCGTGATATTTCTGTTAAGGGAATCAAGAACAATGAGCAGCTCTTTGTCTGGCTTGTAAACAATTTCTGTAGGGTTAACAGCATCTTCTGCAGACTTAGTGGTGTTTGGTACTCTGGTTTTGTCAACATGTACTCCAGTGGTTTGTGGTCTGTTGAATATGTACTGTACTCCAGTGGTTTGTGGTCTGTTGTAACAAATATTTGTTTTTCAAACAGAAACTGGTGATGTTAATGCTCTGGAAGCATATGCGACAGCTTTTTCGTCTTGGCACAGCACGATTCCAAGTCCTTCGAAATTTGCATCTACCACCGATAAGGTAACAGACTTTTAAGGATCATAATGACTTAGCACTGGGGCACTTGTTGCCGTTCTCTTAAGTTCTTGAAAGCTATTTTCTTGTTGCTTTTCCCAATGTCATGCTGTATTCTTTTCCAGCAACTTCGTCAGTCACTGGTGCACTGACGTCGGCCCTGTTGGGTAAAAACTTTGCAACTGAGGCACCGGTGCTGAATAAATTTGAAAAATGTTTTTAATTCTTTTGTGTTGGATGGTTGGGTCATGTTTTGCATAGCTCTAATTTTCTTAGTTTCTGGCTTTAAACCAGTTTTGGCTAATTAAATTTCCCACATATGGAATTTTTTCTTTTTGGATTTGCATTTCTTCGGCGTGAGCTTTAGATTCATGTCTTTGACTCGATCAAGGACCTTTTCCCCTTGCATCATTTTCCTCGATAGCCGTTTCCCATACCAGGATGTCCACTATTGCTACAGCACCATTGAATGGCAATGTCTTCTGATACTTGTGACATCTTCTTTTGGAAAACGTGTGGAGCTGATTTAATTCTGAATGGAAGTCGCGTGAAGCAGTACCTTCCAAAAGGTGTATTGAAAGTACACAGCTTTGAACTATCTTCATCCAGATTCATTTGCCAATATCCTGAGCTGGCATCTAACACTGAGGACACTTTTGCCTCTGGCATTTCAGGTACTACCTCTTCGATTGCTTTCATTGGATTGTGTTCTCTCTATTGCTTGATTAATATCTCTTGGATCAATACACACTCGTGTTTTCTCTGGCTTTATTACTGTAACCATGCTGTTGACCCAATCTGTGAGTTCTGTTTGCTTGACTAGAATACTGGTGGCATTTTCCATATGCTCTAAATCTTCTTTGATTTGTTCTTTGAGGGCCAGTGGTACTTTCCTTGGTGGATGGACAACAGGCGTGAAATGCCGTGAATGAATGATCAATTTCAATTCTGTGTTCACTAGGCAAACATTCAAGCCCAGAAAATACTTCATCGTATCCTTTCAAAAATTCATCTCCTTGGTTGGGTTGCCTTTTGATGGCATGGAGGGATCCACATTGGGATGATCTCTCATGTTTGAGGACGCCACTGCATGTACTTTTTCTACACGATCAATTTCTTTGCAGGTACTAGTACTGAATACAGGAGGTGCTGGAACTTCAACAACATTAAAACTTTACTTCAGGTGGTATGTTTTTCGTTGGTACTCGCATGACAAGGTATAACTACCTGTAACTACCTTGTGGTGATGGTATGTCCCCAATAGGACTTTAGTTGTGCTCCTGACTATTATACTTGCTTTGATTCCCAGTTGTTGCCGTAGATCTTTGATAGAAATTACACTTACTACACTTTGCACCTGTATCGAACTGAACATTTGTCATTTTGTCAGCAATTTTTACATCTTATTACCATTCATTTGTTGTCATAGACTGTGTTGATCCAGCAGAACTAACATACATGTTATCATCACTACTCTCATCTTTTTCGACTCCATGGATGTTCCTTTTTCTTTCCTGGTACTTTGATTTGCACACTCTTGCAAAATGGTTAAGCTTTTTACATTTTGAACATATTCCTTCAGCTGGACATTTATTTGGCTCGTGTTTTATTCCACATTTGCTGCAGGATTGCTTATAGCCTTGTTTGGTGTTTAACTTATATTTCTTTGATTGTGTCATATTTATATCTCTGTCTTGTTTCTCTAAGGCTATTGACTTTTTTTTCTTCTGGGGCCATACTTTGAAGCTTCGTGTTTGACATTTCCTGCGTTCGAGCGATATCAACTGCCTTGAGTGAGATCCTTTTGAAGTAAGTTCCGACCATTTTTGTATCAACTTCTCTCATACTTTTTGAGAATAACAACCGATAACTACTCCATCTCGTACCATTTTGTCTGGGTCATTGTAGCCACAATTTTTAACTTCGATCTTGAGTTGCGTTACGAACTGTTTGAAGAACTCTTTTTCTTGCTGAACTATATTGTAAAACTTAGTATAACGAACAAAAGTGTTGTTTGATTTAGGCTTTACATACTGTACGCTTCCGAATTTTCGTAGTATGTGGTGAGCTTTATCGATTCTTCGCTTAAAAAATTCCTGGTATTATACACATCTCGGCCTTTCTACCAACCCATATCAGCAGATAGTTGCATCTTTATTCTTCGGATTTGTCTTTTAGTTGCCCACCAAACGCAAATTGACAGTGTTGTTGAAGCGATTTCTATGCTGCTGGCAAGTCGCCACTTGACCTGACTGGTCATTCATGGCATGTTTGAGACCGGAAACCCTTCCACTTCGGTTTCTACTTGTTTACCCTTGTCTACTTTACTTGTTTTTTGATTTTTTGCTTTTCGATGGCTATCTTTTCAAGCTCTTTTTACAGGATTTCTTTTGACACTATGTAATGTTTAGTAGACTCATGCCATGTCACATACCAAAAACGTATTATAATTTAAGGCCCAAGATGCTATGCAGCCACTGCATTACAATCTCCAGCGTGCATTTAGCAAATCATATTATTATATATCAAGTGTCATTCTAGTATCTTATTGAGTAAAAGAGGATCACGTGAAAGTCTGCGAGGGCATTACAATATTAATGGCTGCGTATTAATTTAATAATGCCCGACGGTGGAAAAAACCGGAAGTTATGCACGCGTCACGTAAAATCAGACCTTTGTACTTATAAAGCCGAAAGTTATTTTTCGTGTTTTCAAACCAATGAAGGGCGAAAATATGTGCAATAAAAACAGTTTTTGTCGTGTTTAATACTGTCGTTAACTTTGACACTTGATATAGTAATACATCACTCATGTACTGGGCCCTCGGTAAAGCATTATCGCAGTATCCCTCGCGCCTAGAAAATAAGTGATAAATAGCATATATAGAAAATATACTGGCATATCCCTGGTGTGGATTTACATGGAATGCTTCCTATCCCTAAATGTGATATTCATGTGGTCTGCTTACTTGTGTGACTTTTGACTAATTGAGGTTAGCATTATTGAATGAAAGTCATGAAATCTGACAAGTATGAAAGTCAAAATACTGGTTTGTAGTCAACTTCATTACCAAACACTCACTTAGAGGTGAGCTGATCAACAGCAAAACACCGGTAAAACCGATTAATCGGCTTGTTTTTTCATGGCTAACCTCTCGATATATGGGAAGTAAAACTTAGTATGAACACTTGTCAGGTCTTTTCTTTAGAAATTTCCAAAAGTACCTTGCATACAAAAGGGACAACAATATAATATGCTCATGCAAAGCTATAAATCAATGGATAAATACTTAATGGAATATTATATATAAATTCTAGTATAAAATGTTATAGTATAAATATATAAATTAAATCTGTTTTCATATCTGACAATAGAAAATGTAGGGAATGACAACCATTTAGAAGAATTTGAAGGGGCTATGTCCATAGAACCAGAAAGAAACGTGGTACTATTACACACTCCGATTTAATTTCTCAATATCATTTAAACACAGATTTTTTTACTTCTGGCTAACACCCTGCATGAGGAGCAAATCCAATACGGCACATTCGTTGGGGAACACTCAGCACAAAATGGAGACCTGACTTGTTCCAGGTTTTCAAGGAACAAAAAGGTTTTAAATGTCATTTTTAAAGGTTTAAACTAAAGAATAAACTCTGTATTTAAACGTTCTTAGCACAAGAGCATGATTGTGCTCTTGCCCTTTTCTATAACAGAACTGTACGTGTACTTGTGCTTCTGACACTCGTGCCAGGAGGCCTTAAAAAGACCCCACATTGATAAAATGTTTCACCACTTCTTAGTGCCATAATATCATTGGATTGAATTGTAGCTCAGTTGGCAAAGCATTGGGCGGTCTTGCATTTCATTGGATTTAAATGAAAGCATATTGGTCAGCTTTTGCAATGTGGGTATAAACCCAGACTGTAATATCTCAAACATAATTTTTACCCTATTAAGTTATACTGAAAATGCTTAAAAATCATGGCATTTATGATTATGTTGATATTGACGGAACTATAGAATGCCACAGACTTCGTGCAAATTGTAACTTTTACCAGCTTCATGCAAGTTTGTCATTGAGACTTGTTGCAAGTTGATGATTGAAAGTACTTGCATCATACTTGTGAATAAAAATTCTTGAGAATCAACTTGCATGAAGACAACTTGCGGCATACTTGTTGTTATTAAGCCAGAACGAGCGATGCAAACACATCCCAATACCGGCTTAATGTCCGTCTGGTAACAAGCCTGCAACAGACTTGCTGCAACATGCTCATTTTTGGCTACGGTCATCTGTGGACTCCAAAATATCACAAACATGAACCAAGCTGCTTGACCTTGTAGCTTAGTAGGCACAACGTTGGGCTAGCATTCCAAAGGTCAGATTTGATTCCAACTATGACCAGGTATATTTTTTCAGCTTACCTAGTGTGGACATAGATTGACAGTAACACCAGAAACATCATTTTCACCTAAGTACATGACACCAAGCCACAGTAAAAATAATAATGCGAAGTAATTTTGATTTTTTAGGCTGGGCCTATCAAAAGCATTCATATTCCTTGTGATAAAGAAAGTGGAAAACAAAAATCGTTTGCCTTCATTGAGTTTTCTTCTAGTGTCTCAGCCACGTATGCAGTGGATCTTTTGGATGGTATCAGGTTGTATAACCGTGAATTGACTGTTAAGCTTCAAAACTCTGAGACTACCGATGCTGCGAGGCAAGTGTCCAGCAGCGCAGCATCTAATTTCTACACACATTTTTATTTCCAATGCGAGGAATTAAAACGTAGACCACAAACTGAACCAAGGAGAATCAATCGTGTTGATGAAATCGGTCAGAGAAACCATTCATTTAGTCACCCAACGTTGAACAGAAATTTTTCATCGCCTGCAAACTTTCCCAGCAACATACCTGTTAATCTGATGCAAGTGCTAAATGCAGCCGGTATTTTGAACAATAGCACACCACAGAGTGTTTCATCTCCTTCCCGGAGACTTCCAGGTAGCGGTTCATCGCCTTATGCAGGATCACCGCCTTATGGAGGGTCCCCGCCTTATGGACGGTCACCCTCATATGGGCATTCTCCCTCGTATGGGCATTCACCCTCATACGGGCAATCACCGCCCTATTCTCGTACACAACCTTCAAACCCATCAAGCAGGAGTTCACCACATGGATACCAACCATCCAATCAATATCCATATTGGCGCTGAAACTAATATCACATTATTCAATAAATTGATGTAGTGAACAGGAAATTTTAGTAATTATGTTCGTGTTTCTCCACCTTTGGCACATATTCATGTTGCAGAAAATACAATACCGGTAATTGCAAGATATTGTGAATGCTAATAACAGGATATTTGCGTATGAGATAAGTAATTGTGATACTTGTTGTAACATTCTGATTACATGCTTAGTTTCTAAAATATTGAAGGAGAAAAAAGGAAAGACAAAGCAGGGAATAGTTCTAAAATTTTAAAGAAGCAATTAGCAAACATGTTCAATGTTTTTAATGTTACAGCATGTATAAGATGTTAAAATCCATTTGGATGTGTATGCACACACTTCTTAGTAAATTACGCAGTGATCAAAAAAATTTTATTGATATTGAATTAACTGACAGTTAGTCTTGTACTACAGGCAACCTAGTTGTGACGTCATTAAAATAGAACCAGCTATAAAACAAGATGGCGAATGGCTAGTGTCATTTGTCCTTCAATATTTCGAAAACTAAGCATGCTATGAAACATTTAGAAATAGATATTACAATTATTTCGAAGATTCTTATCAGAAAGCCAAAAAAAATATATTGCCGTATCCCTTAAATTGTTTTCAGTTTAAGATCGTTCTACCATTTCCTGTAAATATTATGTTTTTAACTGCATTGTGTATCTGGTCTTTTAGTAGCGAAGTGGAATTCAACTCCATCCTGTGCTTATACTGTGCATGCGTTCCATGGGCATGTTTGCATACATATTTGCTTCTAACTATAGACAATAAAAGTTGAGTTCTTCATTGTTGGAATTTTGATGTAATTATTGCATTCACCGTGTATCAACAAAGGAAACTTTGAGGACACTACTCAGATTATTTACATGCAGCTCCAAAATTTGTTGTTTCCAACTAGTAACAACTTGTGCGTCTTACACATGTATTAGGTACAGACTCTGTAGTTGAATATATACAGTTAGATTACATAGCCTACAGTCCTCTAAACTGGCTTCTTTCTAAACTGTGGAATTAGAATCGAAGCTGTAAAATGGTTATTTCATTCTGGAGACCTTCTTCAAAGGTTTAGTGTATTCTTTGGACCCAACTCAGTAAAACAAATTAACAAAGTCGCAGCTGTGCTTCGCGATATCGCTTCCAGTCGGCGATCAGGAAAATTAAACTGTATTAAGTTTCATTTTCATCATTATACAGTTAGCTGCATAGCATTGTGTATTGTAAATCATAGTCATATTGGAATATCAAGTATGAGAATATAAAAGGACCTGTACAAGGAGCATTACATCAAAGCTGTTAAAAGTGGCAAAAAAATTCCACTAAAAAATCATTCCAACTATTTGCAGCTGATCTTTACAGACTAAGTTCAGCCTGTGACGCAACAGAGGAGCACATCAAATGATAGCTAAATTCATTGTTCGTGAAGTTATGATTGAGCCATGTCTTAGATTGTGGACATAAACCAGGTCTTGAAAAAAATTTCAAGTTGTTGATTAAAGTCCTACCAAAGTCAATAGCTATAGATTGTAATAAAAAAAGCCACGATAAACCGTTCAACAAAGATCTGTAATCAATTCAAAATGCTAAGAGTAAATAGACAAGCAAGATTCAGACTCTAAATTTAACATTAAAAAATTTGTTTACAGATACATAAAGATGTTGCAATGACGAATGATGCAAGACGCAGTACTATCGCATTTATCGTCGTAGTTACTATCCAACACATTACGTACTGTGTTGAGTAGTAATAGACCGTTCCCCTATTAGACAAACTTTTGAATTGGTAAAATTTATTAGCACAGCTGGAAAGAGCATTCTAGTTTTAATAAAATTGTGAAGTTTGGTTGCGAAAATGTGGAAAATTTAGTTCAGTGAAGTTTGCAGATTTTGTATCCGTTTGTATTACGCGTGGGAAAGGCTTACCACTATGTTGCAATGTCGTAAGCCTTTTTTCTATTTTCCTCATTTTACTATATTTTGCAACCAAACTTCACAACTTTACTAAATTAAGGGTGCTCTTTCCTACTGTGCTGATAAATTTTCTTAATTCAAAAGTTTGTCTAACAGGGGAATGGTCTATTAGATAGCTATTATAAGAAAATTAGTAGCTCGCTGCGGCTGCTGTTTAGCAGAGCACGGATCACCTTGCCTGCCCGTGCAGGCATATACAACGATGACACTGCGAGCAAGATGATCCGTGCTGGACACCACCTACGATGAAGGAGAACCATGCCTGTCAAATGTTGGGATCCTAGGTAGTGGCACTACCTGCAAGTGCCTGCCTGAAGCCAGCTGAGATCGTTGGTCGCAACTAGCAAGTGTTGTGTGGTTTGACTAATTCAAGCAAAGTGGACAAGTTTTGAAGCACACAGGGCTAACTGCAATGTTTTTTCGGCTACCTGTAAAAAAGGATGGCATGAGGAGAACAACGCAGAACTGCACTGCATGATTCTGCTTTTGGGACAGGCATGACATTGATGCCATTTTGTCAGACTTATTAACCAAGGTGGTATCGCTCTTCGAGATGCGTCGAAGACGCTCAGGGGTAGAAGCTGAGATGGTAGGGAACAACACACTGGCTCATTCTGGATTCTCAACGCGGTTCTGATTTGAGACATTTTAACCAAGCTGGTATAACTTCTCGAGATGCACGGAAGAATCCTCCGGTGCTGGTCACAAACTGGAGTGGCAGAGAACAACGCAGTGGCCAACTTTGGCTTCATTTCAACACCGAGCTGATTCTGCTGTAAGGCATCATTACAACGCTTGCATCACTTCTCGGCAGCAGGGAAGATTGTAACTTCTTGCGTTGGACAGCAGCTGGGTTGACTGAGATCGCAGCACTTTACTCTGGCTTTTTGTCACGGCGGGCTTAATTACGCTGTAAGGCCTTTTCACCAAGCTGGTCTCACTTGAAAAGCGATACAAGCTTGGTTAAGAAGCCTCACAGGCCAGCACCCACTTTCACTTCGTGTCAACAAGGGGCTGGTTCTACTTAGAGGCTTCTTCGCCAACGTAAGGCTCTTCCACACTTGTCGAAAAGCGATTGCAGTATCGCTTTTCGACAATTGTGGAAGAGTCTTACGTCTTTGCTAGGCAGCAGTTGCGATGACAGACAACGCAACACCTCACTCTGACTTCTTGTCAAGTCAGGCTTGACACTGCTGCGGGACAGTAGCATTTCACAAAAAACAATTGATAAAATTTAAAAAATTCACCGAAATATCCAGCGCAACATTCGTAATAACCCGAGAATATTTCGTCGACTTGACTAAAGATAACCACACTTCACCAGGATATCAAATTAACAAATAGATTTCACTTTTGCGTGCGTCTGTACTGTAGTAGATCACAGATGACGTCATAGCGTGTGAAGAGCGAAAAGGTACGCACGAGACGCAGTCGAGTTGATTCAGATTGTTGATTCAGTCATGTCCGCTGCTGAGTTACCGCCCGTTTTGTCGTCAGAATCTTGCCATTCTTCAAGAGACTCCTCCGTTTCAGGAAAAAATCTAAAATAAAAATCAAGTTAGTTTAGTTTAGGTTTCCAACTGTGGTAACACTGGATTGATAAGATAAGGCTGTTTAATAACCGACATATAAATAGATGAAAATTGAAATTCTATTAAATTGTTCACTAAACCATAAATTTAGTGCATTTTTGTTCGATGAAATATTACGTTACGTGCTGGTGTACGTAACTATGGTGTTCTTTAGTTTGTTGATGGTGGCAGTTTTAGAGTGGCGATATTGCTGTTGTTGCATTCCTACCCATGCAAAGAGAACAATTGCAGTATCAAGAGAACAATTTTCAATTCAAACATGGCCACTTTACTTCCAGCTTTCATCTTGGATTTTGCTTTGGTGGAAACTTCCACTATTTTTTGTAGGCCAGAAACAACCATAGCATACTTTGCCATTAACACAGAGAGGCATTTAAGTCTCGTCCGTTAATCCACTTAACTAAATGAATCCTTAATGAATCTTTCCTTAACGAATCTGTAATTTTATTTGTATTGACCGGATCTAAAGGAAAGTCATGAATGTTGTCAGCTGTATTGTTTGTAAGAAATCATTTGCGGTAGTTTGTATAACTGTTCTTTCATCAGCTGTTTCGCATTGTGGTGTGGGTCACAGCTAAGCAATGTGGCTTGAGGTTGTGCAGTTGTATCCGCAACAGAAGTGTTAGGTTCGTATTACAGAACGGAACCAATTTAAATATTTATAATTCACATAAAATCATAGGTTATTATTGTAATGAAATTGATCTGGGATATTATACTGCGGCAAGTAAAGACTCAAGTTGACAAGTTACATAATATTATTTGTCCGAATCGCATAGAATGGAAGTACGGAAGTGATTTGTAATAATAGTTGCATTATTTACTAACACTTAAAGCTCTGAATTCAATGACATATTTTACAATTTGGTTATTGGCATTTTATGGATAAGTAAATTTTACTTCCATGGGGTATTGGTATGATGGGCGCTTGTCGTGTGTCTCTTGAACATCGATCGATGGCTACAACATGTTTTTTAATACAAATCGTTCATAAATTATTCATGATAAAGATAAATTGCCTGTCAAAATTGACCGTTATATTAATCTATTTTAATAGAATCATACTAGCATACTAATGTGAATGCTGTAATTTGATTGGCTACTCTACTCGCTATCTATTCCTCGATAGATAGTGAGTAGCAAAACAACAATTTTCCTGCCGTATTTTTTTTAAATTCAAAGACAATATGTAGTATTATTTTTAACAAAATTGCTTATGAATCAATTATTTATCCTAGATTCTACTAAAACAATTAGATTACTCGCTCTCAATTTATATCCGTTGATAGTTGATTCGGGCTTCGCCCTCATCAACTATCACCGCATAGAAATCTCGAGCTCGTAATCTAATTGTTAAATAGAACCGATTTATATACACTGTGCTTTTTCCGACAAGTCATAGCTGTGATTTTCAAGGTCAATTAGCATTATATATTGGAATATAACAACTATCAGCATTGAGCCGTTCATTGGTTATCACAGTGATCATATTACTAGGGACACTCATATCTCCTGTGATATGAGTATAGGGAAGGGATAAATAAATAAATCTAATTACGAGAATCGACTTCCCAAACTTAATCAGTTTAAATTTCAGTCCCCAAATTCCTACCAAGTTAATGCTAGCTGGGAATAGCTCGACGATTTTCAGTCCCAAGTCCCCAATGATAACCCGTTCTATGACTCGTTTACACCTCTGCAATCTGCATTACAAGATCAAGAAACGGCTATTAGATAGGGATATCACTTGGGTGAGTTTTAAGCAAATAATCAATATAATTTATTACAATTTATATACACTGTAAGTGTTGTGAATGTATTGAGGAAAGTGAAATATATTTTTAACCAGGGCCGTAGCCATAACGTTAATTGGGCGGGGAAGAGGGTTGTATATTCTATATTCATTTTCAGCCTGAAGAGTTTCTTTCAAATTGATCAATTTGATTTTGGTTTGAAAAGAAACTCGTCGGACACAACGCGCCAATACATGAATATGTACGCTACCTAGCTCCCTCCCCAATTAACGTTCTAGCTGCGGTCCTTTTGTTTACTAGCTACAAAACGCTCACTGTGTAACGTCGGTCATTCTCCTTTAAAGCTTATTTGCCCAGTTTAAAGCATATCTATGTCAAAATATTACGTCTAAAAAGAGTTTAATGATAGAAAATGACTTTTGTCACTAATCATGCACGCTAAGTATCCAATATGGTGGCCACTAATTTGACCCGCGTAATTCCTCAGCACCTAATAAAAATATCATATCTCATGGCAAATTTCTCAATTCCGATGAATGATATGTATTTTCAAGCTTATGACATGATCAAGTGCCTGTCAGTCTTTAATTTATGAATTGATTATATAATTTCAGCTTGATGATAAATGCAATGATTCGCCACAGTGGCGGATCCAGATTAAGTCAAAATAAATTATAGCAGCTCAATTTTAAATTTAAAATAACTTTATAACAATGTCATAGGTTATGAATTTCAAAAGAATAAAATCTAACCAATGAAGTTGCTTTGAAGGTATTTTAAAATGTAAATATATCGTAGAATGAGCTGTGGTAATTCATTTTGACTTACGCTAGATCCGCCACTGATTCGCCAAGAAACTGAACAGCATTTCTCCACCGACTGACTTCTACAAGAAATGGAACACGCACGTCCTTGTATGCTTGTCTCCTTAAAATATCGACGAAACTTGGTGGAGGCACCTAAATTTAAAGAAAAGAAACAATTGTTATATATTGATAATAATAATTGAACACTGATAAAAACCGATGTTTTAGTGTTGAGAAAAATTCCAATTAATTCCTTGCCAATTTCCTTAGTCTACCATTATCGCGGCTTAGAATACTGACGTTGCATGAAGACACGAGGTAAAATTAATCTTGAGCGGGATCAGCTTCCCCCAATAACTTGGGCCCATATTTGTATCCTGCACGTTTAGTTTCTTTTGGAATCATTATTGCCCAATTTTATGGTCTGTGAGAAAAAAATATGTGAATATATACGAGACTGAGTGGGTTCCAGTAGTCATATTGAGATGAACCCACTGACAATCAAGCTTGTTGATGAGACATGCGACATGTTGGTTAATTTATCACTAAAATGTTATGGGAAGGAAGAAACTGTATGATAATCAGCACTATCTAATAGGCTGTCATATAACTCTATACAGGCAAGGTACTCTTCTATGTTAATTTGGGGTTTAAAAAAAGAGGATCAAGGAGTATATATAAGGTTAAAATCATTAACACGGCATCTACTTAAATAAGGTTAAAATCATCAACACGGCATCTACTTAAATAAAAGCTAATAATTTCAACAAGGAGATTCTTTTTTTAATGAAAAACTGTAAAATCTTGACAAGTGCATAAAAAGTAATTATGTTCAATTAATTTTGTTTTGAATGCAATATAAATTCCATAATGTGTAACCTTTGAGTACTATATAGTATGCGAGCAAAAGTGACTGATAAAGCACGAATTGCGAGTACTTTAAATAGCTTCAAAAACAATCCATTTTATACCCGGCTTGTTTGCGAAAGAATTTTTAATGTAGATGTTTTTTAAGAAAAAACCTCGTAAGGTAATGTGCAAGTAGTATTGTAAATGTTGTGATAACTTGACAATAGCTTGAAATTTGCACAGCAGGAATAAATTGTCGGGATGGCCAAGCCAATGGTGGTATGGTATCGCGTGTAATGGATGGCGTGCTTTGGTACTATATGGTATGGTATAGTACGATGAAGTATGGCACGGCACAGTACGGTACATTACGGCACAGTACGATTTGATTTGATTTGATTTGATTTGATTTGATTTGATTTGATTTGATTTGATTTGATTTGATTTGATTTGATTTGATTTGATTTGATTTGATTTGATTTGATTTGATTTGATTTGATTTGATTTGATTTGATTTGATTTGATTTGATTTGATTTGATTTGATTTGATTTGATTTGATTTGATTTGATTTGATTTGATTTGATTTGATTTGATTTGATTTGATTTGATTTGATTTGATTTGATTTGATTTGATTTGATTTGATTTGATTTGATTTGATTTGATTTGATAAGATAAGATAAGATAAGATAAGATAAGATAAGATAAGATAAGATAAGATAAGATAAGATAAGATATGATAAGATATGATAAGATATGATATGATATGATATGATATGATATGATATGATATGATATGATATGATATGATATGATATGATATGATATGATATGATATGATATGATATGATATGATATGATATGATATGATATGATATGATATGATATGATATGATATATGATATGATATGATATATGATATGATATGATATGATATATGATATGATATGATATGATATGATATGATATGATATGATATGATATGTATGATATGATATGATATGATATGATATGATATGATATGATATGATATGATATGATATGATATGATATGATATGATATGATATGATATGATATGATATGATATGATATGATATGATATGATATGATATGATATGATATGATATGATATGATATGATATGATATGATATGATATGATATGATATGATATGATATGATATGACATGACATGACATGACATGACATGACATGACATGACATGACACAACATGATATGTGATATGTGCTATATGATATGATCTATGATCTATGATCTATGATCTATGATCCATGATCCATGATCCATGATCCATGATCCATGATGTATGATGTATGATGTATGATGTATGATGTATGATGTATGATGTATGATGTATGATGTATGATGTATGATGTATGATGTATGATGTATGATGTATGATGTATGATGTATGATGTATGATGTATGATGTATGATGTATGATGTATGATGTATGATGTATGATGTATGATGTATGATGTATGATGTATGATGTATGATGTATGATGTATGATGTATGATGTATGATGTATGATGTATGATGTATGATGTATGATGTATGATGTATGATGTATGATGTATGATGTATGATGTATGATGTATGATGTATGATGTATGATGTATGATGTATGATGTATGATGTATGATGTATGATGTATGATGTATGATGTATGATGTATGATGTATGATGTATGATGTATGATGTATGATGTATGATGTATGATGTATGATGTATGATGTATGATGTATGATGTATGATGTATGATGTATGATGTATGATGTATGATGTATGATGTATGATGTATGATGTATGATGTATGATGTATGATGTATGATGTATGATGTATGATGTATGATGTATGATGTATGATGTATGATGTATGATGTATGATGTATGATGTATGATGTATGATGTATGATGTATGATGTATGATGTATGATGTATGATGTATGATGTATGATGTATGATGTATGATGTATGATGTATGATGTATGATGTATGATGTATGATGTATGATGTATGATGTATGATGTATGATGTATGATGTATGATGTATGATGTATGATGTATGATGTATGATGTATGATGTATGATGTATGATGTATGATGTATGATGTATGATGTATGATGTATGATGTATGATGTATGATGTATGATGTATGATGTATGATGTATGATGTATGATGTATGATGTATGATGTATGATGTATGATGTATGATGTATGATGTATGATGTATGATGTATGATGTATGATGTATGATGTATGATGTATGATGTATGATGTATGATGTATGATGTATGATGTATGATGTATGATGTATGATGTATGATGTATGATGTATGATGTATGATGTATGATGTATGATGTATGATGTATGATGTATGATGTATGATGTATGATGTATGATGTATGATGTATGATGTATGATGTATGATGTATGATGTATGATGTATGATGTATGATGTATGATGTATGATGTATGATGTATGATGTATGATGTATGATGTATGATGTATGATGTATGATGTATGATGTATGATGTATGATGTATGATGTATGATGTATGACATGACATGGCATGGCATGGCATGGCATGGCATGGCATGGCATGGCATGGCATGGCATGGCATGGCATGGCATGGCATGGCATGGCATGGCATGGCATGGCATGGCATGGCATGACATGATATGATATGATATGATATGATATGATATGATATGATATGATATGATATGATATGATATGATATGATCTGATATGATATGCTATATGCTATATGCTATATGCTATATGCTATATGCTATATGCTATATGCTATATGCTATATGCTATATGCTATATGCTATATGCTATATGCTATATGCTATATGCTATATGCTATATGCTATGTGCTATGTGCTATGTGCTATGTGCTATGTGCTATGTGCTATGTGCTATGTGTTATGTGTTATGTGTTATGTGCTATGTGCTATGTGCTATGTGCTATGTGCTATGTGCTATGTGCTATGTGCTATGTGCTATATGATATATGTTATATGTTATATGCTATATATATGATATATGATATATGCTACATGCTACATGCTACATGCTACATGCTACATGCTACATGCTACATGCTACATGCTACATGCTATATGATATATGATATATGATATATGATATATGATATATGCTATATGCTCTATATGCTCTATATGCTCTATATGCTCTATATGCTCTACGTGCTCTATATGCTTTATATGCTTTATATGCTCTATATGCTCTATATGCTCTATATGCTCTATATGCTCTATATGCTCTATATGCTCTATACGCTTTTTATGCTCTACATGCTCTATATGCCCTATATGCTCTATATGCCCTATATGCTCTATATGCTCTATATGCTTTATATACTTTATATGCTCTATATGCTCTATATGCTCTATATGCTCTACATGCTCTACATGCTCCATATGCTCTATATGCTCTATATGCTCTATATGCTCTATATATGCTCTATATGCTCTACATGCTCTATACCCTCTATATGCTCTGTATGCTCTATATGCTCTATATGCTCGATATCCTCTATATGCTCTATATCCTCTATATGCTCTATATGCTCTATATGCTCCATATGCTCTACATGCTGTACATGCTCTATATGCTCCATATGCTCTATATGCTCTGTATGCCCTATATGCTCTATATGCTCTATATGCTCGATATGCTCTACATGCTCTATATGCTCTATATGCTCTATATGCTTTTTATGCTCTACATGCTCTATATGCCCTATATGCTCTATATGCCCTATATGTTCTATATGCTCTATATGCTCTATATGCTCTATATGCTCTACATGCTCTACATGCTCCATATGCTCTATATGCTCTATATGCTCTATATCCTCTATATATGCTCTATATGCTCTACATGCTCTATACCCTCTATATGCTCTGTATGCTCTATATGCTCTATATGCTCTATATCCTCTACATGCTCTATATGCTCTATATGCTCTATATCCTCTATATGCTCTATATGCTCCATATGCTCTACATGCTGTACATGCTCTATATGCTCCATATGCTCTATATGCTCTATATGCCCTATATGCTCTATATGCTCTATATGCTCTATATGCTGTATATGCTCTATATACGCTCTATATGCTCTATACGCTTTATATGCTTTATATGCTCTATATGCTCTATATGCTCTATATGCTCTATATGCTCTACATGCTCTACATGCTCCATATGCTCTATATGCTCTATATGCTCTATATCCTCTATATATGCTCTATATGCTCTACATGCTCTATACCCTCTATATGCTCTGTATGCTCTATATGCTCTATATGCTCTATATCCTCTACATGCTCTATATGCTCTATATGCTCTATATCCTGTATATGCTCCATATGCTCTACATGCTGTATATGCTCTATATGCTCCATATGCTCTATATGCTCTATATGCCCTATATGCTCTATATGCTCTATATGCTCTATATGCTCTATATGGTCTATATGCTCTATATGCTTTTTATGCTCTACATGCTCTATATGCCCTATATGCTCTATATGCCCTATATGCTCTATATGCTCTATATGCTCTATATGCTTTATATGCTTTATATGCTCTATATGCTCTATATGCTCTATATGCTCTACATGCTCCATATGCTCTATATGCTCTATATGCTCTATATGCTCTATATATGCTCTATATGCTCTACATGCTCTATACCCTCTATATGCTCTGTATGCTCTATATGCTCTATATGCTCTATATCCTCTATATGCTCTACATGCTCTATACCCTCTATATGCTCTGTATGCTCTATATGCTCTATATGCTCTATATTCTCTATATGCTCTATATGCTCTATATGCTCTATATCCTCTATATGCTCTATATGCTCCATATGCTCTACATGCTGTACATGCTCTATATGCTCCATATGCTCTATATGCTCTATATGCCCTATATGCTCTATATGCCCTATATGCTTTATATGCTCTATATGCTTTATATGCTTTATATGCTCTATATGCTCTATATGCTCTATATGCTCTATATGCTCTACATGCTCTACATGCTCCATATGCTATATATGCTCTATATGCTCTACATGCTCTATACCCTCTATATGCTCTGTATGCTCTATATGCTCTATATGCTCTATATCCTCTACATGCTCTATATGCTCTATATGCTCTATATCCTGTATATGCTCCATATGCTCTACATGCTGTACATGCTCTATATTCTCCATATGCTCTATATGCTCTATATGCCCTATATGCTCTATATGCTCTATATGCTCTATATGCTCTATATGGTCTATATGCTCTATATGCTCTACATGCTCTACATGCTCTATATGCCCTATATGCTCTATATGCCCTATATGCTCTATATGCTCTATATGCTCTATATGCTTTATATGCTTTATATGCTCTATATGCTCTATATGCTCTATATGCTCTACATGCTCCATATGCTCTATATGCTCTATATGCTCTATATGCTCTATATATGCTCTATATGCTCTACATGCTCTATACCCTCTATATGCTCTGTATGCTCTATATGCTCTATATGCTCTATATTCTCTATATGCTCTATATGCTCTATATGCTCTATATCCTCTATATGCTCTACATGCTCTATACCCTCTATATGCTCTGTATGCTCTATATGCTCTATATGCTCTATATTCTCTATATGCTCTATATGCTCTATATGCTCTATATCCTCTATATGCTCTATATGCTCCATATGCTCTACATCCTGTACATGCTCTATATGCTCCATATGCTCTATATGCTCTATATGCCCTATATGCTCTATATGCCCTATATGCTCTATATGCTCTATATGCTTTATATGCTTTATATGCTCTATATGCTCTATATGCTCTATATGCTCTATATGCTCTACATGCTCTACATGCTCCATATGCTCTATATGCTCTATATGCTCTATATGCTCTATATATGCTCTATATGCTCTACATGCTCTATACCCTCTATATGCTCTGTATGCTCTATATGCTCTATATGCTCTATATCCTCTACATGCTCTATATGCTCTATATGCTCTATATCCTCTATATGCTCTATATGCTCCATATGCTCTACATGCTGTACATGCTCTATATGCTCCATATGCTCTATATGCTCTATATGCCCTATATGCTCTATATGCTCTATATGCTCTATATGCTGTATATGCTCTATATATGCTCTATATGCTCTATATGCTCCATATGCTGTATACGCTCTATACGCTCTATACGCTCTATATGCTCTATATGCTCTATATGCTCTATATGCTCTATATGCTCTTTATGCTCTACATGCTCTATATGCTCTATATGCTCTATATGCTCTATATGCTCTATATATGCTTTATATGCTCTATATGCTCTATATATGCTCTATATGCTCTATATGCTCTATATGCTCTATATGCTATTTATGCTCTATATGCTCTATATGCTCTATATGCTCTATATGCTCTTTATGCTCTATATATGCTCTATATGCTCTATATGCTCTACACATGCTCTATATATGCTCTATATGCTCTATATGCTCTATATGCTCTATATTCTCTGTATGGTCTGTATGGTCTATATTCTCTATATGCTCTATATGCTCCATATGCTGTATATGCTGTATGCTCTATATGCTGTATATGTGCTATGTGCTGTATATGCTCTATATGCTCTATATGCTCTATATGCTCTATGTTCTCTATATGCTCTATATGCTCTATATGCTCTGTATGCCCTGTATCGTCTATATTCTCTATGTGCTCTATATGCTGTATATGCTGTATATGCTCTATATATGTGCTGTATATGCTCTATATGCTCTATATGCTCTATAAGCTCTATATGCTCTATATGCTCTATGTGCTGTATATGCTCTATATGCTCTATATGCTCTATATGCTCTATATGCTCTATATGCTCTATATGCTCTATATGCTGTATATGCTGTATATGCTCTATATGTTCTATATCCTCTATATGCTCTATATGCTCTATATGCTCTATATGCTGTATATGCTTTATATGCTCTATATGCTGTATATGCTGTATATGCTCTATGCTTTACATGCTTTATATGCTCTATATGCTCTATATGATGTATATGCTCTATATGCTCTTTATGCTGTATATGCTGTATATGCTGTATATGCTGTATATGCTGTATATGCTGTATATGCTGTACATGCTGTATATGCCGTATATGCCGTATATGCTCTATATGCCGTATGTGCTCTATATGCCGTATATGCTCTATATGCTCTATATGCTCTATATGCTCTTATATGCTCTATATGCTCTATATGCCGTATATGCTCTATATGCTGTATATGCTCTACATGCTCTACATGCTCCATATGCTCTATATGCTCTATATGCTCTATATGCTCTATATATGCTCTATATGCTCTATATGCTCTATATGCTCTATATGCTATTTATGCTCTATATGCTCTATATGCTCTATATGCTCTATATGCTCTTTATGCTCTATATATGCTCTATATGCTCTATATGCTCTACACATGCTCTATATATGCTCTATATGCTCTATATGCTCTATATGCTCTATATTCTCTGTATGGTCTGTATGGTCTATATTCTCTATATGCTCTATATGCTCCATATGCTGTATATGCTGTATGCTCTATATGCTGTATATGTGCTATGTGCTGTATATGCTCTATATGCTCTATATGCTCTATATGCTCTATGTTCTCTATATGCTCTATATGCTCTATATGCTCTATATGCTCTATATGGTCTATATGCTCTATATGCTTTTTATGCTCTACATGCTCTACTCTACATGCTCTATATGCCCTATATGCTCTATATGCCCTATATGCTCTATATGCTCTATATGCTCTATATGCTTTATATGCTTTATATGCTCTATATGCTCTATATGCTCTATATGCTCTACATGCTCCATATGCTCTATATGCTCTATATGCTCTATATGCTCTATATATGCTCTATATGCTCTACATGCTCTATACCCTCTATATGCTCTGTATGCTCTATATGCTCTATATGCTCTATATTCTCTATATGCTCTATATGCTCTATATGCTCTATATCCTCTATATGCTCTACATGCTCTATACCCTCTATATGCTCTGTATGCTCTATATGCTCTATATGCTCTATATTCTCTATATGCTCTATATGCTCTATATGCTCTATATCCTCTATATGCTCTATATGCTCCATATGCTCTACATCCTGTACATGCTCTATATGCTCCATATGCTCTATATGCTCTATATGCCCTATATGCTCTATATGCCCTATATGCTCTATATGCTCTATATGCTTTATATGCTTTATATGCTCTATATGCTCTATATGCTCTATATGCTCTATATGCTCTACATGCTCTACATGCTCCATATGCTCTATATGCTCTATATGCTCTATATGCTCTATATATGCTCTATATGCTCTACATGCTCTATACCCTCTATATGCTCTGTATGCTCTATATGCTCTATATGCTCTATATCCTCTACATGCTCTATATGCTCTATATGCTCTATATCCTCTATATGCTCTATATGCTCCATATGCTCTACATGCTGTACATGCTCTATATGCTCCATATGCTCTATATGCTCTATATGCCCTATATGCTCTATATGCTCTATATGCTCTATATGCTGTATATGCTCTATATATGCTCTATATGCTCTATATGCTCCATATGCTGTATACGCTCTATACGCTCTATACGCTCTATATGCTCTATATGCTCTATATGCTCTATATGCTCTATATGCTCTTTATGCTCTACATGCTCTATATGCTCTATATGCTCTATATGCTCTATATGCTCTATATATGCTTTATATGCTCTATATGCTCTATATATGCTCTATATGCTCTATATGCTCTATATGCTCTATATGCTATTTATGCTCTATATGCTCTATATGCTCTATATGCTCTATATGCTCTTTATGCTCTATATATGCTCTATATGCTCTATATGCTCTACACATGCTCTATATATGCTCTATATGCTCTATATGCTCTATATGCTCTATATTCTCTGTATGGTCTGTATGGTCTATATTCTCTATATGCTCTATATGCTCCATATGCTGTATATGCTGTATGCTCTATATGCTGTATATGTGCTATGTGCTGTATATGCTCTATATGCTCTATATGCTCTATATGCTCTATGTTCTCTATATGCTCTATATGCTCTATATGCTCTGTATGCCCTGTATCGTCTATATTCTCTATGTGCTCTATATGCTGTATATGCTGTATATGCTCTATATATGTGCTGTATATGCTCTATATGCTCTATATGCTCTATAAGCTCTATATGCTCTATATGCTCTATGTGCTGTATATGCTCTATATGCTCTATATGCTCTATATGCTCTATATGCTCTATATGCTCTATATGCTCTATATGCTGTATATGCTGTATATGCTCTATATGTTCTATATCCTCTATATGCTCTATATGCTCTATATGCTCTATATGCTGTATATGCTTTATATGCTCTATATGCTGTATATGCTGTATATGCTCTATGCTTTACATGCTTTATATGCTCTATATGCTCTATATGATGTATATGCTCTATATGCTCTTTATGCTGTATATGCTGTATATGCTGTATATGCTGTATATGCTGTATATGCTGTATATGCTGTACATGCTGTATATGCCGTATATGCCGTATATGCTCTATATGCCGTATGTGCTCTATATGCCGTATATGCTCTATATGCTCTATATGCTCTATATGCTCTTATATGCTCTATATGCTCTATATGCCGTATATGCTCTATATGCTGTATATGCTCTACATGCTCTACATGCTCCATATGCTCTATATGCTCTATATGCTCTATATGCTCTATATATGCTCTATATGCTCTATATGCTCTATATGCTCTATATGCTATTTATGCTCTATATGCTCTATATGCTCTATATGCTCTATATGCTCTTTATGCTCTATATATGCTCTATATGCTCTATATGCTCTACACATGCTCTATATATGCTCTATATGCTCTATATGCTCTATATGCTCTATATTCTCTGTATGGTCTGTATGGTCTATATTCTCTATATGCTCTATATGCTCCATATGCTGTATATGCTGTATGCTCTATATGCTGTATATGTGCTATGTGCTGTATATGCTCTATATGCTCTATATGCTCTATATGCTCTATGTTCTCTATATGCTCTATATGCTCTATATGCTCTGTATGCCCTGTATCGTCTATATTCTCTATGTGCTCTATATGCTGTATATGCTGTATATGCTCTATATATGTGCTGTATATGCTCTATATGCTCTATATGCTCTATAAGCTCTATATGCTCTATATGCTCTATGTGCTGTATATGCTCTATATGCTCTATATGCTCTATATGCTCTATATGCTCTATATGCTCTATATGCTCTATATGCTGTATATGCTGTATATGCTCTATATGTTCTATATCCTCTATATGCTCTATATGCTCTATATGCTCTATATGCTGTATATGCTTTATATGCTCTATATGCTGTATATGCTGTATATGCTCTATGCTTTACATGCTTTATATGCTCTATATGCTCTATATGATGTATATGCTCTATATGCTCTTTATGCTGTATATGCTGTATATGCTGTATATGCTGTATATGCTGTATATGCTGTATATGCTGTACATGCTGTATATGCCGTATATGCCGTATATGCTCTATATGCCGTATGTGCTCTATATGCCGTATATGCTCTATATGCTCTATATGCTCTATATGCTCTTATATGCTCTATATGCTCTATATGCCGTATATGCTCTATATGCTGTATATGCTCTACATGCTCTACATGCTCCATATGCTCTATATGCTCTATATGCTCTATATGCTCTATATATGCTCTATATGCTCGACATGCTCTATACCCTCTATATGCTCTGTATGCTCTATATGCTCTAAATGCTCTATATGCTCTATATGCTCTATATGCTCTATATCCTCTATATGCTCTATATGCCCCATATGCTCTACATGCTGTACATGCTCTATATGCTCCATATGCTCTATATGCTCTTTATGCCCTATATGCTCTATATGCTCTATATGCTCTATATGCTCTATATGCTCTATATGCTCTATATGCTCTATATGCTTTTTATGCTCTACATGCTCTATATGCCCTATATGCTCTATATGCCCTATATGCTCTATATGCTCTATATGCTCTATATGCTTTATATGCTTTATATGCTCTATATCCTCCATATGCTCTATATGCTCTATATCCTCTATTTGCTCTATATGCTCCATACGCTCTACATGCTGTACATGCTCTATATGCTCCATATGCTCTATATGCTCTATATGCCCTATATGCTCTATATGCTCTATATGCTGTATATGCTCTATATATGCTCTATATGCTCTATATGCTCCATATGCTGTGTACGCTCTATACGCTCTATACGCTCTATATGCTTTATATGCTCTATATGCTCTATATGCTCTATATGCTCCTTATGCTCTACATGCTCTACATGCTCTATATGCTCTATATGCTCTATATGCTCTATATGCTCTATATGCTCTATATGCTCTATATGCTCTTTATATGCTCTATATGCTCTATATGCTCTATATATGCTCTATATGCTCTATATGCTCTATATGCTTTATATGCTTTATGTGCTTTATATGCTTTATATGCTCTATATGCTCTATATGCTTTATATGCTCTATATGCTCTATATGCTCTATATGCTTTTTATGCTCTACATGCTCTATATGCCCTATATGCTCTATATGCCCTATATGCTCTATATGCTCTATATGCTCTATATGCTTTATATGCTTTATATGCTCTATATGCTCTATATGCTCTGTATGCTCTACATGCTCCATATGCTCTATATGCTCTATCTGCTCTATATATGCTCTATATGCTCTACATGCTCTATACCCTCTATATGCTCTGTATGCTCTATATGCTCTATATGCTCTATATCCTCTATATGCTCTATATGCTCTACATGCTCTATATCCTCTATATGCTCTATATGCTCCATATGCTCTACATCCTGTACATGCTCTATATGCTCCATATGCTCTATATGCTCTATATGCCCTATATGCTCTATATGCTCTATATGCTCTATATGCTCTATATGCTCTATATGCTCTATATGCTCTATATGCTTTTTATGCTCTACATGCTCTATATGCCCTATATGCTCTAGATGCCCTATATGCTCTATATGCTCTATATGCTCTAAATGCTTTATATGCTTTATATGCTCTATATGCTCTATATGCTCTATATGCTCTATATGCTCTACATGCTCTACATGCTCCATATCCTCTATATGCTCTATATGCACTATATGCTCTATATATGCTCTATATGCTGTACATTCTCTATACCCTCTATATGCTCTGTATGCTCTATATGCTCTGTATGCTCTATATGCTGTATATGCTCTATACATGCTCTATATGCTCTATATGCTCCATATGCTGTATACGCTCTATACGCTCTATACGCTCTATATGCTTTATATGCTCTATATGCTCTATATGCTCTATATGCTCTATATGCTCTATATGCTTTTTATGCTCTTCATGCTCTATATGCCCTATATGCTCTACATGCCCTATATGCTCTATATGCTCTATATGCTCTATATGCTTTATATGCTTTATATGCTCTATATGCTCTATATGCTCTATATGCTCTATATGCTCTACATGCTCTACATGCTCCATATGCTCTATATGCTCTATATGCTCTATATGCTCTATATATGCTCTATATGCTCTACATGCTCTATACCCTCTATATGCTCTGTATGCTCTATATGCTCTATATGCTCTATATGCTCTATATGCTCTATATCCTCTATATGCTCTATATGCTCCATATGCTCTACATGCTGTACTTTCTCTATATGCTCCATATGCTCTATATGCTCTATACGCCCTATATGCTCTATATGCTCTATATGCTCTATATGCTCTATATGCTCTATATGCTCTATATGCTCTATATGTTCTATATGCTTTTTATGCTCTACATGCTCTATATGCCCTATATGCTCTATATGCTTTATATGCTCTATATGCTCTATATGCTCTATATGCTTTATATGCTTTATATGCTCTATATGCTTTATATGCTCTATATGCTCTACATGCTCTACATGCTCTACATGCTCCATATGCTCTATATGCTCTATATGCTCTATATGCTCTATATATGCTCTACATGCTCTACATGCTCCATATGCTCTATATGCTCTATATGCTCTATATGCTCTAAATATGCTCTATATGCTCTACATGCTCTATACCCTCTATATGCTCTGTATGCTCTATATGCTCTATATGCTCTATATCCTTTAGATGCTCTATATGCTCTATATGCTCTATATCCTCTATATGCGCTATATGCTCCATATGCTCTACATGCTGTACATGCTCTATATGCTCCATATGCTCTATATGCTCTATATGCCCTATATGCTCTATATGCTCTATATGCTCTATATGCTCTATATGCTCTATATGCTTTTTATGCTCTACATGCTCTATATGCCCTATATGCTCTAGATGCCCTATATGCTCTATATGCTCTATATGCTCTATATGCTCTATATGCTTTATATGCTCTATATGCTCTATATGCTCTATATGCTCTATTTGCTCTACATGCTCTACATGCTCCATATGCTCTATATGCTCTATATGCTCTATATGCTCTATATATGCTCTATATGCTCTACATTCTCTATACCCTCTATATGCTCTGTATGCTCTATATGCTCTATATGCTCTATATCCTCTATATGCTCTATATGCTCTATATGCTCTATATCCTCTATATGCTCTATGTGCTCCATATGCTCTACATGCTGTACATGCTCTATATGCTCCATATGCTCTATATGCTCTATATGCCCTATATGCTCTATATGCTCTATATGCTGTACATGCTCTATACATGCTCTATATGCTCTATATGCTCCATATGCTGTATACGCTCTATACGCTCTATACGCTCTATATGCTTTATATGCTCTATATGCTCTATATGCTCTATATGCTCTATATGCTTTATATGCTTTATATGCTCTATATGCTCTATATGCTCTATATGCTCTATATGCTCTACATGCTCTACATGCTCCATATGCTCTATATGCTCTATATGCTCTATATGCTCTATATATGCTCTATATGCTCTACATGCTCTATACCCTCTATATGCTCTGTATGCTCTATATGCTCTATATGCTCTATATCCTCTATATGCTCTATATGCTGTATATGCTCTACACATGCTCTATATATGCTCTATATGCTCTATATGCTCTATATGCTCTATATTCTCTGTATGGTCTGTATGGTCTATATTCTCTATATGCTCTATATGCTCCATATGCTGTATATGCTGTATGCTCTATATGCTGTATATGCTGTATATGCTCTATATATGTGCTGTATGTGCTCTATATGCTCTGTATGCTCCATAAGCTCTATTTGCTCTATATGCTCTATATGCTCTATGTGCTGTATATGCTCTATATGCTCTATATGCTCTATATGCTATATATGCTCTATATGCTCTATATGCTCTATATGCTCTATATGCTCTATATGCTTTATATGCTGTATGTTCTCTATATGCTCTATATGCTCTATATGCTCTATATGCTCTGTATGCCCTGTATGGTCTATATTCTCTATGTGCTCTATATGCTGTATATGCTGTATATGCTCTATATATGTGCTGTATATTCTCTATATGCTCTATATGCTCTATAAGCTCTATATGCTCTATATGCTCTACATGCTCTATGTGCTGTATATGCTTTATATGCTCTATATGCTTTATATGCTCTATGTTCTCTATATGCTCTATATGCTCTAAATGCTCTATATGCTCTGTATGCCCTGTATGGTCTATATTCTCTATATGCTCTATATGCTCTATATGCTCTATATGCTCTATATGCTCTATATGCTCTATGTGCTGTATATGCTCTATATGCTCTATATGCTCTATATGCTCTATATGCTCTATATGCTCTATATGCTCTATATGCTTTATATGCTCTATATGCTGTATATGCTGTATATGCTCTATATGCTCTATATGCTCTATGTGCTGTATATGCTCTATATGCTCTATATGCTCTATATTCTCTATATGCTCTATATGTTCTATATTTTCTATATGCTCTATATGCTCTATATGCTGTATATGCTTTATATGCTCTATATGCTGTATATGCTGTATATGCTGTATATGCTCTATATGTTCTATATGCTCAATAAGCTCTATATGCTCTATATGCTGTATATGCTTTATATGCTCTATACGCTGTATATGCTGTATATGCTCTATGCTTTATATGCTTTATATGCTCTATATGCTCTATATGTTCTATATGCTGTATATGCTCTATATGCTCTTTATGCTCTATATGCTGTATATGCTGTATATGCTGTATATGCTGTATATGCTGTATATGCTGTATATGCTGTATATGCTGTATATGCTGTATATGCTGTACATGCTGTATATGCTGTATATGCTGTACATGCTGTATATGCCGTATATGCCGTATATGCTCTATATGCCGTATGTGCTCTATATGCCGTATATGCTCTATATGCTCTATATGCTCTATATGCTCTATATGTTCTATATGCTCTATATGCCGTATATGCCGTATATGCTCTATATGCTCTATATGCTCTATATGCTCTTTATGCTCTATATATGCTCTATATGCTCTATATGCTCTATATATGCTCCATATATGCTCTATATGCTCTATATGCTCTATATGCTTTATATGCTATATATGCTCTGTATGGTCTATATTGTATATTGCTCTATATGCTCTATATGCTCTATATGCTCTATATGCTCTATATGCTCTATATGCTCTATATCCTCTATATGCTTTATATGCTCTATATGCTGTATATGCTGTATATGTTCTATATGCTCTATATGCTCTATATGCTCTATATGCTCTATAATCTCTATATGCTCTATATGCTCTATATGCTCTATATACTCTATATGCTCTATAAGCTGTATATGCTTTATATGCTCTATATGCTGTATATGCTGTATATGCTCTATATGTTCTATATGCTCTATTTGCTCTATATGCTCTATATGCTGTATATAATTTATATGCTCTATACGCTGTATATGCTGTATATGCTCTATGCTTTATATGCTTTATATGCTCTATATGCTCTATATGCTCTATATGCTCTATATGCTGTATATGCTCTATGCTTTATATGCTTTATATGCTCTATATGCTCTATATGCTCTATATGCTGTATATGTTGTATATGCTGTATATGCTGTATATGCTGTATATGCTGTACATGCTGTATATGCCGTACATACCGTATATGCTCTATATGCCGTATGTGCTCTATATGCCGTATATGCTCTATATGCTCTATATGCTCTATATGCTCTATATGCTCTATATGCTCTATATGCTCTATATGCTCTATATGCCCTATATGCTCCATATGCTGTATATGCTGTATATGCTCTATATATGCTCTATATGCTCTATATGCTCCATATGCTGTATACGCTCTATACGCTCTATACGCTTTATATGCTTTATATGCTCTATATGCTCTTTATGCTCTATATGCTCTATATGCTCTATATGCTCTATATGCTCTTTATGCTCTATATGCTCTATATGCTCTATATGCTCTATATGCTCTATATGCTCTATATGCTCTATATGCTCTATATGCTCTATATATGCTTTATATGCTCTATATGCTCTATATATGCTCTATATGCTCTATATGCTTTATATGCTTTATATGCTCTATATGCTCTATATGCTCTATATGCTCTATATGCTCTATATGCTCTATATGCTTTTTATGCTCTACATGCTCTATATGCCCTATATGCTCTATATGCCCTATATGCTCTATATGCTCTATATGCTCTATATGCTTTATATGCTTTATATGCTCTATATGCTCTATATGCTCTATATGCTCTATATGCTCTACATGCTCTACATGCTCCATATGCTCTATATGCTCTATATGCTCTATATGCTCTATATATGCTCTATATGCTCTATATGCTCTACATGCTCTATACCCTCTATATGCTCTGTATGCTCTATATGCTCTATATGCTCTATATCCTCTATATGCTCTATATGCTCTATATGCTCTATATCCTCTATATGCTCTATATGCTCCATATGCTCTACATGCTGTACATGCTCTATATGCTGCATATGCTCTATATGCTCTATATGCCCTATATGCTCTATATGCTCTATATGCTCTATATGCTCTATATGCTCTATATGCTCTATATCCTCTATATGCTCTATTTGCTTTTTATGCTCTACATGCTCTATATGCCCTATATGCTCTATATGCCCTATATGCTCTATATGCTCTATATGCTCTATATGCTTTATATGCTTTATATGCTCTATATGCTCTGTATGCTCTATATGCTCTATATGCTCTACATGCTCTACATGCTCCATATGCTCTATATGCTCTATATGCTCTATATGCGCTATATATGCTCTATATGCTCTACATGCTCTATACCCTCTATATGCTCTGTATGCTCTATATGCTCTATATCCTCTATATGCTCTATATGCTCTATATGCTCTATATCCTCTATAGGCTCTATATGCTCAATATGCTGTATACGCTCTATACGCTCTATACGCTCTATATATATGCTTTATATGCTCTATATGCTCTATATGCTCTATATGCTCTATATGCTCTATATGCTTTTTATGCTCTACATGCTCTATATGCCCTATATGCTCTACATGCCCTATATGCTCTATATGCTCTATATGCTCTATATGCTTTATATGCTTTATATGCTCTATATGCTCTATATGCTTTATATGCTCTATATGCTCTACATGCTCTACATGCTCCATATGCTCTATATGCTCTATATGCTCTATATGCTCTATATATGCTCTATATGCTCCACATGCTCTTTACCCTCTATAAGCTCTGTATGCTCTATATGCTCTATATGCTCTATATCCTCTATATGCTCTATATGCTCTATATGCTCTATATGCTCTATATGCTCTATATGCTCCATATGCTCTACATGCTGTACATGCTCTATATGCTCCATATGCTCTATATGCTCTACATGCTCTTTACCCTCTATATGCTCTGTATGCTCTATATGCTCTATATGCTCTATATCCTCTGAATGCTCTATATGCTCTATATGCTTTATATGCTTTATATGCTCTATATGCTCTATATGCTCTATATGCTCTATATGCTCTATATGCTCTATATGCTCTATATGCTTTTTATGCTCTACATGCTCTATATGCCCTATATGCTCTATATGCCCTATATGCTCTATATGCTCTATATGCTCTATATGCTTTATATGCTTTATATGCTCTATATGCTCTATATGCTCTATATGCTCTATATGCTCTATATGCTCTACATGCTCTACATGCTCCATATGCTCTATATTTTCTATATGCTCTATATGCTCTATATATGCTCTATATGCTCTATATGCTCTACATGCTCTATACCCTCTATATGCTCTGTATGCTCTATATGCTCTATATGCTCTATATCCTCTATATGCTCTATATGCTCTATATGCTCTATATGCTCTATATGCTCTATATGCTCCATATGCTCTACATGCTGTACATGCTCTATATGCTGCATATGCTCTATATGCTCTATATGCCCTATATGCTCTATATGCTCTATATGCTCTATATGCTCTATATGCTCTATATGCTCTATATGCTCTATATGCTCTATATGCTGTATATGCTCTATATGCTTTTTATGCTCTACGTGCTCTATATGCCCTATATGCTCTATATGCCCTATATGCTCTATATGCTCTATATGCTCTATATGCTTTATATGCTTTATATGCTCTATATGCTCTGTATGCTCTATATGCTCTATATGCTCTAGATGCTCTACATGCTCCATATGCTCTATATGCTCTATATGCTCTATATGCGCTATATATGCTCTATATGCTTTACATGCTCTATACCCTCTATATGCTCTGTATGCTCTATATGCTCTATATGCTCGATATCCTCTATATGCTCTATATGCTCTATATGCTCTATATCCTCTAGATGCTCTATATGCTCAATATGCTGTATACGCTCTACACGCTCTATACGCTCTATATATATGCTTTATATGCTCTATATGCTCTATATGCTCTATATGCTCTATATGCTCTATATGCTTTTTATGCTCTACATGGTCTATATGCCCTATATGCTCTACATGCCCTATATGCTCTATATGCTCTATATGCTGTATATGCTTTATATGCTTTATATGCTCTATATGCTGTATATGCTCTATATGCTCTATATGCTCTACATGCTCTACATGCTCTGTATGGTCTGTATGGTCTATATTCTCTATATGCTCTATATGCTCTATATGCTCCATATGCTGTATATGCTGTATATGCTGTATGCTCTATATGCTGTATATGTTCTTTGTGCTGTATATGCTCTATATGCTCTATATGCTTTATATGCTCTATGTTCTCTATATGCTCTATATGCTCTATATGCTCTATATGCTCTGTATGCCCTGTATGGTCTATATTCTCTATGTGCTCTATTTTCTGTATATGCTGTATATGCTCTATATATGTGCTGTATATGCTCTATATGCTCTATATGCTCTATAAGCTCTATATGCTCTATATGCTCTATATGCTCTATGTGCTGTGTATGCTCTATATGCTCTATATGCTCTATATGCTCTATATGCTCTATATGCTCTATATGCTCTATATGCTCTATATGCTCCATATGCTCTACATGCTGTACATGCTCTATATGCTGCATATGCTCTATATGCTCTATATGCCCTATATGCTCTATATGCTCTATATGCTGTATATGCTCTATATGCTCTATATGCTCTATATCCTCTATATGCTCTATTTGCTTTTTATGCTCTACATGCTCTATATGCCCTATATGCTCTATATGCCCTATATGCTCTATATGCTCTATATGCTCTATATGCTTTATATGCTTTATATGCTCTATATGCTCTGTATGCTCTATATGCTCTATATGCTCTACATGCTCTACATGCTCCATATGCTCTATATGCTCTATATGCTCTATATGCGCTATATATGCTCTATATGCTCTACATGCTCTATACCCTCTATATGCTCTGTATGCTCTATATGCTCTATATGCTCTATATCCTCTATATGCTCTATATGCTCTATATGCTCTATATCCTCTATATGCTCTATATGCTCAATATGCTGTATACGCTCTATACGCTCTATACGCTCTATATATATGCTTTATATGCTCTATATGCTCTATATGCTCTATATGCTCTATATGCTCTATATGCTTTTTATGCTGTACATGCTCTATATGCCCTATATGCTCTACATGCCCTATATGCTCTATATGCTCTATATGCTCTATATGCTTTATATGCTTTATATGCTCTATATGCTCTATATGCTTTATATGCTCTATATGCTCTACATGCTCTACATGCTCCATATGCTCTATATGCTCTATATGCTCTATATGCTCTATATATGCTCTATATGCTCCACATGCTCTTTACCCTCTATAAGCTCTGTATGCTCTATATGCTCTATATGCTCTATATCCTCTATATGCTCTATATGCTCTATATGCTCTATATGCTCTATATGCTCTATATGCTCTATATGCTCCATATGCTCTACATGCTGTACATGCTCTATATGCTCCATATGCTCTATATGCTCTACATGCTCTTTACCCTCTATATGCTCTGTATGCTCTATATGCTCTATATGCTGTATATCCTCTATATGCTCTATATGCTCTATATGCTTTATATGCTTTATATGCTCTATATGCTCTATATGCTCTATATTCTCTATATGCTCTATATGCTCTATATGCTTTTTATGCTCTACATGCTCTATATGCCCTATATGCTCTATATGCCCTATATGCTCTATATGCTCTATATGCTCTATATGCTTTATATGCTTTATATGCTCTATATGCTCTATATGCTCTATATGCTCTATATGCTCTATATGCTCTACATGCTCTACATGCTCCATATGCTCTATATTTTCTATATGCTCTATATGCTCTATATATGCTCTATATGCTCTATATGCTCTACATGCTCTATACCCTCTATATGCTCTGTATGCTCTATATGCTCTATATGCTCTATATCC